>CAKOAT010139598.1:208313-286799 GCA_932364175.1 Eruca vesicaria subsp. sativa | reverse complement strand
GTTTTAGGGTTCGGGTAACGTAAGAACCAAGTTTGTATAGTTTATGAGTTTGTGTGTGTGTTCGTTCTTGATTCTGGTTCAAAGACTTAATTATGACTAAACATGGTTTATGCAGAAGATGCAAATAAAAAACAGAATATGATAAGAAAGGCCAAGGAAGAAATCAAATCTCTATTCCATTCCAAGGAGAAACCTCATCATCACAAAGAAACTCATGCAAGGAATGATGATATCGACGAGAACACGCATGTGGATGAAGTGAAGGCTCCCAATGTTTTCGAAAGAGCCAAGGAAGAGATCGAGGCTGTCATCGACACCATTCATCCAAAGAAGAATGAGATTGACGGTTCTGATTCTCCTAAGAGTTCTAGGTCTGCCACACCGGAGAAGGAAAGAGCTGGATTCGGTTGTTCTATTGGAAAGTGGCTTGAAAAGATTTGTGCTCCTTGGGGTGATAACAAAAAAGATTGAGTTATTAAAATGATTTGATTATCATCATCATGAACTTGTTTGCTAACTGTCGTGGTTGAGTCTCATTGATTTTATTGATTTGTAGGTAGTTAATTGCTACCTTAAGAGACTAATAATCTCGTTGTGTATTCATATATTAAACAAACTTTAGTCTTTCTTTAGACAAAAAAAAAATATTTTTTCAAATTTCAAGAGGATCCAATGTTTGACAGATTGATGGATCCAAAAGACACCAATGTTACACGTTAGCATCCCTTGTGGAGGCTTGCTCAAGATGTTTATACTTTATACCCGTAGGAGGATGCCACGATATATGCTCTGTCTCTGATACAGAGTAGTTGACTCTGAACTATATATCTGCATCTTCTTTTGCTGTTGTGATGATTGGCACAAGATCTATCCTTATGTTTTCAAAGTCCTAGGAATTTTTGGCTTCATAATCGGCACAACTGATACTACTGTCTCTCATCCCAGGAACACTTATATTGCAAACATAGAGAGGCAAAAGACAGAGTTTGGAGAGATGCTAGATTCAGACATTGAAATATTTGAGAGCTCTCATGCTTCTTTGTCCTTTGACAAGGAAAATGGACATGTCAATATTTTCCGCAGCATATCCACCCTAGTTGCAGGTTGTGTCCAAATCTTCTCCTTCACAGCAAGTGCATCAGATACAACACACCGCCACAAGAAGTGTCTAAGCTTTGGAGGTGTTTTAATTTTTCAGATATTATCCCATAACTTCTTCTAAACTGGAGGCAAAGAACTCGGTTGCGGAGCATGAAGGTCTTGGAGTAGTTATAAGACCTTGTAGGGAGTTTTAGATGTATAAACACCATCCATCTATCGAAGAACCCCAAATGTCTGAATAGGTTGGCCTACTGATTGTTTTACTATCAAAATGATGTTTGCATGTAAATAGACAAATACTAAATCACAGATTTGATATATTTCCTTTGATTCATAAAAAATTGCATGTAATGCATAACAGTTTTGTACGATTTTAAATCCAGAAAAATTCTCTACTTTTTTCAGGTTTCCATTTCATTAGACTAAGTTTGGTGTCAGACAAGATGGTTCTCCGATGATTATTTTAACAAGATTCAATAAATGTGAGACACTGTGAAGTTTAGTAGTACGTTTTTTCTTATTATTAGAAGAGTGATTTGCGAAAATACCAACTAATTTGAAACTAAGTTTGGAAAGTCTTTTTTTTTGTTATTAGAACTCAAAAACAACATTTTCACAATTGTCTGCACATTAATCCAACATTTTATCCAATCTATTTTATTCAACCCGTTAGACTTGTAAATTTTGGTTCAACACTGTTTGCACGACATAGGAGGTCTAGGTAAAGCGCCTATGATCCGCTTCTCAACCCCACACACTAGTCCTACTTCTATCGCCTATAGCTTTACTCAGACCTTGTTCTGCAGTTCTCTACCATGCTTTATGTTTTTCTAAGCATAAGGACGGCTGGCCATGCCACATTATCAGAAAGAACAGTTTTTGAAATACCTACCTTGGGGATTCTGGAAACTAATGACTCGGTTGTTAGTTGTAAAGATTGTGTGCGCAGCGCTTGATTTTAGAATTAATATTTTGGTTCTTTATGGTTTACCCATAAACGTGAAAAGATTAAGTATGACTCAAATGATAGCATGTTTTACTAAGTTTTGAAAATAATCCATATGCTAGTGAATACAAATTTGAAGTGGGTTATTAGACTAGAGATTCAAGAGGATTTCATTTTATTTCCGAATCCTCCCTTATTAGATTTAAGATTTGAACAAATTCATTAAAATATCACCTTGTTGGATTAATGATTTGTATTGGAATTAGGTATTACGTACATCAATAAAATATGTTGATGATAAAAATTAGTTCATGAGTTATCGTGTTGTTTCTTTGGAATCGATTTTTACCTTCGACAGTATTGAAGGCAGTCAAACGAAAAAGAAAATACAAATCGACTGTAGATCGAGATGTATAAATAAATGATTGTAAATATTGACAGAATCATATGTATACATCTCCTAGTAATGTGTTCCAAAAAAATATATATCCTAGTTTTTTCTTTGCTTAAAATATATATCCTAGTTTGATACAACTTTATTGTATTTATGTTTAAATATTATAAATCAATTATAGAAAATTTGGGAATAATTGGGACTACCGACCAACTCCATAATTTTAAAAGAGCGTTCTCTATCATCTGGTGAATTGTATTTCTCTTCTTAGTGCAGTTTACGTGTGAGCTTTGTTGGTTTGCATGTGCTGTATAACCTTTGCAATTGCAATCTTCTTAGGCATCAGTATCACACTGCACATATTTATATATTCGCACACATGACACATACTATAGAGTATATATATAATGATGTAATAAATTACGACAAGTGAAGAATAAAAGAAGGTTACAAGATAACCCTATAGGATGAGATGAAGTAGTCAGTCCAACCCCGAGCGAGACAGCGTACCAATATGTTGAATTGTTGATGTTCATGGTTAGTATACAATCCACGTACGGACTCTAGCCTATATAATATACCATTTTCAGCATTAAATTTATAGTATTTGTAATAATATACATATTAGATGATATCATGATTATATACAGAAACTAGTTGTTGTCAAAAAAAAAAAAAAAAAAAAAACAGAAACTAGTTTTTTCAGACCGATGATTCTAGTAGACTTGCTAGTAGGCAATACACTATTAATTAAGTTAGTAATAATAAGTAATAACTAATGAGAAAACGCAATGACACATGCATTTGAACCTACGTCGCTAAATGGAATCAAATGAACTAAACCGAAATTTCATAAATCACAAATGAGGCATATAAAATTTAAGTCATATTAAGTCTTGATAAACTCAAAGATTATGTTTCATAACCAAAATAATCAGGCAAACCCAAATAAAATACTGTAAATTTTCGCTAAATTCGTTAACATCTTTCTCAACTTAGTAACAGAAGTCGGACTGAATCAAGAAAATTTATAAATTCATATAAAGTATAAACTATTCGTCCATAACATATTTAATCCAGACCATCCTCACCATCCTGAAATCTTCTGAGTGAATATTTGAATTACTATAAAGTCCATACCTGTATTATTTGTTCGTTATCCATCATTATAGTAAATGCTGCATCGGCGACCCATGTGGGTGAAGCCAGATACATGCAAGTATGCAATACCTTGAATATTGCATTTTATATTAAAAAAATGGAGAGACGTGTACCTAAGAGTGGACCAAAATTTTATAATAATATATTTTTGAAATTATTTTTCCTACGAAATCAAAGTCAACCGTTAAAGGTCGGTCGTTGCAGCTAGCATCCACGCGATGTCGTCGACTCTACATTTTGAGTAAATGTTTTCTTCTTCTTCAATAAACATAAATAAAGATATAAATTAGCTTTTTAACATTGAATTTCAAGTTGCCATTCTACTACATATACAGTTATTGCCCATATCCCACACTTATATAAATATAATATAAAGGCATCAACGCTATAGTCACTCAATTTTTTTTTGGCTATAATCACCCAGTTGGTTTTTTAATGTTCAACTTGGAATAAGTATATATTTCATTGCTACTTTATAGACGCAGCTAAAGTTAACCTAATTGGTTGAGATTGCTTTTCAAGAAAACCGAACAAAATTTAAATAAATAATATATTTGTAATTTTGCACCCACTCAATTCAGATAAATAAATTCCGAAAAAATGATGTCTTCCACGTCGACACAATATTATGAAATATGAACATGGTAATGTTCAGTTAATCTGAAATCAAGAACTACGTGGCGCAGAGATTTTCAATTTTTCATTTTGAGAAGTAAAATTTCATCAATTCATAGCGACTCTTCTTACTAGATTATATACCTACTTTTATAAGAAACTCAAATGCTAGTAACTCTTATATAAACACCCCAACATGTTTTATAGTTGTATAATGTAAAAATAGACTAATATTCCGTTGAGTTTTTTTTTTTTGTAAGCTTAATATTACGTTGAGTTATTAAATAGAAATTGTATATATTGATCATTGTCTCAACAACATATATATTTAGATAATACAACTTCGTTAATTGTTATTAACTGAACTTTGGTATAGTAGCCGGGCTTCGTAGTCTGGTGGTAAAGGAACCTCGGCTGAGGTGTCCGTCATCCGACTTCGAATCCCGACCACCACATAATTTACATGCGGAGTTGGTGTGGCGTTCCAGACCACTTAGCGTAACCAGGGGCCCTTAAGTGGACGCTTAAAAATCCTGTCATACCATGGGTTTAGGTCCGGTGGACTAGTCGATCACGCTTAGTGGTCGAATACTGGATTATCAAAAAAAAAAACTTTGGTATATAGTACGAGCACAAAAAAAGCACGAGCACGAGCAGGAGGGTCTAAAGGCCAACCTAGATAATTTTTTTTTTTTTCCGTCAATTTTGTTATCATTAATCAAATGGGCCAAACCCAAACGGCCAGCATCCAAATACACTAAAAAAAACAAACAGAAAGCCCACCGACATAACGGGCCAACAAAGGCAACGAAAGCCCAAATAACATAAATGGCCTAAGGCCCAAACAACCAAAACGCGCGCCAACCTAGATAAATTTACACACGTAAAAATATGTGTAAATAATAGAGTTGGTAACTTCTAACCTTGAGTTATAAAAAACGTGGGGAAATGGGTGGTCTAAACATTTATGTTCAATTTTAAAACATGTTTGTGTTTACATGAGTCTGATGTGACAATAATTTTGGAACTTTATTTGATTACACAGTAAGATGGAGCCCTACACAAATTTCTCCCGTCAAAGTCAGAACATCTCTATTTTACGTGTTTCCAGCTGTTTTCCATTACATTTTACCATAGCCTTTTCGATTCTTATTATGCCCAATTAAAGATAGTATAAATAAAAAAAATTATCATGCATGATGCCAATTATAGGAGTATAGCATATATGCTTGAAAGTGGTTCTATGCCGAGAAAAACTGAAAATTATTTTACCATATATGTTTTATGTGTAGGATAAAGCTGGATCTTGTATTTCAATAGTAATTTCTAACTGATATTCAGTCAACACTCCACCTCTCGATTTCTGAAGGAAACAAAAATCGGTGTCCATGTGTTATGAGTCTTATGGGTGCTGAAAAGTTTGCATTAACGTGTAGTGTTTTTTCACAGAATCATAAATCAATATAACTATTACCTCAAGGTTGACTATTAATGAGCTGTTCTCGTAAGATTAGGGTGACAAGTATGAATAGATGAAAAGAAGAGAAGCAGATATAACATTATATATCACGTGCATGGTCTCATGTGAACACATTAATTTTAATTATTTTCGACGTTTCAAAACATAAAACAAAAACCCTTAAAAACGACCCAATAAGTAACAGTCAAAAAGTATCTGAAAAAATACAAATAAACGCAAAACCTCATTAAAAGGGAAACTAAAGATAATTCAAATATAAATACAAGTGCTTATGTTCAGTTCTCCTTCCCGACAACAACATAAACACTTTTAGAAAGAAAAGAAAAAACGATGGAGTTAGTATCGACGGCGGCTAGCTGGTTCACTCCGACGACTCTCTTCCTCCTCCTCAATCTTATGATCGGCACCATCGTCATCACTTCTCGAATCGGGTCGGGTTCAAGGAAACATCACCAACATCACGATGGGTTCGGGTCGGGTCATACTCCGTCGCCGTTAGCCAGAGCTCCGTCGATTATCGACCGAGTCAAGTCCATCAATTTCCACCTCTACAAATTTCCCCATCCTGAAACCGAACTTTTCTCCACGACCCACCACCACGACGTAATCGGGTCGGATCTCCACGTGTATCCTGACCCGAATCCGGCTCCGCTGCAACGCGCGCCTTCTCTCTTGGAACGTGTCAAATCCATCAACATGTCATCGTATTTCAAGTTCCCCCACGACGTAGCCGGGTCGGATCCTCACTCTCACTCCCACCCGGATCCGAGTCCGTTACAACGTGCTCCGTCTCTCCTGGACCGGGTCAGATCCATCAACATGTCACACTTCAAATTCCAGCAGTACAACCCGGAGGAACACGACTCCACCACCACTCAGACGGAGCCGACCCGGTTCCAAAATATTCCGACCCGTATGGGTCGGGTTGACCCGATTGATATATCGAAATTCAGGATCCCGGAGGAAGACCAGCCAACTGAAACCCGGTTCGATAAGAATCAAATTAACAAACCCGGTTTAGCTCGAGCTCCGTCTATTTTAGAACGTGTCAAATCCATCAAACTACCTTCTTTCTACAGATCCGACCCGGATACCCAAACCGATCAAAATCATGACCCGGATTCATTCATCCACGAAGACCACAAACACATCAGGAGCAAGTCGGAGTCGAAAAAACCGGTTAAGAAGAAGAAGAAAGCGACGGGGAAGATGACGAAATCAGCTAGCGAGAAGTCCGGTTTTGGTTTAAACCACGAGGAGGCGGAGAGTGTGGAGTCAGTGGAGAGAAGAAGACCAGATACGACGAGAGTGGAGAGATCGACGTCGTTCGGCGACGGAGAAGACGGCGTGGACGCGAAAGCTTCCGATTTCATCAACAAGTTTAAGCAGCAGCTGAAGCTACAGAGACTCGATTCGATTCTGAGGAACAAGGAGATGCTCAAGGCCGCGTAATCACCCCCACGGTGGAGATTGTATTCGTTAAACCTCATCGCCGCCGTATTCACAGAGGAGATACAGGAGTTCGTAGTTGATAATGTCTGAATTACAAATATGCCCTTGTATGTTGAGGATACTATAGTAATTTAATAGCAGACAAAAAAAGAACGTAGCTGCTTAGTGAAGTGTGGCGTTATTTTTGGATCTGGGACGTTGTTTTTGCGCCCAAGTTCCTATTCTTTCATGTTCAACCACTTGTGCAGTAACGTTTACTAGATTCTGCTTTTTTTCTCTTAATTTTTATTTTTATTTTTGTTTTTTTATTTCATTTTGTATAATTAATACTAGTAATAAATTACGTGATAAAGGAGATAATTACATGCATATAAGCGATGACAAAAAAAAAATTGATGTTAGGGAGTTATAGTTATTTGATGCTCCATTTGCTATAAGCAAAACTCCTGCAAAAGCAGCATATCAAATATTACTCTTCGCCGCAAAATTCCGAGGACGATTTTTCTCTTATAATCTTTTATTAGTACTATTCTTTAAGCTTGAGCTTAAAGAACACTAGATGAATCATTTAATACATATGTATATCCATTACGGTGCGAAAATTGAATAGATTATTGAAACAAGCATATCCAAGTACTGTATCAGATAAAATATATTAGATATATGAAGAAACTATAAACTGCGACGTTTGAGTTGAAATTAAAACCAAAAAAATTTGAGTAGAAATGCGTAGTCACGCTCATAATCATCTATATTGGTCGACAAACAAAAAATGATCTACGTTGTTTCCTTTGTTTGTTATACGTTATTGTATACTAGTAGTATTTTTCATTGACTATGGGATAGACTTGAGATTGGTTCAACAAATAAAAATTCGTAAGACAACTCGTCGTAATAATTAGGGCTTTAGAAATCAAGTGATCTGAACCAAAACCTACCAACCATTTTCGGCCACGAAATTAAGGGTTGGAATCTTTTATGATTTACTCGTGGCTCGAAAAAGACTTTCTTGTCATTTCATGATTAAATTAATCTCCACTTCCTTAATTAATCACCATCCCTATCACTTTAGTTTAACATTTTATATTTGTTCAACAAAACAAATTCAAACTTCAATTTCATTTTGTTTTCTACTCCTATATTCTTAAAATATTTATATTTCCTAACTAAATGATAACCTTTTAATCGTTTCCTATTTTATTTTGGAACTATGTGGCGTTATAGAAATTCTTTTTGTGGTAAAAGTACTATAGAGATCTCTTATAAAGTTCATTGACAACACAAATAATATGTTAAACCTTCTTGGTATTCTTATTCTTGATACTAATAAAATTATCATTCGACGTTAATATTTATAATTTCACATTCAAATATTGTTTTTCTGAATTAGTTTCAACCTAGAGGTGAAAAGGAAACACTTTGCTAGATTAAGAATATGTTGTCGTTCAATCGAGCATCAATGTCTGGGTGGTGTAGTCGGTTATCACGCTAGTCTCACACACTAGAGGTCCCCGGTTCGAACCCGGGCTCAGACATCTTTTCTCATTCTTTTTCCTTTCTTCCATTATATTTTTTCGTTTGGCCCAATCATAACTAGACACCTTTTCTAAATAGTTTTCCTTTCCCTTATATTTTTTGTTTGGCCCAATCATAATTTCTTAGACAAACAGTAGACAACCCATATAGCAGCTATGACCCTTAGCCCATTTTACTCACGTACTACATATGTAATCAACGTTAAACAAGTGTATCATGTGTGTTACTTAAAAGTGAAAACTAGAGATCAAGAGTCCGTTGAATTAACAACCCAAACCCTGCCAAATATTTTTTTGTCATGACACGATTGAGACAATAAGTCATCATCTTCTTTGTGTTTGGCAGATTCTTCTTCAAAATCTTGATTGCCTTAGTTCGAGAAAATATTTCAAAACCAATTCACAGCGGATTGAGATTAAGTTTTTTGTTTTTCTTTTAAGTTGTAAGGATCATATCTGACTCAACGCAAGCTTCAACTCTGTTTATCCCCTTACGGTACGCATTCCAAGCTTCTACGCATTACCAGTTGGGGGGAAATGAATCGAAGATACTACAAAGAACTTATAAACATCATTAGTAAAAAATGTAAAGAAATGGATATTGTTCTCTATGCGTATGACACGAGGGAACACATACACGACCAAGACAATAGCAGCGATTACACATCTTTGTTTTCTTTGGTCTTATCTCATATATATCTCTCTCTTTGTAAAAGAATCAAGCAAAATATGTACTCACTGTTACAAATATATTTTAGATAAAAAAATTTACATATCTTTTTCTTTTAAACAGCGAAAAGATCCCTTCGGAATAAACAAAAACAGTTGAAAGTAAAAGAAACGAATAAGTGCCTGCGGTTTACGTCATATTTCCGGTTTAGATATTGTGGGCCGACACATTGAAAGCTGAGAAGATATTCATAGATTCGATCGGGCATTCATAGGCCGATTACGTACAACTCTCCCACTTGACTTGGACTTAGTTAACTTTTTTTTTTGGAACATGACTTAATTTACTTAAGTTCAAAAAAAAACATGACTTAATTTACTTACTTCCAAGAATATATAATCAGGCATTCGTAAGAATTATCAAAATATCTTTGTCCACTATCACGAAGTTTAATTTCTTGTTTAACAAAACATAACAAATATAGAACGTAAAATGTCTGGTGGTTTCATTTCACCGATAAAATATTGGTTAAGTAAACAAAATATTAAATATTGATAATGTAGGAAAGGAAGAGTATCAATGGAATTTTACTATATGATTCAACAGACACGTTCTTTACTTCTTTTTTAATAACTAGAATTATCAAAGCTTTATATTTACCAAATTATAGCATGTTTAGACCACATATCTACCAATAAGGATAGGTACAAATAGAATATCTAGGTTTTTGAAAGTATTCATGATATAATTTGTTTGTTCGAATAATCAGTTATCCATTCCAATTTGCTCCGATATTACCTAAATATTCAATGTCTATACATATAAAAAATATTATTTTAATCAAATATATGATTCAGTATGTACAAATAAAATATCTAAAAGTAAAAATAAACCAAGATGATATATTATATACTCCCTGGGTTTATTTGACGTTTTACACTCGAGCATGTAAATTAAGAAATTTGATGTAATATCTATTTTAACCTTTCATTATTGTTTAATTGACTTCATATTATTATCAGCAAATTTCATTAATTACAAGGTATAAAAATCATATGATATCATCTTTTATCTTGAATTTTGTGAACGTCAAATATATTGACAAAAAAAAAGAAAATTACTAAAACGTCAAATAAATCATAACAGAGGGAGTATTTATAAAAAAATATTTATTTTTACAAAATTAACAACTAAAATACTCAATCTAATAAATAAAACACTATAAAACTTACATAAAATATAATAATACATATATATACATATTTTTTAATATATTAATACATACAACAGCTTGAATCAGATATATAATCCTAAGAATATTAGTATTGTGATTCAATGCATCTTTATTTTGTAAATTTACAAATATCTAATTTTTTTTGTTCTAATAACAAATCGAATTAATTTCACCGAATGCCTAAATCTACTACCACTAACTAGTTATCAACAAACAAAAAAAAAGATAGAAGAAAAACACTGATTGATGATAGCATATGTCACGGGTTTTTTACCATTAAACAAAAGTTTTAGAAATCAAAATTAAAAATAATTTATTATCCATAGTCAAAAATTCAAAATTGGATTTCTCATTGTTTTTGCCATAAGTTCTTAATTAAAACGTTTATGGTGCTTTTTAGACCATATATCAGTGATTGACTGATAATCAACAAAAAACAGTGATTGATAGCATATGTCGCTATTTTACGATAAAACCAAAAGTCTTGTCTTAAACCAAAATTTAAAATTATCTTTCACAATCAATTGGATTTTGTGGTTATATTTTTACGATAAGATCTTAGACTGAGAGAAAGTTTATCGTACCAAATCAATCACGTTCGTCAAAAGAGAGAACAAAATAAAGGAGAGATCGAAAGATATGAATCATGGCAGAAAATCAGAGTGAAATATTTTGGTTTCATGGATAAGAGCTGAGAAGAAATTTCCAAGATCTTGGACCCACCTTCAAGATTCCCTTATAAACCATTTTTGTCAAAATCTTACCTGTTTTTTTCTCTAGAGACTTTGATTTTGTCGAAGATCGAGTTGATTTTATGGTAGGATCCTGCCAATGTCTAATTAATGTCACATTCTCTTCCGACACACTTCACTATCGTATAAAGTATGCCCAACGTGTCTCGTTTTTTTCATGTCCATGACCATGACTGTTTGATTGTATCTGAATACTTCTGATATATGTGTAATGTCTCATGTGTGTGTTTCCGTTACTCCGTAGTGATGTAGATAAGAAACATTACTATTTATTTATATGTAACCGTAAGTGTTGTTTATTTGTTGACCAGAACGTGAAACCGTACTCTCCCAAGAGTATTGGCATTAGAGTCAGTCAGTCACTAATGGTTTAGTTCGCTATTTGCATCTTGTTAATCGAGGAGTTTGGTTTCTCCATTATGTAATGATTTAGAATCAGTTGTTATGGTGTAGCCCGATTTAAAGTTAACCATAGTTATTTAAGGCTTTGGAAGCATACATTATGCGATCCAAAACAGTAGACACAGTTTGCTTAATGTATATTGATGATTTTAGAGTTAGAAGAGAGTACCATGCATGTTTCCAAAAATACTAACTAAACAACTGTTATACATGAGAACTAGTTTTATTACTAATGAAGTTTAGGGTATTTTACTACATGTGTTATTCATATAAGTGGAAAACTTTAGCTCAGCATTTGTCTTATCACCGAAATTATGAAAATTGACGGCAACGAATATAAAACAACTAAGTTTTAGCCTGTTCTACAGTATATATATACTTAAATTTAAAAAACAACAGTTTGATAAATTCTGAGTTTGACTCTTGACCAATTAATGGAAAATACGAATAAAAAGAAAGTGATTAACTGGTATTTAAACATTTTAAGTTTAAAATTCAGGAAGAAACATGTCGAAAAAGACCGTTTTACAAAAAAGAAATCGAAACATGTAGAAAAATAATGAATTGTTAAATAACCTAACCGATTACATCCCTCAGCCTTTGGGAGCTAACAAACTAGGTCTACCAACAAGTACACTATGATTTTTTTCTTACAATTATATAAATATATTTTTTTCTTCGGTTTTAGTGAGAAAAATATTCGGTCATCCTTTACTAGAAAATGGAAAGAAATGGTGTGGCAAAACCCAGCTCTTAAAATTGTGTAAAATGTACGTAAAAAAGGAAGAATATGTTTACTCTTATGATATAAAGAAAAAATAAGAGGAAACGATTTGGCCTATTGGTAAAGTGGTTTTAGCTGGAGCTTCTGTTTTCGATTCGTCTTAGTAATCTAATCATACCATTTAAATGGATTAGTAGCGTATATAGATGAAAGGTCTCGTGAAATTAGTTTTTATGAATATTTTTTTTGAGATCCTTACTGTAGTAAAAAAACAACAAATTAACATAAATAAAATATGAAGTACTGCGATATAAATGATGGAGGAATGGATTTGCTCCATCCATTATACTGAGCTATAGTAAAAGAATGTGTCATTAATTTTGACCACTGTATATGGTAAAACTTTAGTTGAGTAGTCGTCAAAGTTAACATTTAGCTCAATACACAAAGTACTAGAGACTAATATATAAACCATACAGATTAGTTTATTCGTTATCTATTGGTTTTGAATTGGAAAAACATATAATTTAACATAATATTAGAGTCTGATCCATTCGTTCAATCTAGTTTGGAATCAGTTCGATTTAAAATTCCGTTCATCAATCATTATACAAATATTTATTGATTAAACTACAGAGAACTGAATTATCAAAAAAAAAAAAAAAAAAAACAATTACTGAGAACTAAGTCTCTCGTTGAAATCAGAAATTAGGAAATAATTTTAAATTAAGTATAAACGATATGTATTAGTCATTGTTACTTGATTTTAAATTAGAAGTTAAAGCCAATTAGTCAAAATAAATCCATATAACTTAATATAAAAACATTTTCCATTGTATTTCCATTGATCACATCCAAAGGCTATAGTGCTTCCTTATATAATATATAACATTTTGATCAGTTAATATATATATATATATATATATATTTATTAATTGTGAGGTGTTTTGAGTATTTGGCCTAAATAATTTGCCAGGAGTAGTAGTTGCTAATGTGGAAACATGACGTAAAGCTTCTGAAAATTGAACTAGAAACATAATAGACCTAACTCAAAGCAGTCGACCACTTAACTCAATGCACCGTTAGTGAGTTAATATATCATATCTCGACTTTTAAACGGATATTTTTATATAAACCATTTCAGTGAAAACTATGCACAACGAAGAAGTGGTCCACTGTACTTGGAATCCCTACGAAGATCTGCATGGATTTCATTAGTCCCCACTCCCCACCTTCGCTTTCCTTTTTCCTTTTATCCCCGAACCAAATTATCATATCGTCGGTATTAAATTTCTACATTCATATCGCATTTTAGTTAATGTCATACTTTCACAACTCAGTTTGTTTTGTGTTCTTTTTTTTTTTTTTTTTGAGAAAGGGCTTCGGTTTGTTTTGTTTTGTTTTGTTTCTCCAAACTCGTAATTTCTTCTTATCAGTTAAGAAACTCAAATCAATTAGTGGTTTTCAGTTTTCACCAATATGTCGATCACATGATCGGTATCCAAAGGTATTTTTTAAGTGGGAAAAGACTTATACATATATATATATATATATAATGAGTATCAAATAGAAGGACAAATAAAATCAGTTCAAAAAAAATGATCGGTATGCATGAAACTCATAGTATTTTTTTCTTTCTTTCTGTATCTCGATCAAAATGTGTATATTAGTGAAATACTAATTATAAAAAATGTTAAAACAGTGAAAAAACGTGAAATAAATTATTTGCTTTTACTGTTTTACGAATATCATTTTCCTCATTTTAGTTCGTAAATAAATCTGAATTTTGATAAAATTATCATAAACTTTTAGAACATAACTGAAAACTATGAATGTCCCGCTGGATTTTAAACTCTCAGTTTAGTTACATTTCTCTATCTAAGCATAAAACTGTCTTTGACCAAATTAATGATAGAAATGTATGTGCGTATCAGCGTATGCCTTTGTTTTCTGAGATACGTATAACGTTTTGGTACGTGTGTTTTACTTTCTTTTGTTTGTATTAATCGTCAAATTGTTGCCGGATGTGATAATTCGTTTTTGTAGTTAACTTTGAAATTGAAAACGTGGTTGTGGGGATGAGTTATTAAATTACACTCTTGTATGTATATACAAATGAACTTTGTACAAATGAATTAATCCGAACTTTTTTGTTTACCTTACAGTCACTGTTTGGCCACGTGTTAAAATTTAGCCACCTTAACTGGGGATTTACAAATCTTCATAATGTTAATGTTATTGATCGCCATATCTTTGCTTAATTACTTCCCTTAATCTCTAATTAACTAAATTAAATTTCAACAAAAGTATACGTAAAGGAAAGCTGTTATAATATTACAAACACAACAATCTATATATCTGAAAAATATTACTCACATGAGAACATGCATTATCTGTATATTGTGTATCTCTCTATAGAGGAACATAAATATACATGTGTGTTTTACTTTTTATAATAGCACTAAGTTTTGGTTAATTTTTTCTTCCACAAACTCAATTTTTAATCTATCTCATTACGAGTCATAATGTAATTAGATATTAAATCCCAAAAGTTTTATAACCAAATGGGTAAAAAATATTGGTTGCACGCCCGGAAATTAAAGTCTACATGCTCTAATTACTTTGTCTTTCCATTGTGACGTGCTCCAAATTTACTTAGATCGCAATTATGCTAATCGATTTTTTTCGCCAAAAGTACATTTCGCTTATTGAGGGGCTGCGCACATGCGTCTTGAATCTTGTAATGATGAATAGATGATATAAACGAAGGGAACATATATGTAACATGATGATGCATGGCCAAATAAAGGTTTAAGACAACTCAAATAGTACTTATTTAATTAAATGTAAATAGATACGAATATAACAAAATGTCCCCACGAATTGAAATCATTACCCTAATTCCCTATATTCCTTTCTTTTTGATTGTTTCGCTCCAATACAACTCCATTATTACAACCTTATACAGCTCATGAACCTTTTATATGATATTCTTCTTCTTTTTTATGCATCGTGAGATACAGATATATAAAATTGAATGAAGGTCGCTGACGAAGAAAGAAAAAGAGATCGAGTGATGATCTTCTAAATTTGCAGGTTCCAGTTAAGGTGGCCTAGTAAATTCTTAAACAATCACCGTTTTAATCACTTGTCGTTTTGAACTTTTGATCATAGCATATAATTTTTATAGTTTCACGACACGAAGTTGTAAAGAGAAGGAAATAAATGACAACTACACGTGCGTCTAGCACGGTTTTGCTGTCCGGTTACAATGTGTTTATGTTTACTTGTTAACTAACAAGTCGAACCAAGTTTTCGATTTTTAAAAATTAAATATATAATAATATTTATAATATATAGACTTAAAAAGTAATTTTATATATAATATATTCTATTTTTCTCACTATTAATTAGAAAAATAAACAATAAGCATAAATATAACTATATATAGAGTAAATAGATGAATACTCTGTAAAACTGAAATTGATAAAACTAAACTATTGATAATTCAAATTACCGTATTTATTTATCACATTGAGCTTAACGATGCAGTATTTCAGTTCCCACGAACTCAACTATTTTGTATCTCACCTAATTATACTCGTCTTATCTTGTTGTTATCTAATTTGCTTAAGATATTTCAAGATTTCAACTCACTATTAGATAACAAATTACTGTAATAAACATCCAGAAAAGTAATAATAAAATAACCTAGCGACAACAAGTTAACATGTGGCAAAAGAAGCAAACAGAATGTAATCTTGAGGATATTCCATGTCTTGCTTTTTATTGTTTATTTACGGCAAAATGATTAATCACGAATCTACAAAGTTTCGCCTACAACAATTTTTAGGGAATTAAAGATAATTTTATTTTATTATTGTGAATAATGACACTTTTCGATAGCCGCGAGGAAGAAAAGGTCAAAAATTATTCAGATCTCAGAGGAACAAGATCTTATAGATTCTTTTGATGATGACCTAAGTGTAACAAGGAAACATCATCTAGTAGGGATATTGATGAGAACTATTTTCCAAAAGGAACATCAATTCATCCAAAGTATAAAACATTCGATTGATAATAATTATAACAATATGAAAAGAACGTGATTTAATCATGGTTAAAATCACTGACAACTTAACGCTTTCAGAGCTGAATCAAAATGCTGCTTTCATGGTTATGGCTTCCGCTACAGCCTGATGAGAGCTAGGTTGAGTCTTAGAGCACAGTCGAGTCTCTCTTTATGGTCCGTTAATATCAGGCATTTATATCCTCTTTTTGTTATATATTTTTCTAAACATAACTTTGATTTTGATGTATATGTGAAGTAAGTTTAAACTCTCACCAACAAAATATAAAACCTAGACAACTCGTAACATAAATGTTATTGATCAGAGGGTCAAGATTCGTTGTCCGTAGGGGAATATTGTATATGGGATCTAAGACCAATCTACAATCCCCATGATAATTATGGTACATGCCTATTAACCCTTTTTGATATATATATATATATTTTTTTTTGTAACTTCTCTTTTTGATATTTACAACCAATGAAAGTTGTGATGCTGTGGTGGTGGTAATGATGACACATATTATGTTAAGTTCATCGATTATCAGTTAATAATCAATTGGTTTCATCTACAATATCAGTAGTTGGTTGAGAATAGCTATTAATTTTGATAGATATGCATATGATTTCTCTTCTTTGTTTTGGTGAACCCTAAACTTAAATTATAAACCAGTGGCATTCAATTTTCATATGAACCGATTATCAAAAGAAAGTATACTTTTGTTTAAAAAACGTGAATACTATTTCTTTTGGTCACATGTACGAAATTACTATAGAAATTATCATGTACTAATGTACAAAATGGACTGTGGAATATCTTTCAAAATCATTTGACTAGCGAGATACATTGTGCGTGTTCAAGAAGCGAAGACTATTTGCCTATTGAAGCAAGTTGTATTCAAAGATCCTCACGTGACTGCTATTTTATTGTAGATTTTTTTTTAGAATAATATATAACATATTGATTGTATATTTATCACAGAACTTTATATCATCAGCTATAAACTACTCATATCATAAGCTAACATTATATTTGACATACATCAATATATTATATCGACGTAAAAAAAAATGATTATATCATCTAACGGAATTAAATGGGCCAACTGAACTAATAAGTTAGTATAGATACATGTATTTTACCCAAAAAAATATATACATGTATACAATAAATTAGGACTTTAAAAGAAGGAAAGAAAATTAGGTAATCTATATGAAAATCGTTTAATTAGGTAGTGAATAATTACACAGGTGATACTCGCCCGGTAATTTTTCATTACCCATACAATATACACATGTGTCCATGTGTTGCTCTATAAATATACATCTACTACTTTTCAATGACAGAACCAAAGCTAAAGTGTTCAAAACATATTTCTCAGAAAGTATGACGATTTATAATTTTCCATCACAAATTCATGTTCTAGTAATAACAATATTTATTACAACTCTTTTAACTCCGATAACAACCAACACATCACCACAACCATGGAATATCCTTTCCAACAACAACTTCGCCGGAAAACTCACCTCCGCACCCTCCTCCGTCGAAGCAGCTGCCATCGATTTTGGCCAAGTCACCAAAATCTTACCCTCGGCCGTCTTAAACCCTTCCTCCGTCCAAGACATCACTGATCTCATAAAACTTTCCTTCGACTCTCAACCCTCTTTTCCTATAGCCGCTCGTGGCCACGGACACAGCCACCGTGGCCAAGCCACGGCTAAAGACGGAGTTGTGGTCAACATGCGGTCAATGGTAAACGGGCACCGAGGCATAAAGGTGTCTAGGACCGGTTTATATGCTGACGTGGACAGTGGGTGGCTATGGATTGAGGTGTTGAACAAAACGTTGGAGTTGGGGTTAACGCCGGTTTCTTGGACGGACTATTTGTATTTAACGGTCGGTGGAACGTTATCCAACGGCGGAATAAGCGGACAAACGTCTCGGTACGGTCCACAGATCAGTAATGTTCTGGAGATGGATGTTATTACTGGTATGTACCATGTTTTTTTACATATACTCCAAATCTATGCAATAATAATGATTTTTTTACTTCGTACGTTTGGCGACAGAAAAAAAAATCGTACGTATTTTAGATCTGCGCGGTCACTTGTGTTTATGCTCTTGTTTTGTTTGTATTGTTTGTCTCTTTTGTACACATTTCTCGAACTTGTTGATATTATTTCTTCTTTTCACACATCTAGATCATCACATTATTTTTGTGTCTAAGAGTAGAAAGAAACACGGGCTACATATGCATAAAATAGGTAGTTGTAAGAAAAGCTTTTTCTTTGTTATAGTGATCAAAGATTTAGCATTATTGCTTTTAACAACAGAAAATCGTAATTAAAATTACAATCAACATTATATATGTAGTAAAAATCTTTAAAGATAATATATAATATAGTCTCTACTTGAAAGTTGAAACACAATGTTTTATCACGATTTTGTTAACGCTATATATAACAAGTTAAACTAACTAAACTGTTCTGAAATTTATAATTTCTTACATATTATGGATGTTTCGCCGAATCTAAGTCTGATCTCCGAGAAAATGACATAATTTCACACGTTAATATTATGTAATTTGTTCATAAAACCCGGTGACAAACAAAAATTCAAACAAAAATTCAACCAAAAATGGTCCCACACGTATGAACCTTTCAAAAGGTTTCTTGTAGCTTAAGGACAAAACTCGAAAGTTTCTAACGTTTGGTCTTAATCAGGTGTGATGGATATTTAAGTAACAGTCAAATGTCTCATTGTAGCTGTACCCATTATGACCACATATGCATCCATAATTCCATATGTATACACACATACATACATTGTCAAGTGTAGTTCGTTTACGAAGACTTTGTAGTTCCAATTGTTTGGTTAGGAGATAAGATAATTAATGGACCGACTTTAACACTTTAGGCTTTAAACAACGATAGTTTTATTAGAAACTCGTTGCATCTTTTCTATAATCTATGATATTCTTTGTATAGACTTATGGTCCACATTTGTTGAAGTAGTTTAAGACTAAACTTTCTAATTGGGTCAATTGGCTTTTCCCGGATTTTTTATAGGAAAAGGAGAGATTACAACTTGTTCCAGCGACATGAACTCAGATCTTTTCTACGCCGCTTTAGGAGGTTTGGGTCAGTTCGGGATTATAACAAGAGCCAGAATTAAACTTGGATTAGCTCCAAAAAGGGTATGCTTTAAATATGTAAATTATAACATAAATTTTATTTTACAGAAATAAATGAAAGTTATCATTTTTGTTATAACTTTTTTTCTTTTGGGAAAAATTTCAGGCTAAATGGTTAAGGTTTCTATACACTGATTTTTCTGAATTCACAAGAGATCAAGAACGATTGATATCAGAAACGAACGGTTTAGATTTCTTGGAAGGTTCCGTTATGCTGGACCATGGCCCACCGGATAACTGGAGATCCACTTATTTTCCACCGTCCGACCACTCGAGGATCGTCTCACTTGTCAAACGTCATCGTGTCGTCTACTGTCTCGAAGTCGTCAAGTATTACAACGAAACTTCTCAACACTCAGTCAACGAGGTCCGTACATATATACTAATTAAGTAATTTTACTAATAATTAAGCAACTCTTTATACCAGTATGTGTTTACTATTTTGCTCAATTGTTTAAACTATGTAGGAAATGGAGGAGTTAAGCGAGAGCTTGAACTATGTAAGAGGGTTTATGTACGAGAAAGATGTGACGTATATAAATTTCTTGAACCGGGTTCGAGCAGGAGAACTAAAACTTAAATCCAAAGGGCAATGGAATGTTCCACATCCATGGCTTAATCTTTTCGTACCAAAGTCTCAGATTTCAAGATTTGATAATGGTGTCTTTAAGGGTATTATCCTTAGAAATAACATCACTACCGGTCCATTTCTTGTTTATCCCATGAAGCGCAACAAGTGAGTTAAAAGATATAGCCATCACCTACTCAAAGTTCGCTTATCCAAAATATAATTAAGTAACTAAATGTTAAGCTTGTGTTTCAGGTGGAATGATCGAATGTCGACCGCTATACCCGAAGAAGATGTATTTTATGCGGTAGGGTTCTTACGATCGGCCGAGTTTGACAACTGGGAGGATTATGATAAAGAAAATATGGAAGTATTAAAGTTTTGTGAGGATGCTAAAATGGGAGTCATACAATATCTTCCTAATCATGCATCACAAGAAGGATGGGTTAGACATTTTGGTCCGAGGTGGAATATTTTTCTAGAGAGAAAATATAGATATGATCCTAAAATGATATTGTCCCCAGGACAAAATATATTTCAATAAATAAACTTGTGTTAGGCAATAATTTAGTATGATAACTGTTAGTCATTCTCACTTTATGTGTTTGGCCACGCTTTTCATTGATTCTGATTGCTACATTCACTTTAGACAGAAAAATATAATGAAAATTCCGCTTGAATAAAGTATAAGAAATAATCTATAGTCCGGTGAGAGATTTTTGGTGATAGTAAAAATAAAAGCATGATGATGGTAACAAAGGGGAAAAAGATACGAAAGTGAAGAACATGATCATATTATTTGAAAGTACAAATGTGAAAGCTATCTTTTGATCTGTAAGTAAAATTTTAACTAATGTATTAAACAGTTAAATAAAGCGAATAATAAATCATTTTGTCTGAGAAATGTTCCCAAACCTTTTAGTTACAGTCTGCGGGAAAGAAGGAGACATCTAAACTTCTTGCCTCCTCTCTCGTTTTAAAATATTGTTTTTTTTTGTACTTTGAAGATCTTGGTCGAGCGAGATCCACGTATAGTTGGGTTGATTAGAATCGAATATTTTCATTTTCTATCGGTCAATAGTATCGTTCATTTTCTTGGTTGTTTTGTTAGGCACATTGCCAAAGCATTTATCAAAATCAACACTTGTTAATGATTCCTACATAGATTTTATTTGATTCACCATATTGGATTATGATTTTTTTTAAAATCAATTAAAACATATGGTAAATTAATAATCAAAAGGATAATCATCATTACAGTTAAATATATTGTTTTGATCCGCTGTCTAAATTCAGTTGGTTTTGTGTTTAATTTGTTTATGAAAAAGGATTGCGATTAATTTATCAAGCAAAATCAAGAAAACGACAAAAGCGTCGTGAAAGTGGAAAGCATATGATGAAAGCTGCAGCCGTTTAGCTTTGTGATCCGAAGGAATCTCCAACCTAAATTTTCATAGTAAGTACCGAATATCTATAATTAATAAAATATAAAATCTATGTCATGTGAAAAAGCGGAACCGTTTAGAGATTGCTATCTAAATATTTTATAAGTAAAATCTTATTGCATCATAACTAAAAATACAATCATGAGATTCCTTACCTTTTGGTCTAATTACCATCCCAAATTTTATATTATAATTTGTTCACTTTTCAAATATTTTAAAAATAATTTGATCAACGTATAACTGAAAAAAACGTAAAATTTGATCGTAGTCACTCTGTTTCCTTAAGTTAAATTCCTTGTTTTTTTTTATTTTGTTCTAAAAATGTTATTAGTTTGAAACGTAAAATTATTGTTTTCTATTTTATTTTCCCCATGTCCGTAAGAATTAGTAGAATGCACATTTAATTAACTGATCATTTAAAATTAATAGAGATGGGTTAAATTTGAAATAGTTACAATATTCTTATAGCATAGAAACCAGTACCACTAAGACATGAATACAGCATTTCCAAAAATATCATATTCTCCAAATGTCATACTCACCGTACTGTTCATAGTTACATGCAGGCTAGTGTAAATTACTAAACGGATAACGGGATAATCTTGTACGTAGATCTCGAAGTGGCATGTAAAACTACTCAACGTTGGAGACTCGAGACCAAAACAAAATGCGAATTTGGAAACGTTACTAGATGGGCCTTCATTATTGGCCCAAATAGGTCAAGTTCTAGGCCTAGTGTTTACTGATAAGAGCCTAACCACGTGGTGTTTTGTAGAATATTAACGACACGCTCTTGATTATCACTTATAGGAATGCAAAACGAAAGTGGCTAATCTGCAATGCCGTTTCTGTCAAGCAGGCAACAAACGTTTCTGCTGAAAATTAAAACAATTCAACTAGATAGTGATACTTTTTCCCGTTACAGTTTGTTTAGATATAATTTTAGGGCTCATATCAATAATTAATGTCGTTATGTCCTAACTTGTATTGCATGCGAACGTGATGTCATTTTTCTGAATATTACATTGTATGTAATTAGTTGATTGCTGAATATTATTAACCGATAAAACTAATTACTTGAAAGTCAAAATAATGAAAAAAAAATATATTTAAACGCATGAATATGATCGTCATAAATGATTTTTCTTCTTTCGGTCATCACAATTGGTTCATATTGGTTTATCAAAGTTCTCGAGCATAAGATGAACGAGCGTTGGTAATGTGAACAAGGCAAGCATTTAAATGAACTCGTTGAGAAAAATGGTCCAAATATGAAATTGAAAAACATAAATCGATGCAACTTGCTAATACACACATTATTATAAGGACACAACCAAATGTGTACAGTCGAATCGTTCGTCCAACCATGTTTGTGAAAACGTTTAATCGATTTTCTTCCTTCTTATAGTTTTAATGTGGTTAGATTGGTTAGATATATTAAACAACATTAAAGAGACTAAACTTAAATACAAATATCATTTATCGGAAAAATTAATCTTTTCGTAAGGGGTTAACCCATATATTTCAAAATTAATTAAAAAAATATGAAATTTTTGTATTTATTTATAGTTGCATCTAACACTGATAGAAGATGAATATCAAAGCGTTCGGATTCATGAATTATCCAAATTTCTATAGAAAATAGAGATTTTATAGCTGCATCCAGCACTAATATAAGAAAAAAAAAATTTTATAAAAGATACAAATAATGTGGAGAAACAATGCATGTGTAGTTTACAAAAAAAGAACATGTTAGTGAAGAAGATCTCTTAACGTTATCTTAATGCATAGATACATTCAAAATATTTATATGATGGAGATCAATGATGTCTGACACCTTAATTTATTGTCCTAATTTCTCTAGAATACAAAGATTTCATAAGGTTTAATTCTTTGATTTACGTGGCATATAAAATTTTAATAAATTAGTCGTTGGAAAATTAATTAATGCTCATGTACCATGAAACTAAATTTAGGATACATTAGCATATATTTTTAATGTGATTAGATATTTTAAACAACACTAAAAAGCTAAACTTAGGTACAAATATCACTTATCGGAAAACTTGATCTTTCCGTAAGGATTAACCCAAAAATTTCATGATAAACTAGAAAGATATTGAATTTTTTTAATTTATGCATAGTTGTATCCAGTAGTGATATAAGATGAATATCAAAGAGTTTTGATACCTTAGTTGTCCAAATCTACTATGATTAAAAGTTGATAACAAAGCCAAATGAGGCTATCCACGTGGGATGAAATATTCAACCAATCATGAGGCTCTAATTTGCCATGTCAACCAGCTGGTTTTCTTACGTGAAATCGAGAATCCAATTCTAATTTGGTTTGGTTTTTTTTGTGTCTGGTTTGCCCTCAGGCGAAGAATTTTTTTGGTTTATATNATCTACTATGATTAAAAGTTGATAACAAAGCCAAATGAGGCTATCCACGTGGGATGAAATATTCAACCAATCATGAGGCTCTAATTTGCCATGTCAACCAGCTGGTTTTCTTACGTGAAATCGAGAATCCAATTCTAATTTGGTTTGGTTTTTTTTGTGTCTGGTTTGCCCTCAGGCGAAGAATTTTTTTGGTTTATATTTGTTTACAGGCGCCGTAACCTAGACACTCCTTAGCTTCTCTCACCTTTCAACTTCCTCCGATGAAGTTTCCAGATTTCTCAACCGTTCTCCAAGCAATTAATCCCACCTCTTCTGATAATCAATTCCTCTCTTTATCTCTTCAATCCATCAGTTTTACCGATGTGATGTGGTTCTCCTTTCACCTTCCTTGGCAACTTCGTATTTATAGGCCCCCTATTCTTTGCTTCTCTTTTGTTTTCTAAGAAGCTCTACTCTCTCTAAAAAACGACTCGATGGAACCCAACAAAACCAACCAGAAGCTTCTTTCATCCTCCATGGCTGCTGAACAGAAGAGGAAGTCTTCCGACTCCACTTCGATTGGAACCAAATCTCATGGCAAAACCGCTGTTACGGCTCCTTCCTCTCCGGCTGGCTCCAAACCTCACGGCAAGTCTCATGTCACGGGACCCATTCAGACAAGGGCTAAAGCTCCTATTCCTCTCCCCCCTCCGATGCTCTTCAGGGATGTCTCTCTCGGCCCACATGAAGCATCTCTGAAGTTTCGCCTCATTCACTTCTGGGAAGCTAGGAACACGAGAACCAAATCTCTTATTGGGCAGGAACTCCTTCTAATCGACGAGGAGGTATGTATATTACCTAAGTATCCGCTTTACATTATTATAGATCCCGTTTTGATAGAATCCTATATTGGCTACCTCTGTTAATAAGTTAATACTCAATATTTAATTACCCTTTTGTGATATCATATTTTGGGTTCACTCATATCTTGATTACCATTTTTTATTTATAGATTTTAGATGTAAGTTACCATTTTGTTAATTATTTTTGTTTCAGATTATAGTTTGATCCGATAATGTTACTAAGTTAATACTCATATTTAAATTACCCTTTAATATTGCTCCAAACATATTAATAATTTGATAATGTTATAGTTTGATCAGATAATGTTAATAAGTTAGTACTCATAATTAATTACCGTTTTGTGATATCTTATTTTGGGAGTACTCATAGCTTGAATACTTTTTTTTTAAAATTTCTAGATTTTAATTCAAGTTTTTTTTTTTGTGGAATTCAGGGGACGGTTGTGCAAGGTTTTATACCTGCCGGACGTGTAGGCAGCTATGATCTGGTCGCAGGCTCTGTGTATAACCTGTCAAACTTCTTTGGTTCTAGGAACAAGGACGTGTATCGTGTTTCCGACCATCCAGCGATCGTGACCTTCTCCTGGAATTCTAAGTTGTCATTTCTTGAGAACCAAACTGTGGCTATTGATGAGGATATGTTCAGGATACACAGTGTGGATGAGTTTGAGACATACTGTGATGCCAAGGGTGACCTCTTTGGTAAGTTTCCTTCAACTATAGAATCGCCTGTGTTCAAGTCTTTAGGTTTAATTCATTTAAAATGGGTAGTTGTTAGCCCTTAGCAGAAATTTGCTAATGTGTATACATCTCAGAAACATATGATGTGGTTGTTTCTTTGCTTACTAGAGTTAATGTTTGATCATTGTTTTTTTTTTCCTCATGACAGATTTCCTTGGCCACTTGAAGCTTGTGAACGGACAACCCATCAACGAGCAAATCGTCCTTGATGAAGTTGATATTGCAGGAAAACGCCATCTATGTGTTCATGCTCAGACACATGAGTAATCTCTCCCTTTATTGCATTTTTTAGACCCGTCTTGGTAATTTAACCTATCTGTTTGGGCTTGTGCAGTGGCCCAGTGGTGAAGATCTATTTATGGGATCAGGCTGCAACTGAGTTTTGTCAGAAATTCAAGGCCACAGAGAACAACCCACGGGTCCTCCTGGTTACTACTCTAAATCCTAAACGTCTGGGAGGTAAGTTATTGATACCACTACTTTCCGTCAATATAAATTCGAAGTGTATTTGGTTTAGGAGTGGAATGTTTACGTAACTCAGTTTGTTGTTTGAGTTTATTTGGTTCGATCAGTAGCTGCTCATGTGATTACCATTTATAGTGTTGTTTACCTTTATTTTTTGTTTTGTTGTTAAACAATTCAAATTTTTTTGCCAGGCACACTTTGCCTCACCTCGATGTCGTCTTCTCGAGTCTTTATAGACTCCGATGTAGGGCCTACCAGAGATTACGTAGGATGGTATGACTCTAACTATTCTAATATTCAATTTTGTTGTATTCTACTTTTCATGTAACCCGATGATGGTTTACTGGTGGTTTCCACATATAAATCAGGTTGAGCTCAAATGCTGAAGCTGCCAATAAGATTGACGCAAAGGTTGTGACTAAGCCTGAGATTTATAGTCTAGAGGAGATATTTGCCTATGTGAAGCAAGAGTCGTCTAAGGTGAATGTGTATATTTGAATCTAATAATATGGTTTACGGTTTTTGTGCCTTTGTATTTGAGTTAACTTTTGTCTGGAAAATAGGTGGCTAGGTTTGAATGCACAGCCACAATAGACGACGTTCTCCAAGGATCCCCTTGGTACTACATTTCATGTGGTGCTTGCAATAGCAAGGCTGTTAAAGGGCCTACATCCCTGTTCTGTAACAACAACAAGTGTGAGGAGAGACAAGTCCCAGGTGTTCCTCAGTAAGTGTTTCTGACATTCTCTGTTTTTCCAAATTTCTGGGACTAAGTTATGTTTCTATCTTTTTAAATCATGCGCTCAACTCATGTGATTTATTTCTTTTATTTCAGGTACCTCACCAAGATTTCGGTTTATGATAAGAGTGACCAAGCAACTTTCGTTGTACTTGGTGATGCGGGCAAAATGTTGGCAGGGAAACCTGCATCTGAGTTAGTGGCAAGCTATTTTGAGGTATTGCCTTACCTATTTGTACATAGTGCCAATAATTTAATATTATATTGACACATCTTCAATTGTAGGCAAATGAGGACGTCGGATCGGATGATTGTGTCCCAGTCCCTCAGGCTTTACTTGATGCCATAGGGAAGACTTTCAAATTCGTTGTCAAAATTTCCGAACATAATTTGACTGGGAAGGTTCAGTCGATAACTGTCACAAAGATACTACCTACTGATGAACCAGTTGCTGCTGAGGGCTTGGAGAATGAGAGTACTGCAGAAGCGGATGCTGATGTTTTGAATGCTGAACGTGGGGAACCTGATGCTACTGGTGGCTTTGACGTCTCAGCAGGTGCTAATGTCAGGAAAGCTTCTGATGTTCTTCAATCAGAGGCTCCAAAGCGTTCCAAGAGTGGCTAATCCCACTACTACTTATCCTCTGAAGCAGTAACTGGTGTTCCTGCTTTCTACTTTTCGCTTTCTTCTTTTCACAGACATTTTGTTTTATCTATTGGAATCCATAGACTCCAGTCTTTCACAGACACTTTATGTTGTTCCAGAACAATTTCATTTGGGTGTTATCTGCACTTTTCTTTGGGTTTTTTTAATAACAAACTCTTACATACAACTGTTCTTGATAGGTAGGTTTAAAATATTCAAGACATCAAATGTTATAATTGTAAGTTACAAGACGTAAAGATTGTTGGTGGGCAAAAACCTGCAATGTTTTAAATTGAATTGTCTCAGGCTTAACATAATGTCATAAACATTTGGTCTTAGCCTAATAGGAAAACATCGTACATAATCCCAACACAAACATAACAATTTTTGTTAACGTTTTTATTTTGTGCCCGTGATTTTTTTTTTAAAAAAAGGAAACACCCATCGTTACAAAGCTTGAAGATTGTTGGTGAGACAAAAAAAAACTTCAATGTTTGAAATTGAATTGTCTCAGACTTAACATAATGTCAACAACATTTGATGTTAGCCAAATAGGAAAACATCTTACATAATCCCAACACAACATAACAATTTTTGTTAATGTTTTAATTTTGTGTTCGTGATTTTTTTAAAAAAAAGGAGACACCCATCGAACCCGGGTTTGGGAGGCATGAACAAGCATTGTTCAACCACTAGGCTAAATATTGTTTTATCAGTACTTATGTTTCATTATGCATCGAACATTACTCATTACCCGCTTTTGACAATACAATATCTTCCGCCCACCATTTCTCAAATTTTAGAAAAAGATTTTCGAACAAAGCGCCTCCTACCAAAAATTAGAATCTCGGGATAAATGAAATTGCTACTACAAAAAAAACCCGGGCGTAGCCCGGGGAAACGATCTAGTNATCAGTACTTATGTTTCATTATGCATCGAACATTACTCATTACCCGCTTTTGACAATACAATATCTTCCGCCCACCATTTCTCAAATTTTAGAAAAAGATTTTCGAACAAAGCGCCTCCTACCAAAAATTAGAATCTCGGGATAAATGAAATTGCTACTACAAAAAAAACCCGGGCGTAGCCCGGGGAAACGATCTAGTTTTTATAGAAAGTGGAGATTTTAGTTCATTGATTTGGTGGTATATGGAACTTTATTAAATACTTCGGTCGAAAATTTAAATTGATGTCCATGTACCAATAACATAAGTTTAGTACATTTATTTAATTTTTGAATGTGGTTAGGTATTCTTAAACAAAACTAAAGAGACATATATATAACATTTATCAAAAAAACTCATTTGTATGGGTTAACCCACATAACTCAAGATAAATTAGAAAATATGATTTTTTGTTTTATGAATGTTGCATCATGCACTGACATAGTATGAAGAATAAAGAGATTTGAGATTTTAGATGTTCCAATTTCTCCAGAAAAATGAGTTTTTATAGAGGTTAATCCACTTATTAGGTGATATATGAATTTTAAATAAATTACTCATTGAAAAATTAGAAATGAAGTCCATGTACCATGAAAATAAGTTTAGCATATAAATATATAAATTTGGAGTGTTGTTAATGTATTTTTAAACAATGCAAAAGAAGCTAAACAGTATAGATAGTATTTATTAAAAAATTCAATATCTTTGTAAGGGTTAATCCACATATCTTAAGATAAATTAGAAAATATGATATTTTTGTTTTAATGCATAGTTGCATTATGCACTAACAAAGTATGAAAATTAAAGAGGTTTGAGACTTTAGGTGTTTTCATTTATCTATAGAGATTTTATAGGGATTGATACACTAATTAGGTTGTATATGAAATTTAAAAACATTACTCGTTGGAAAATTAGAAATAATGTCCATGTACCATGAAAATATGTTTAGAATATATTAATATACATTTAGAGTGTGGTTATGTAAAAAAATATTAATGATGCAAAATTTTAATATATATACCATTTATTGGACTCTATCTTTTTGTAAGAAAAACTAAAAATAAAGTATTTTGTTTTAATGCATAACTTTATTATTCAGTGACATGTGATACAAATTGAAGAGTTATGAGACTTTATTTTTTTCTATTTTCCAGAAATTACATATTTTATAGGAATTAGTCCACTTAGGTAAAATATAAAGTTTTATTAATTTACTCATTAAAATATTAGAAACGATGTCTATGTACAATGAAAATAAGTATATACTACATTAATATAAACGTATAATACGATAGGTATTTTTTAGTCGAAATGAAAAAAGTTCAAACTTTAATATATAACATTTATCGGATAAATCAATCTTTTTGTATGGTTAATCCATAGATTTCAAAATAAAGTAAAAATATAGTATTTTTCTTTTAATGCATTAATACATCTATCACATTTATAGAATGAGAATCACTAGCTAAGCCTATAAAATGATTGTTGTTCATTCATATATTAATTGAATTCAGAGTTTGGTTTCACAAATTTACAGTTTTTTGTCCTTAATTTCAGTCTTCCCGCCACTTTATAGTACTTATGTTGTTTTATGTTTTTATACACAAACTTAAAAACGTATATTTAATTTTATATTTTTCTTTTAATAAATACATGATTTATTATACTATGTTCATTAGCGAGCTAAATAATAAGAATAAATAAAAAAATTAAAAATAAAATGACACCTAAAATAAAATTAATTTTAAACTTTAAAATGCTAATTAATATAAAATGGATGGATTTATAGAAAAATTTATTGTTATGTGGTTCGCACAAAAATTACATGTTTTGATTCCTTCTATATATTTTTGATAGTATTTTAAATTTATTCTTTTTACTTATAATTGTAGTATATATAGGATATAGCGAAGTAGTATCCCTCAATAAGTTCGAGAAGCTAGTGGATTTCTCTTGATATGTTTTATATTCTGTGAAAAACATATAATATTATACATGTATTAAAATATTCAGAAAGATGAGGAGATGTAATATTACCGGTACTTAATATATTGTGGGAAGGACATATAGTATTATACATGTATTAAAATATTCAGAAATACGAGGAGATGACGAGAAGCACTGGAATATAAGCTGAAAAGGGGGGAGACTGAACTATATAAAAAACCCATGATTATGCTTTTTATGGCCATAGTAAAGTTCTTCAACAATCGACAAATAGTCAGTTGTGGAAGTCTGTACGATATTTTTCATATTAATGGCCTTTCATAAAATTATTATTAATACGTATAACGAGTTAAAACACCATGGGTCATCTTTTTTAGTCAATCTTGTATTCATTTTTTTTTCTTTTGAAACTAATCTTGTATTCTTGTTGACATGCATATTTCTTTTTTTTTTGAAAAGGACATGCGTATTTCTTCATGGTTAATAGAAACAATCTTTTTTTAGATATTACTCCACTAAAAAAATATCAAAATATCACAATTTATTTAGCATCTTAGCAAGATGAATGGTATATTGTCAAAAGTAAAAAAAAACTGGAAAGTACAGAAAAAGTTGATAAGAATATAATTAGTTAAAACTAAATTAGAAAATAAATATATTAATTAAGATCACTCATTTACACCAAAAATATAGTTTATTAATTAAAGCAACATTTACCCAGTTTTGAAGTGTAACTTTTAAGATAATTTGCTAGGTTGATCAAATAAATAAATAAAAATCAATTTGCCATCCTCTCTTGACCGTCTTTCAAAACTTTGGACCATACGACTTTGACTCCCTCTCTTTCTGAAATCTATCTCTCTCTTATTTGGCTGCTTCTTCTCTCTACTTTTCTCACTTTAATATTTTTCAAATAAGAAAATAAAAATAGAACGAATAACTTTCCCTCCTTCCGTGTCTCTCTCTGGTTATCACATAAGCTAAACAATGGAGCACTCTAATTATCATCTATCCTCCTTCATCTTCAAATCCTCATAATCTCATCTATTGTGTTTGGGAGAAAATGACATCATCCGTCATGGACGCAATCTTCTTAACGGACGATCCGAATACCCGGAAACAGTTTATCGGGTCGCTAGCTCATTCTTTCGGGTGCATCTACGTTTCTCTCTGGTCCTATTATTTTCCTCGACCTTCTAAGTAATTATCATCATATCTTCCTCGCTCTTGATCCTTACATATATTATATACATTACACATATATTGTTCACATATCTCTATAATGTATGGTATATTTAATCACGAAGGTGCATTTTATTTTTCGAGCTTCAGCTACTTGATATCATTGGATGGATATTACAATGAAGCATCTCACGAGCCTTCTACGTCTACTGGAAGTTTAGCCAGACGACTGTTCCATGAGTATCGCCAATCCATCATCCCTCTCCAAAATGGGTATAAAATATTCACCATAAATACATAAACATGTGCATAACGTTTGAGTTCTATATTTACATGCATACTTGAATATTGTATAAGCTAAATGTTTTGATTTTTCTATGAAGACATATACCAAGCATGGCGTTCATGAATAATCTCCCATATTTAGAGATTCGGACACAGGATATCCAAAGACTTGCTTCCAACGACGCACAACGTCTCTTCTATCAGGTCATTATCAATATAATGCTAATACCACTAAGTCTTGTTTTCATGGGTTAATGATATGAATACAGAATATTCATTACTAATAATTTTCTGTCTCGTTTCATTAAATTTCGCAGGAAGCCCGGATTCAGGTACATTATTTAATTTTGTTTAACTTCCAACTAAAATCTAAAACATATACGTTTATATATTAGTTACGTATATAACGTTGTATGTGTATTATATATGATCAGACGGTGATATTCATGGGTTGTCGGAGCGGAGAGATCGAACTCGGATTGACGTATGATGCTGCAAATGTATGTATCCTATCCATACGTATATATAATATCAGTTTAACAAAATCATTAGCATTTATTACTTAGGTTATATTTAATTAATGTTCTTGTCTCTATTTTTCTATATACACATATACTAATAATGTATGTATGTACATTGACCCAAACTACAGATGAAAATAGAAGAAAGTCTTCGAGATTGGTTCCCTGAAGATTTCAGTAGAAAGACGTCTCCGGTCAGCTCCGACTATCTCCGTCCACCGCATCCTCCGTCTTCATCTTCTTCCTCTCTTAGATCACTAGACAGCCCCCAAAACGCCTCAGAATATTCCTCTCTCTTATTCCCACTCATCCCTAAACCCTCAACAACAACTGACGCCGTTAACGTTCCGTTAAACCCGCTGCTAGCTCCGGCCACGACAGCAACAACGACCAGCATGATCCATCAGCAACAACAAGAGCCTTTGTTTTGCAACCGTGAACGTGATGAGGAAGCAATGGCGCAAGCTATCTTGGCAGTTTTGACGGCGTCTTCAAGTCCTTCTACTTCTTCATCGCCGCAGCTAAAAGGAAGGGCCACCGCTTTTAAGAGATACCACTGCATGATTAGCGGCGGTAGAGCACCGCAACCACCTAGTAGTGTACGGCGGCAAAATATGATGAAAAGAGCTATCTCGTTCTACAATAGTCTTAACTTTGACCGGAGAGAGCGTTTTTCTACTGGCGGCGGCGGTGGTGATGGAATCGGTGGAAGCGGGCGTGGGCCAACCGCAACGCAGTTGCATCATATGATATCGGAGAGGAAACGGCGTGAAAAGCTTAATGAGAGCTTTCAAGCACTAAGATCTCTCCTTCCTCATGGAACTAAGGTATGTGCTATAGTATAATATCTTCATGATTTAAGTTCCATATGCATACAATTAAAAGTGTATTAACACTTTGGCTAAGATTTTTCAATTTGAAATGATGATCATAATACTTTAAATATTTCTAGGTTACTGTAGAAACAAGAAACCACAAATAGTAAAGAGTGTGTTATTAATCAACTTGATTACAACGTATAAATACAAGCGAAATGAATCATGATAAGAACATAGTGAAAATCTACTATAGATTAGGACTTGTCTATATCTTTTCTATACATGCATATATATATATCTATAATATCCATATTTGTCTTCATAATAGTTACAAATATTATGGTTAAAACTTTTGAACAGAAAGATAAAGCATCGGTCCTAACAACTGCAAGAAAGCATCTAACTTCTTTGCAAGACGACATTGCGAAGCTACTAGAGAGGAATAGGGAGCTGGAGGCTAAGCTAGCAGGAGAAAGAGAGATGGAAAATGATTTACAACCTGATAAGAGGTTTAACGTACGTATAATACATATACCGGAATCCACATCCAGAGAAAGAGTAGTGGATCTAAGAGTTGTTCTCAGAGGAGACAACATTAGGGCAGATGATTTGATCATAAGGCTTCTAGAGTTCTTAAAGCAAATCAACAATGTGAGTTTAGTATCAATCGACGCTAAAACCCGAGCTAGAGAAGATGGAGCTAATTCGATCGTTCTCGTGAGCCTAAGGCTAAGGATTGAGGTAAATAGTAATAATCTTGATCATATTAAATTGGTTTCTGGTAAAGAAACAAATTGTTTGAGATTTATTAATTAGCTAAGGGTTGCATATAGTTTTTTTTTGTTTACTTTGAAAAATATAAAAAGGAAGTTCACATTTTCTAAAGTGTTATTTAACAATTTATAGGAATTTATTCAAGGAATTGCATTGATTGGTTGTGTTATTTGTTAGGTGGATATTTATGTGACATATACTTCCAATTTTTCTCAAAAGGTGGATTTTTCCCCCTCCACATAAATTTATTTGGATGGTGCCTATATAATTATGAATAATTGATCACATAATTTGATAACCACTAATTCTAGCTTGACTTAAAGATTTAATAGTCGTTGTGAAGAAAAGAAATAAAACGTCAGAAGTTTTGATTGTTTTGCAGGGTGAATGCGACGAATCAGCCTTCCAAGAAGCAGTCAGAAGAGTTGTTGCTGACTTGGCTCAATGACAAACAAGTTTGATTATTTCCTAACCATGATATACATATAATTATAGTTTTTTTTTTTTTACTTTCTACGCTTACAACTTAATAATATAAATTAAAATGATTGATATTATATATGGACAGTCTATTTTGTGACACTCGTGTTCGGCGGCGCATATTGTTTTCGATGGTCCTCTTCTTGTTCTTATTACTGTGGACTGTTTCAGCCGTATGTCGCTATTTCGTGAATCAATTTTGACCAAATGTTTCTGTCCACTTTTATAGTTGTTATCGTATAGTATCGTAATAGGCAATATTTATTTAATACAAGCTGATGTAATCTTTTCTTTAAAAATACTTGTTGGTATCAGTGTAATTTTGTTTGGAACTTTATGATTGATGGTTCGTACATGGAATGTATAATTTGGTATTCAATAATTGTACTTTTCGTCCGCAAGTAGTCCGTACCGCTCCAAGTTGTAGAGATTTTCCTTTTTGTTTAATGTGTTGCACATATTATGCTTGCGTTATAATTTTATAATAGCATTCAATCATCAATTTTAAAATACAGTATTTATTTTTAAGGAAGATATAACATAATTGTGAGTCACGATCTATAGAATCTCTCTTAGATATATGTGGCTAAGTTTAATTTTCTTTTGTCGCCCAAATTGACTGAACTTTTTGTTTCTTGCTAAATGGAGAAAGGAAACGATTAGGACATGTCTACATAAAAATGAAATTTCAAGAGATTGAAGACATATGGTCTGATTCCATAAAAGGAACATACCTAGTTCGCATTTACCAAATTTAAATTTGAGAAATATCTTCAAATTATGCCCTTTTACAAAAAGAAAAGAAAAGAAATATCTTCGAATTATTTTCCATTTATAAACGTGATTAACTCTAACGTCAAGTACCTTTTTTCCAAATGGGCACTACCATACGTAAGGTATCAAATTCAATGGAATATACAACTCCATTCGTCTCATGAAAAATTAATACCTCAAAGTGCTTTTAAAAAAAAAAATCTAAGTGTCGGTTCAAAATATGTAATTGTGCACTAGTTATTCTATACTTTCATTCTTTGTGTAATAAGCATAAGGCATAAATTTTGGAGCATAGAATTAAAAAAAGCTGCAACACAGAAGACATATTTTCTTCATACATATTATTTGATCGATAGATAATGTACGTCATTAGAAAAACTTAAAAAGATCCAATCTATCATTACACAAGTACGAACTAAAAAATATCATTTGATTTTCGAAATCAATAAAATGTAATTGCGAAGAAAAGGAGGGTATGCAGGGCTAAAGTGTCACGGAACAAAAAAATTGGCAGTCTACAGAAAATTCAGAACTTAGATTTTGGAAGACGGCAGTTTTGACCCGATTCAGATGAAGGAAGAACCTTCTTTCTAAGGTAACCATCTCCGAATCTCGTAAAGCCTTAGGCTATTTATTTATTTCAATATCAGCTACTCAGGTTATTAAAATAACCTTTATCATATTTTATACTAAGAAGCACCTATATACAATGTATTTAATCAGAATAAATCAGCACTTTAAAACGTGGAGCTTTAGAAGATTATGCTTCTAGTTACTTAAAGATGAAAAGTAGGTTGACTTAGAAAAACTGAAAAAGTGAGAAACGCAAAAGCTTAGTTAAACTGTCCTGAAACATTGTATCTAACTAGATTCTCAGTGGTGTTTCGAACAAAAAAAAAAACTAGATTCTCAGTGGTACATATTTATTCTTGTCAATTAGCTATATTTTTCATCGTATTATATGATATCGGCTATTGAAATTATGGAACCAGAAAACGGGATGATCTTATATTCTTTGTATTGTAATCATTTACGACCATGAAGATACACATCAAAATATTTTGATATATTGTAATTTAGATGAAACACTAGTAGTGTTTGTTAATTAGATGACATCACTTGATTCATTTTAATACATTTGGTAACTAATACATGTTACATTACATAGAAATTAATGTTTCTCAGCATTCGTATCATCGGGTTATTTTATCTTTTGTATTGTTATATATCTTTTATCTTTATTTAACCTTTTTATCTTTCCTTCAAAAGAGACGTGATTTGTTTGTCATAACTCTGATACTATTTCTGAATAGTTTCATGGCCCTACTTTTATTTGTAAAAAGTCATCCCTTTTAAGGAAATTGGAACTTCAAATGAATCAAAATTAAAGGGCTGAATAATTGTATACGCGAGACCTTTTTGTATAGTATCCATTGATTGAATAATCTGACTTCAAGATACATTTGTCCAAAGATAATGATTGGTTATTGAAATGCTAAGTAGTTTCAGACTTTCAGTCCTGTTTTTGTTAGGCTGTGACTTGTAAGGGAACATAACTCTGTAGACTTTTTTTGCTTGACAAAAACTCTGTAGACTATTATTATTTTTTTTTTTTTTTTGATAACCATAGGAATTTCAGGTGCTATGTTTAAACTAATTTTCACAAAATTTTCTATCCGAACATGTATAGTTATAGGCGGGAAGGTGGATAAGGCGACTCGAACCCAAAACCAACACTCCAACTTTAGATTATTATTATTAACATAGTTTTAGATAGCATAGAAGCGAAACTGAAAATATTCAATGAAACTCTACATATAAGATCATAACAACAAAAAATAGAAGATACGAATGAAACATACATCTAATAATTTTTTCAAAAAAAAAAACATACATCTAATAAGTGATATGAGACTTTTTTATTATAAAAGTTATATGTATTCGAGATCAAAATCCTACAACATAAAATCTAAATGCTATGCCCTATGATTCAACTGCTATTTCTACTTGTGGAAAAAGAGTCCATTTGGAGTCACAAATCACAATCAACAGCCAAATCAACTACTGAGAAAAGAAAAAAACTTTCATACGTCTACCTTTGTTTTTTACGTCAATTAGCTGATTGGTAATTAATTTGACTATGTTTTGACAAAGTAATTAATTTGACTTTTGACCATATTACTAATCCATTCCTACAAGATTTTTTTTTCTCAATTTTTCTCTTCAAGAATACATAAAATACTATAACAGATGTAAAATTAAAATTACGTAATAAAATTTTACTTAAAATGCCACCATTAATAATTTTATCAAATACCTCGTGAGAGCCTTATCTTTCAAAAACATTTTGTTTTGCATAGAACTTCACTCACTCAGAGTTGAAACTAACTAGGAGGTAGCCTAATACCTAAAAACTCTTGGATTACCTCTAGACATCCAAAAAAAAAGAACTTCACTCAAAAACCTAAAATATTTTTGTTTACTGTTGCTAGCATTCAGGAGGCGTTCACCCCTTGTTGGTCATCACTAAAGCTGGTATCGGCCTCCTTTCTGCAATTTGATTTAAAATAGAAAATATATCTTTTCTTTTAATCACAAACATAACACACTGATTTGCAATACAAGGTTTCGTCTTAAGCTTTATGTATAGCATGAGATATGGTTCTAAAACACTTTACGTATTTCTTTACAATTCGGTCTACTTAGAATTCAAATTTAGTCATATAAGTGTTTAAGTTTCTATGATTCATCGATGTGTACATTAATGAGCTTGACGAGACTAAAATCTCAAACAGTTTTGACACTTGTATGATTCCATTGGTGTCGGATTATTTGACAGAAACAGTCAATCAATGACTTCATCATCATCAGGAACTTGGGGTAGAATTGAAGAAGCATTCACAATCTTCAGTTTTGGCGATTGGCTTGGCACCTTTTTAGGCTTCTTCTGAGTTAACATATTACAGGATACCAATCGATCTATGTACTGAAGAACAAAGAAACAGAACCCATCATACGTCAGGAGATGATTAAAGAAAATTTCATATAGGTAGTGTTAATAAGCACATCATAAACCTCAAAGTTATAACCTGAACCTCCCTCAAGACCTCAACACGCCTAGTCGTTTACAACGGAATAAAATAAACCAAGATTAACTAGAAATGTGCATTACACATAAGTACCAAAATGAACTTCCGAAGCTACGACGACAAAGGCTAAGGCGATTAGTTCACGGACTGCATCGTCTTCTTCCTTGGTCTAATGAATTATGGACTCTTGTCTTCTGCATTGTCTTCTTCCTTGGGCTGGTTATCGATAACCGGTGTTTTCTTTTCAGCATCGACATAGCGACCAGTCATTGGATCAACAGGGCGAGTGTCTCTATCTCCACCTTTACGTCCCATAGCGACCATTGGAGGAGGAGGAAGCAAACCGGATCTGAAAAGGAGACGCTGAACCGGGTCTGATGCCTGAGCACCAACAGATAACCAGTACCTGTACATAGAAAAAAAAATGTAGGTTCATCAAAAAACTACATTCAGAACCAGACGTCATAAACTATATATATGTTTAAATGATGCAAAAGAGCATGACAAGATTCGAAAGCTACATAGCCCTACATGATCAAGCATATTACTTACGCAAAGAAGTTGTAAAGGAGTGTAAGTGTGAAAAACAAAACCAAAACATTCATCATCATCATCATACAGCAATAGGAAGCAATGTCTCCATAACAAAAAGACTGGATAAGGAGACTCATTTGTTAATTATAAACTAAAATTTGTTACAGAATTCATAAAAAGACAAATCTGTTGCTTAAGTTTAGTAATTGATTCGATCGCATCATTGGTTCAACAAGCCGTTAATAGTATAGGAACAAGAAAATGATGACGGGAAACCATTCACAGAACACATCTCTTATGTGCTAGATGGAAAGACACTTAACGTAATGCAATTAAGATTCGGAGAGGTGGTGAGTGATAAGATATGTAGAGCAATTTCAAATGCAGGCCAGAATTTCATACGAGTGAGTTAGGTAAATTAGAAAACAATTGGAAACAAGAAGCTTAGTTTATAACTTCACATCACATATTAACAAGCCAAAGAGAGCCTTCCCCTAATAACAGTGGCCTATCCAACTCCATTCAAAAACTCAAAAAGAAAACTATTAACACACAATCAATCGTTCCAGGAACATACTTGATTCGATCGAACTTGAGACCCATTCTCTTACCACCATCCTGCCCTGCACCAACACACACAAAACAAAACAAAAAACGAAACAGTGTAAAAAAAAAAAAAACAAAACGAAGATTGAAGTAACCAAATTCAGTGTTTGACCTGGGAGAGGGTTGAAGTAACCCAAGACCTCAATGTGCTTGCCGTCTCTGGGAGATCTGCTATCTGCCGCCATTACCCTGAAAAACGGTCTGTTCTTGCATCCCAGTCTCGACAATCGAAGCCGCACTACCATCCCTTTCCCCCTTGACGCAAACAACACACACAAAATGATCAAGTTCGATTTTGGATAGAGAGAGACCACTGAGAGAGAGATGGACAAGGTTTTAGGTCTTTTTTTCCCTATCCCTTAAACGACGCCGGTTCCAAATTTTAACGAGAGTCAACCAGTCAAACCGCCTAATTTTATTAATAAAAATTTCACGGCGCCGTTACATAACCAAGACTGTGTTTTCCATCATCATCATCATCAAGCGGATTTGGTTCGCCATCGCCGCCCCAAGACGAGACGGTCTTTTTCCCGACGATCTGCACCGGTATAGATTATGACAATGGAGTCTTCCGTCGCTCCGCTTCCTCAGAGACGGTCGCATCGAAGTTATCGAGCAGTGCTTAATCACCTGTGCTCGAGTTTCGAGAATAGCCAAATATCTCTCGCCACACCGGCTGTTCTCCAGGGCCTCCTCCTCTCTAGAACAACAGGTGCCAATAGCTCTTCTAGCTATATTCCAAGTGTGATTTTTGAGTTTTTTTTTTATAATTTTTTTTTGTTTTGATTCTGATGTTTTTTTCGTGTGTGTTTATGAGAATAGAAATCCCTAAAGTATCTCCGCTTCCCGAGAGTTCACTGATCCTTGAGCCAACATCCTCCTCCCATGGAGTTTCAAACGTAGAAATGGTTTCACTGCAAAATAATCTTATGCTTATAGGAGGAGATGATGTTTTCGACGGAATTGAGTTGCAAGATGATGATGATGCTTCTGTTGTTCGTAGCCAACACAAGGATTTTTTCGATGAGTTTGAGCTCATCATTAATGGCAATGCAGACTTTGCTCCTCAGAATACTCTCTGTGAGGCATTGGATGTGAATGACTATGATGATGATGGTATGTCCAAACAAGCCATTCATCTCCTTCCTATTGTTGTAGAGAAGCCTAGTGTTGCAGTTGATGAATTAAAGGTAGATTTGGTAGAAGATGACGAGAAGATGGTTTCTGGAATTGTTAGGAGTAAGGCAGAGGAACTTCCCAAATTAGTTGAATTCTTGGAGACTAGTAATGATCAAGAGATGCGACCTGTTACTACTACTACTACTAGTCAGCTTTTGACAGATTCCATTCTTCAGATGGTTCATGATGATGATGATGATGTTGAAGAAGGAGAGATATCTGGTGGGGATGATGATGGTGGTGATAATATGCTTTTAGGAGATGGTTTTCCAGTGGAGAGGCAGGAGGAGGAAACGCATGTCTCACAAGAGGTATTGAATAAAAGAAGACAAGGGACTACTTGTTCTGGTTTTGAGGTACAAAATGGTGAAAAGAAGAATGTTCTAACTTCCGAAAACCAAGAACAGGTATATTGCTGATTATATTCTCATCTCTTCTTGTATGGCGATTACAAAATCTGACTTGTGTTTGTCTGCGCAGATGGCTTCTCAAACTTCAATTAAGAAAAAATCTGTGCCTTCTAAAGAAGCAAAAGCTAGAAAGAAGGTAACATCTATCTTCATGGGAATATTATCTTGCAATCAGTTTTTCTTTTTGTGATAAGCTTATTATAATTCATTGCAGGCAAAAGCTCGGAAGAAAAGAGCTCAGGAGCGTATAGCACTTGGTGTGAAGAAGTTGAAACTCAAAACAGTTGCGCCCAAACCTATACCTATCAAATACTGTCGACACTATCTCAAGGGACGCTGCTTTGAGGTATCCACAATGGCGTTGGATTATATACAAAGATTCTTTTCAATTTTTAGTTTCTTTTTTTCTTGTCGCTAACATGGACACTTTTTTCCATATGTTGTTTTGCAGGGAAAAGACTGCAAATTTTCACACGATACAATTCCGGAAACCAAATCTTTGGTATGATTCAAGACATATACTACTCCTCTTCTGAATCGTTTAGACAAAAGAGGAATAGTATGTATATTTGTTATCTCTACTGATTAAAATGCTCAATGTGTTTGTTGTTGTTGGTTTCAGCCGTGCTGCTACTTTGCAACTCAGTCATGTATGAAAGGAGATGATTGTCCGTACGACCATGATCTGTCCAAATACCCTTGCAAAAATTTCATGACCAATGGTTTCTGCCACAGGGGTGATAAGTGTCTGTTTTCCCACAAGGTACCCAAAAAAACAATCTTCTCGTCACTCTTATTATATATAATGATCTTTATATCCAATTTTTTTCACTTAACAGGGTACTCCACAAGCTGCTTCAGATCCACCGGGTGTGAATGTAACAACCTCATCAAGTAACATAGCTGCAGCATCTCTCTCGCCTCAGAAATCAAACAAACAAACCGTGAGACAGGCGATAGCCAGATTACCGGCGATTCAAGCAAGAGTTTCAAGCTCAGCTGCGTTTTTGTATCCCTCTAATCAAAAAAGCTCAACTGATGCATCATCATCTTCAAAGCTCAATGAACATGCAACACCTCCTCCTTTGAGAAAGCCATCTGTTACTCCAAAGGGTATGAGTTTTCTCTCTTTAGACAAACCCGCAAAAGAAGAGGAGGTTACCGTCATCAAACCTTCTGATCTTGGGTCCCAGCGAAACACACAGAACTCTGATTTTCTGAGCTTGAAGCAGTCGCAACAGAGTATCTCCTCCGTGCCTCTGGTGGCTCCAAAAGGAATCAGTTTCCTATCATCTGCATCGGAAGAACCAGCAAGTAGTAGAAATCTCAAGACAACGCCTAACTTACACATTCAAAGTTCTCTACACTCTGCCATGAAACTCGCTGCAGGATTCGAATCAATTAAAGTTGAGAGACGTGCAAATGGTCCCGGAGAAGCTGTTGTAAACAAGGGGGAGAACAACGTTGCAGTTAACACGAGCGTAACCAGAAACTCAGGGAACATATCGTCAAAGATCCTCGACTTCTTGTCTAGCTTCAGCCACGGCAAAAACTGATTCTTTATTTATTTGGTTTCTCTTTGAGATGAAAGAAAGAAAGAAAAAGCTAAACTCAGTGTCCAGTGCACTCAGGTAATGTAATTTTGTTCCAGCTTAATACTAAAATTATAAGATCTTTATGTTTCTTGCTAACCACCTTTAGACTTCATATTTTCTCAAGGTTTGAAGCTGAATCATGCGCAGTAGTGTTTATTTTATGAAATATATTTTGCTATTGATGATGATCAGTAATATACACGTTACAATAATTCTTGTAATAACTGCACAATTACATAAGGTTGTTATTCACCAGCTCTGTCTCCTATCTTCAAAAGCAAAGCCATAGAGACAAAACAATGAAACAAGGTTTCATCATGTTCGTTTCACCAGTGAGATTCCATTGGGATCACCACCCCACTCTTCAAATACAACTATACTGTTCTGTGCCTTGAGCCATGAACGAGGTACATGATACCTGCAAACAAAAAAGGAGACACACAACTCTTTGCATTATAAGAATAAATATTCAAAAGAATGAGCAGTTTTTTGTTCACTCACCATCTTTGAGAAGCTTCACCACAATTACTCAAACATTTCTTGGCATCGTATGTTCCAGCGTAGTTGCAACGTCCGCATGAGTTTCCTTTGGCTTTATAAGCAGGCCAGTGGCGGCCAATGTTTCTACCGTTTATCCAAACTTGACCTTTCCCCATTGTGTTCATGTCCACTGCCAATGGCTCGTTTCCTGCTGGTGCCGCAAATGTAGACTGCAACCAACAATTTCAAAAATCAATGTTTCTATTGTTTCACATAAACATTATTGCTTCTTGTGTAAAACTCTTTACCTTGTACCATGTCAATGGTTGGTTCTTGACCACGAATGATCCTTGATTCCATCTCACGGAAGAAGTCTGTGTATGAAGACTCAAAGCTTCACCTTTCACACCAACCTGTTCAAAGTCACATTTTAAAATCATTTCTTATGATCTTAGTTTCTTTGTTATTAGTAGAACTTTAAGAGTTGACTTTGAACTTCAAAGAGAACCTTATTGGACCATTTCCATTTTGACATGTCCCATGTTCCCGAGTTAAGTCCCTTCAGTGTGACCGGTCCAAGAACTCCTTTATTCCACGTCTCAAAGTATTTGCCAACATTCTGCAAACCACAACCAAGTAGCACAAATCTCAAATTATCTAATTAACCAAAAAAAAAAAACTTGAGCTTATTAGTTTTTATCCCATCAAGTAACTAACCGGTAAACCAACGACAACACTCAACAGAGCAATCTTGTTGACACCTGCATGCAGCTTGATCTTCTGGCTAAATGTTAGTGAAGTGTGTTCAAGTCCTCCATAAGCCCTCCCTGAAACAGAGAACATATCAAACAATGTTGTTAATTTACAAAACTAGACAAGCCAATCTTTTAATCGTTTCTCTTAAATAATATTACCTGCAAGCTGTCCATTGACAAACACATGAAGAGCATGCCCAGCTGACCACAGTGTAAGAAGAGGAAAATCACCAGTCTTCAAAAACCTCTCACCAGCATCAATTGTAATGCTGAGTAACCAAACAAACCGTGAGATTGTTTTTCTTTTAAAGAATGATGACACAAGTCAAAGAGAGTTTCAAAGTTGTATATATACTTACTCTGTTAGATACCAGAAATAGTCAGACTTGTCCCAAGTCATGCTTAACTGTTCCACAAGCCCGTTTCTTGCAAACGTACCAGCTTCATTCGCAAAAGGAACCACTTCACTGAATGATTCCCAAGAGAATCTTGTTCCAGTTGAAACCATATTTCTGTGTACGCTTGGTGCATTAATCTGTAGTTAATAAAGATCAATAAGGTAAACTAACTTTCTCTTACTTGACAAACAAGTTTTCTCTTCTGACTTGACTTACCTTTGCAGTGTTGTAATATTCTGTTTTGCAATCAGGTAGAATACTGACGGACCAAGGAGGCAAATCATATGGGAATCCACGGAACATAACTCTCGCTGCAGAGTTCACATCGTTGTTCGATAGAAACGCAGCACATGATGACTTAGACCAGAACACATGAGCCTGAAAACATCAACATTCATGATCATTAGGTTTCTCTCAATAACGTTAGCTACAAGTTATAAGAAAAGGGTTTGATATTTTTACCTCTTGTTTGGCTCCAAGATATGTGACGGTTGCATCAGCAGAAACCAAAGCTGGCTCGCTGAGTTTGATGACTTTATGTAATGCTTTCAAGTGACTGTACTTTGGTTCTCTTGGTAAGCCTTTACGTGGTAATTAAACAGAATCAGATTATCTAAATCATTCAGACAGACTTTAAATGTGTGTTCTGAGTTTTGGTTAGTACCGTATTCATCGAGAGGAGCATCGTAGTCATAGCTTGAAGCCATGAACTCACCAGCAGTTCTGTCAAAATTCGTCCCTCCATGATACTATATAAAAATATGAACCAAGATGTCATCAAACAGAACCAAAACTTGATGTGTATTCATATCTAACTCTGTTTAATTTTTACTTACCATATAGTAATTGACGAAGGAACCTCCATTTTGTATGAATCTTGCAACAGAGTATGCAATATCTTCCACTGGTCTATATGGTACCGCACCTCCAAACTCTGTATACCTGAGATTTAATTTTACAATTTTTTTTTTTAAGTTGAGAAAATTATCCTCTTACAATTTATAATTTCTACTTGACTGAACAAAGATAATTTTATTTTCTCTGCATATTGATGTTGTGACTTACCAGCCAGTCCAATTCTCCGTCCACATCTTGGGCTTGTTGTTTGAGTTTGGTTTGAAATTCTCACAGTAATAACCATTGCATGTGTCGATCTATATTTTTGCATTAACAAAAAAAAAAATCTTTATAAAAGAGAGGAGGAATCTGAGGGAATTCAACTTCACAAATAAAATGTAATACATATTTGATCCAAATTTTTTTTTGCATTATTTTAATTTTATAAAATGAAAAAAAGAAACAAAACGATGACCAGTGATACAAACCCAACCCATACTGAATTCACAGAAGTTTGGTTCATAATCTTCTTCTTAGATCAAAAACCCAAAATCATTTTGTAATTGAACTCTAAAAAGATGAAGAAGAATTTTTAGATTTATGTATACTAAAAATCAAATACTTTCTTAGCCAAGATATTTATAATTATAAAGAAGGAAAAGGAAATAACATACAATAGGAGAAGGAGCATCCTCTTGCTTGCACATGATCCATGGAACACCTGTTTGGAGTCCTAATGCCATTTGAGCTGCCCATTTTGTGTAAGCCTTTCCTGGTGCACCAATTTCCCATTCCACTGGTCCATATTCATTCTCAATCTGTCCATTTTTTTTTTTCATTTTTACATATAAGAACACTTTTATTTAAGCCGTCCATGCCCAATCTTTGGCTAATGATGATAATTAGTGTAATAAACAAGAACCGCATATGAACAAACCTGTGCAAGAATGATGGGTCCTCCTTGGGTTTGAAACAACTTTTCTGCTTTCATCATCCATACAATCTTTTCAGTGAATTTCTTCATTGCAGCCTTTTTCAATATCATTTAGAATTAACATTAATCATCAAATAAGGAGACAAAAATTTTAATATATATGATGGGGGGGAAAGTTTGGTATATTTAGAGTTTAAACCTTGAAGGGCTCGTTATCCGTTCTAAAAGCTATACCAGGGACAAATTTGAGCCAAACCGGAAATCCCCTAAAAAACCATAAAATTTTAATTAAAATGTTGATAATCATTGACTTTTCTTTTTTTTAAGAAATTAGTAATTTTATATTACCCGAAATTCCATTCTGCACAGACAAAAGGGCCAATCCTGAGATTGACATAGAGACCAGCTTGCTGCACCAACTTGATAAACTTAACTAAATCATACCTGTCTCCAAAATAATACTGGACAACCAATAGTACAGAGAAAATTAGAAGAGATGTAACTTGTGAGAGAAGAAAATTAATTAAATAAACGGTTTAATATTTTTCTTTGGTAATTACATTTCCAGGAGAAGGTTCGTGGCCATTCCAAAAAACATAAGTCTCTATAACATCCACGCCTCCTTCTTTGGCTTTCTGTATAAGACCAGGCCACATCTACACAAAACAGAGCATTCAATGAACCATGCATTTATGGTCAAGAATAATAAAACAAAAATCTAATAGATTATGTAGATGATAAGCAAAAACCCATGTGAAGTACAAAGCTTGGAAAGAAAAACACATTGCACAAAATCAAATTAAGCCAATAAATTCAAGAAAATTAAACAGAGGAAAATAAGAAAATATCACAAGTTATGAAATTCACATTTAGGTTCTGCAGAAGAAACACTGAATAAAAAAAAAAAATTGATTATTACCTCAGGGGTGCTTCGTGGATAGTGAATGGAACCTGAGAGAAGAATTCTTCTTTGTCCATTGATGATCAAAGCTTTACGATCATAAGAAACTGTTGCTTTTACTGAACAGAACAATGATGAATAACAAAGAATAACCAGAAAAATGGAGACTTTATCTCTAACATTCAATCCCATTTCTTTTGATTTCCCTCCCACACGAATAAGATTCGTACTGAAAGAAAATTCTGCTAAAATGGGCTTTTTGGGTTTGGATTAATGATTGTTTTGGAGTAATATATATATAAGGGGAGAGAGAGAAGATGGTGATGATAGATTTTAGGGAGAGCATATCTATTCTTTATTCTTAGAAGAGACTCAAGATAGAAAATTTATATTGAGTCTATCTAATCTTTTTGCTTTGTGCGGGTAACTTTGAAACGTCACAACTTACTTATTTAGTTTGATTAAATTTGGATTTTCTTTTCTTTTTATTGTTATTGACTAGGTAGTTCAGTTCATCCACAATATGTGGGGATTGATTTTTGTTATAATGTTTCCTTAAAATCAGTATTTTCAAAAGAGGAAGGAAAATCAAGTGTTATGTGGAGAATTAAATAATATATGTGAAAGGAATTAAATGGAAAAATAATATGCTAAAATAAGTAAATTATGATGGTTTACACATTTGAATAAAAGATCAAGAGTTTTCATACACATTAAACAAAAATTAAATTTGTACTTTGCCCCTTCTTAAGTCTATTTGTAATTTTTCTTAACATTATCAATATATGGCATGATTAAACACTGAAATTGGTCAAAAGATTAATATCAAAAATTTAGATAAACATATTTCTAAAAGTTTTAAAACGATATTTATAATCAAAAATAGAAGAAAGATGATTTGGATCATGTGCAAAGAATCTAATCAGTTCTAAACTGGATAAAGTAGAGTTACTATATTGATTGAAAATATAATTTGATGATTTATATTAACTATATTACTATGTCATCATTTGAATTCAAAATGTATACTATTAACACACAAAATCATTCTAATAAAGGTATATTGGTCAAGTGAATAGAATGAAGGAGTTACTTTCATTGTATAACATGTTTAACTATGTTAGGAATAGTCATCAATTTTGCCATAAATTTGATATCACTCTCCTTATTTACTTATAAATGTTATATAAAATTTTATAAAATATTAATAAACTCAATCACATCTCTAAATACTAAATATTAAACAATAATTAATAAATCTTAAACTCAAATATTATATTTGGATTGATTGTATTTTTAAAAAGTGATAGCCAATTTGTGGTATTTAAAGTAATTTTTCATCATTTATATCTTTTCGTGCTCTTACCAACCGTATGTTTATCTCAGATCCATTAAAATGTACTGCCTCGGCTTTTAACTGTAATATATATATACATATATATATATATATACATATATATATATATATATTTGTTTTGAACAATCTGATAATATATATATATATATATATATATGCAATAAAACCTATAGGTGTAAAATTCATTTTGATTCACATATACAGTAGAACATCTATAAATTAATACTCGATAAATTGTTATACACTAAATATCTCTATAAAATAATATAATTTTATAATCTTAAATTGAGTTTTTGATTCAATTAATATATCGATAAATTAATATTTCTATAAATTAATAAAAAATATAATTTTGTTGTAATTCCAATATTATTAATTTATAGAGATTTCATTGTATTTAAGTTTAGGAGAGTACAAGACGGTGCTTTTCTTTGTATTCAAAAAGCCATTGCGTATGGATATACTTTCTTATTTTGAAGTGTTTCTTTTCTTATTAATGTAAGATTGTAGTAATATGATGAGATATATTCGTTCACATCTTTGCTCCTTGGTTTCGTCTTGAGAAAGGAAGTCAAGCCAAGTTGCCGCATTCATGATCTTATTAAAGCTCTACCTTCCACGGGACTTAGCCTACAGAAACCAGAAAGATATGGAGGCTGTAATTACTATATCTCGTTAATAACAATATATTTACAAGACTTTCTTTTTGTCAACCTATCTACAAGACAAGTTTATAACCTCTTTAAAATTTCTTATTAGATAAAATCAAGATTCATTAATTTAATGTTAAGATTTGTTCTTTTGTTTTGTTTACTTCCATGAATTTTATAAAGATCATGAAAGTAAAGAACACAAAATGCTACTGCAGAACACAAAATTTTATACCTTTAATTCATACACCCAAAAAATTATTCTTTTCTGAATACACCAAAATTTACGGCAGCTCCTGTTGTTTGTCATTTTTTAATTTTAAACTAGTGTTTTAATATTTTCATGTATAAACACAAACTTTGGAGTTATCCGAAATAATGTAATTTAAAACCGTGGTTGTTAACAGAATGGTAGCTTGAAAACAAAGTTATATATACATACATATATATATATATCCTACTTTTCAATTAAAGTAAGACTAATAATGTAAGATATCACAGATTTTCCATGCAGATAGCTAAAATGAAATTAATAATAAGAATCGGTTGACTCTTTTGTTGTTTTATGATAATTGAGATGGCGGTCTGGAATCTCGTCACCGGTGTGTTCACAAAAGTATATATTACTTCCACTAATACAGTTTCTATCCGACGGTAATTCAGATTATAGATGGGTCCTACGTAATTACAGTTATGATTCAGAGGAAAACCAAACCTATTTTAAACTTTGAAGTCTTTCTCTGATTCGAACCGCATTAGTTATTGTCCATACGGATATTTTGTCTTTCATTCTGTCAAGTAGATTAGTTAGCCACGTCACGCAAATGTTTCGTCCTAGTTGTCACAAGTAGACCCCAACCACTCTCTCTTGTTCTCCAATATTGGGTAACTAAGTTTTCAATTCACTATCTAAAAAGATAAATATGAGTGTGTTTTTTTTTGCTTAAATATGACAAGTATGTATAAACGAAGAAGATAAATGTATAAACGGACGGCCCCAAGTGTCTATATTTCAATTTCAACGTGAACAATATGTACTTTTTGTTATTTTGTGACGTCGAATATTTCGATGTCATAGTCAGTCACCAATTCTTGTAGTATATAATGAATGCATTACGATGTTTATCTACAGAACTCAAAAAGTTACAAAACAGTTAAAGAAAATGATAGTTGCGTAACTAACTCGTAGTAACTAACTCGACCACGAACTAAGGAGTATATTTAAATTTATGTGTAAAGACAATAAACTTTAGAATCGGGCTCCCTTTTTCCAATATTTATACAGACCTATATACATAAATATATACAGTTGAATTTTGTAAAAATCACATTTAGTTATTCACCGTATTTTGTGAAAGAAACACTCTCGAAAACACTCTTCAACGATAATGTGATTCTCTAATGTTGAAACTGATTAAATGATTGTTCTTCGTTATATGTGAGTCTTAAAAATAAGTTTATGGCCGTAATTGCCAACAGAAGAGAGAGATAAGAGATGGTACCAAAAGGAGGAGGAGGCGTTGGTGATTGCGTAATTGTCTTGGCTCCCTCGTTGATGATTATTACAATTATTGTGAATGGAGAGAGAGCGAGAGTAAGCTTGTGTACAAAGAAAGATAAGTGAAAAACTAAGTAAAAGTGAGAGAAGCTCACCAAGTGAAACAGAGAGGAAGCTTGGCTGTGAGAGTGAAGGCCAAACCGATAGTTTAACAGTGTGGTGAAGTCGTAAGGTTTTAGGAATGGTTTTGAAGCTTGTGTGTGCCGGTAATCCATCATACTCTTGGAGTTGACCGGACGTGGATAAGATAAGAAGAACTGTTTTTATTTTTTGGACAACAGATAAGAAGAACAAGAAGCAATAATGGTTCCGTTGTTTAAGACAAAGAGAGAGAGGTATAAACTTTACTTTTGTCCTAACTAGGGCTGGGCAAAAAACTCGGATCCGAAGAACCGAACCGAACCCGATCCGAAAAAGTAGTATCGAATTCAATATCCGAATGGATTCAAAATTTTGGTATCTAAAGAACCGAAACCGAACCCGACCCGAACCGAAATATTTCGGGTACCCGAATATATCCGAAAGAGATTTATATACCTATATATATTAATTATTTTAGATTTAATATATATAAAAACATTCAGTATATATATAAAATACTTTGAAGTTATTCAAAATAGTTGTAAATATATGTAAATAGTCAAACATACATGTGTAAAATTGTTAAAGTACACTCAAAACAACAAAAATACTTAAAAAAATTATTGATTCACAATCCAAATATTCAAATCAAACTAATTTATATGTTAATTTTAGATATTTTGACTTATGTTATTCAATTATTTGTAATATATTATTTTGTTTATAAATTTTTTTAAATTTAAAGTATATAATCAATTTTAAAAATTTTAAAAAGAATTTAAATGGGTTATCCGAACCCGAACCGAACTCGCAAAGATCCGAACCGAACCCGAACCGAAATTTAGAAATATCCGAATGGGGTTAATATTTGTGAACCCGAAAATCCAAAATCCGAATAGATACAAACCGAACCTGAATGGATACCCGAACGCCCACGACTAGTCCTAACGGTTATATTTCGATCGCCAACACGCGTGCGTTTTGTCCTAACGGCTAATTATATTTCAAATTTTGTACCAATTATTTTGAAATCGAACCGAACCGGTCTTGCATTTTAAGAAAATCACTTAAACCGAACCGGTCCATTTTTAACCACGACGCCTTAACTTTCAATCTAAAACAAATATATATATGTTAATAACTCTGTTTCTTCAATTTAACGAAACCTCAATCTCTGTAATTTTACAAACCAAAGAAAGTGATATGAGAAAAAAATATTACATTACAACAACTGGTTCTGAGTTTTGTGAGGAAAACAATACATAGAGTCACGTGGTGGTTACATTATACTATTAGTAGAACATGATTATGAATATCGACTTCTTCCAACGATCTTTGATAGACTCTGCTTAATCAGTAGCCAATGTTCGATCGCTTATGGCTATGCATATGCTAAAACATAGACACCATTACATTGCAGCAGCAGAGTCAGCTCCATCGTTGTTAACACTCGGTATGATCACTTGACTTCAGGGGACACTTTTTGCACAAACTCTATCAGCTCTGTGAAGCTGCTATGCTCACTGTAACGAACCTCGTACGTACCTGAAAAACATACACAAAGATTTTCAGCTCAATGCAGAGAGACTTGAAGATGACGAATTATTCAATTTACCTTATTATTGTACCCTTTCTTTTCCTGGAGACTTCTTCTTGGTCTTACCAGATGTCCAGCCAGTTGGAGACAATGCAACGATAAGGCTGTGTGTTAGGTACTTGAAGCTTACTTAAGTATCTGACTCGTCAAGACACTTATTGCTGTGAACTTGCCTCTGCTCCTCACTCTTACCTGAGATATCTCCATTCAAAACACAGTGGACACTGAATCCCATCATCTTTGCCTATATTACACTCTCCTTACTGTTACCCTCAGAGCAAAGCTTTATCAACACGTCAAGCTCGTTTTTAAAACTAAAATTGTTAATGTTTCCATTTTCTTTGAACTTAAATAAGTCTTTTGATTAATTACTGGGTGATTACATTTCACAAACTCGTTTCTAAATAAAAATATATATAAATTAAAATGCAGAGAATTGAGGATATATTTGAACTGACCAAGTTCAATGGTTAATGAGGTGATCATGCTTTTTTCTTTTCAAAACAAAGCTAAAGCGTAGTCTCTAGTCAATCCAGTATTGTCCTGTACTTCGAGTAAGGAAGAGGTAATCCGTATCCCGAGGATTAAAAAACTATACGCACCTTTGCATGTTTTAGTTGCCTATAAATTTTTAAACCTCAGGATGCAGATTACCAGTTCCTCACCAAATATCTAATCTTTATCTTCTTCTCTGTGTTGCTCTACTTTTTTTTCTGTTATTCTATATGGTAGTGTGAGTTGTTTTGTTGTTGCTAACGGTGAGAATATATAGAGCTAGTGGCACTAATAAATAACAATGGTGCAAAAGAATAATACTTATGCCAAAGGTTTAATGCTTCTGGAACTAAATGCTCATACAAAAAGACTATATTTTCTTGTCCATGGTTTCTTATATATTTCCCCTATAAATATATTTATCTTGAGTTCACCCCATATCCATAGACTAAAATAAAAAATTAAGTGTATTATGTACGACACGTTAAGCGTACATTGTGATTTATAAAATGTACTATTTCAGAGACCACAACTGCATTTTAAGAAAGATTATCGAAACCACAACACGTACGCTTAACGTGTCTAACTTATTTGAAGATCATTTTAATGTACAATATTTCTGCTGAAATTTTCAAGAATAAATCGAATTATAGCATGTATAATTTATTCGATTTATAAAGTTTGTGGATAGTAGTGTTTTTTCGCAAGCACATATAAGAACTGGATTGTGAGAGATCAAATCATGAGAAATTGGTCTTTGTTCTTTTTGAGCCAATGATGGCACTTGTTTTTTTTTCTTTTTGCTTTTTAATATACAATTAGTCTCTGAAATTTCCTTTGACTGCTTTTATTTCCTTCTCTCGGTTCATCACAGATCACATGAATCGATTCTCTTCTCAATTATTGAATTTCATATATTTGAAGAGACAGTTCGCTAATATATGTTCACATTTGTAGAAACATTTAGCTCAGTTAGTTCCATTAATTCTGAGTAATCCACGTGCAAATGTTTCTTTCTTAACTACACTGTCTCATTTTCAGAGCATGCAACTATGATGAACACGATGAGCCGTAATTTACCATAACATTTCTTTTTAAAATAACAATCTATTGGATTGATAAGCATCTTATTTTAAATTTGATTTTTTTTTGATAAATTACATGCTCAGATCGCAACTATATGAATCAGATGATATTCATAAGTTGATAAAATAATTTGTGAGTATATATAAAAAACATAAGAAAAATGTATCAAATTTGATTTCATATTCGTACATATCAGGAAATAAACAAACAGCATGGGTGTATTAATTTTACAGAAAAAGGTGTAATAAAAAGGCTGAGAAATGAGTAGGAGAATAAATTCTGTTAGAAAAGACATTTTTAATAAGAGGGAAAGGTTATATATCTTTCATTGTTTTCCAAAGATTACTCTTTTCCAAAAGCAAATGCAAATTTAATTTGAAGCAACAAAATCAGCTTTTGCTCTCTTGGGCTCTTCAAAAGCCTGAAAAGGGTAACCATTATTGGATGGGATACAAACCGAATTGAACCATACATTAGCTAAAGAGTTGCATAATTTGATTACTCTGAAAGTTAGGGTTTCAAAAGAGAGAGTTCAGTTAGTCACCAGACTATTATTCCCTTTTCTTTTCGTCAAACTTACCAGATTCTTCATCGCATAAACATTTCTATGGAATTCGGTTTCATTTCTATTATAGATTCGTCAAAAGAAGAAATTTTAAAAGCATTCTAATATACACATCACATGCATTACCATTTTCCATATCTCAAAGACATTGTCAAACGTCGAACATATTTTTTTCCTTCCCACACAAATGAAATGATATCATCCTACGAAGTCATGTAGAAACTGATGATTACTACCGCCAATAAAATCTCTCCCAAATTGACGATCATGCCCTTCATACCCACCACCACCACCGGCGCCACTACTGCCACCGTCAAGTCCAAACCTCTGAGCAGTTGTCATTGGGAAAGGCTCCGGCAACCCAATCTGATGATGAAGCCCTAACGTCAACGACACTCCTCCATTTGTGCTAGTATTCATCCCCAGGACATTCGATGACGCAATACCGTAGGAGAAGCTAACCGCGCCGCCCCCTCCACCGTTTCCAGCGTTCATAAAGTGACTGTCATTGTTGTTGGTGGTGGCATGAACGGCATCGCTTCGCACCCGTCTAACGGGAGAAGAGTTGTTGTTAGCTATTTGTTGAGCCGTGGAGGAAGAAGGGTTGTTGTTGTTATCGGGGAAGGCAGTGTTGGTGCTACGTTCGTCTCTCCAAGAAGAAGAAGAAGATTTCTGAGATTGTCGAGTCTCCAGCATATGAATCTCTTCCACCATCGGTTTCCAAACCCTAACTCGTGCGTTTATGAACCAGTTCGATACCTGGTAATCATAATGAATACTCCTATAAAATTCCTATATAGTCATTATATCAATAACCTAAAAAGTCATGTAAATAAAATAAATAAAAAATAACCTAAGGAGCATGATACACCACACGATTAATGTCTACATATGTTTTACCGCATGGTTTAATTGAACTTTAGAAATTTAATAATTATTCTGTTTTAACAGTGTCGTTCTAGAATTTTTTTGTTGTCTGAAATTTTTGAAAAAGTATATAATGTAATATTTAGTAAAAAACTAATAAAAATGAATTGCCCGTGGCAGAAAAAAAAAAATCTCATTGAGCTTATTATATTTTTTGGGGGACAGAATAAGCTAGTTATACATATGCTTTTAAAATGAAAACAAGACTGAGATATCAGAAGTGAAAACCTGATTCCTGGAGAGACCTGTCTGTTTAGCCAACATCAGTTTGTCTGTATCAGTTGGATAACTGCAATAGAAGACACACAACTATAATTCATAAAATATTTTTAAATTTACACATAATTACAAAACGACATAACCATGTTTGAGAAACAAACAAGCATTCGAGATGTCCCATCTAGAGCATACTTCCAAGTTACAATACACTTTTATACAAACATACACATGCACCTATAGCTATCTGTTCACAAGTATATGCATAATGTGGTTCATGTCTTCCTGGAACATGAATATCATATCAAGTTATGATGTAGACATATAATTATACGGATATTGGACTTTTCTTAGGTCATGTTACAAGTGTAACATCAGTGAATTGATTGATGGTCTGATCAAATTGACATGGTTAAAGCGTAGTATAATTAGAGCTAAGCTCAAACTCAAATCAACTGCTCTAAAACACAAATATATGGCTAAAAAGGGTTTACTTACGGATGCAAGAAATGATCGAAGAGCCAAGCCCTTAGAACAGTGACAGCGCGTTCGGGTAGGCCACGGTGTGGTCTCCATACATGAGCATGGTGATCAGGGAATCCATGTCTTTTACCAGCAGAACGCAGGCCCCTACTACTATCACTTCCTCCAAACCCCAAAGAGTCGGTCTTATTCTCAGAGTTCATCACATGACCACGTTGTTGTTGTTGTATCTTGCTATTGGTGCTAAACTGAAGCTGGTCTGTTATAGCATTCTTCAAACATTTGAAATGCTTAGTCAATACCTTTAATGTTAAACTCGCATAAGGAGCTGCGTGCCCGAGACCTGCAACGCATTCGAATGACCCCATCACAGCTTGAAGCTGCTCATAGTACTGCTTATACCTCTTGTAAACCTTGAAAAGGTCACATGGAAATGATTTTTAGATTTGAACCAAATTATGTAATAACCATGTGAAAATTATATACTCCAATGGCTCATGCATTAATTCCTCACTCAAAAAGTATGCTATATAGTTTGTCAAAAAAGTATGCTATATACCACAGAATAAACTGGTTAAAATCTTAGTCCCTAGCTCTAAGATCAAATATCAATATTGTGCATATATTCCCTTTCATAAAGAAGAAGTTCTCTTTTTAACACTTTAAGTTTATATCCTTAAGATATGAAGAATCCAAATCACAAATTTAAATCAAAAGCCAGGGAAGCTCAATATAAAGTTACCTCCCACGATAAATAATAATAATTATTATTTAGTATAACCTTAAAATCCTATCAAAAAATGAATAAATCATCTTTTAACTTGGAATTATTAACATCCTCTATTCATGCAACGTAGGGATCGTTCAATTAAAATAACACTTCCTCTTATAAAGATTGAAATACAATATTTAAACGATATAAAATGGCTTTGGAGGAGTTTCATTTTCCAAGGAAGATCTTTTTAAGAAACATATCATTTATCACATTTTGTCACCAATGTAAAAGGACACCGACCAAAAACTGTGAACATTTAACACAACAATACACATACATATTAGAAAACTTAAGACAAATAGATTTAAAATGATTTTCTAGAAGATAACATAAAAATTATAATTAACTATACCTCGTCAAGCAAGGAAATGAGTTTTGATTTTCTCTTGCCATCTTCTCCTACGCCGCAGATATTATCAACCGTTGGGTCAAAAAGCAAAGAGGAATCTTCGTCGTCGTCGTCGTCGATGATTTGTTCGGTGTAAATCGCACTACAAAAATCATCAAGAAGCATCTGAGCTGGTTTCAAGAATCTTGATCCTTTCAGAACCGATGCGTAGCCAGTGAACGGCCCGAGAGGACCAGAGCTTCTGGACGCGACGGTGACGGCGGCAGCAGAGGCTTCAGCGGCGGATCTATAGAATCCGGAGTTAACAACGCCGGGAACGACGAGATCGTAAGTAGGTCTAGGGTGAGATGACAAAGAGAGAGATAGAGGCTCGGGTCTGAAGACAAGAACGTCGCCAGAAGAAAGTCCGGCGTTGAAGGAATGATCTCCAGCGACGGCGACGGCGGTGGATGAAGAGGAAGATGGCCCACCGAGAAATCCCATGAAGTTACTGTAACTAGGGTTATTGGTATTGTTTGAATGAAATCCACCGGCAGCGAGGAAATCAGAGTCGGCGGTAGGAAACACGCCGCCGCCGCCGCCGGAAGAAGAAGGAGGAGGAGGAGGATGGTGAAAGTGGAAGTGGGAGTCGAGAGAAGGAATCCGAAGTTTATCGCGTCGGCTATGTTGGAGAACATGGTAAGGCTCGTATGAATCGGACATGACAAAGGATGATTGCAAGATGCAGGAGGAGAGAGAGAGAAGAGAGTAACAGTGTAAGAGATAATGGTGTGACGGGTGAAACGAGAGGTTAAGAGAGAGAGGCTTCTTTTTGAAGCACGATCAAGTGTGTATATTATCCATCATAGTACTATTATTCTAAAATATCTATATATGCTTTCATAGACCTGTAATGTCTGTTTAGTGCGGAAGAATTTACTGAGCATTAGGTCAAGACTTCATTATTTGGTCAGTTGTTACCAGCTATAGTTAAAGCTTAATCCATATAGTGATCAAGTTTCTCGGTTACATGATCCCGTGTAGTAGACTAGTTACTAAAGACTCGTGTATGCAAGCGTGTATACCTCGTGTTAACTTTTGTGGTTATGGGAATTTTTGCGAGGAGCTTTTATTTTCCAAATAAAGCCAATTTTAATAAGACACCAAAATATTAAATTGAGTGTAATTTAATCTCCAATAAAACAATAAAATTTTCACTTTTTTACTAAGTTTTTGTTATGCAAATAAAGTCAATTTTAATGGAAATCGACCATCAAATTTGATATAATACTATTCATCACAACAAATATTAAAATAATATATTTTATTATTTTTTATTTAATTACATAGATTAATTGTATTGATTAGTTTTAATTAATAGTTAAAAATATATATCATATTATTATGTATGTTTTATTTATATTTTCACATTACAAAAATGTTATTTTGTTTTGTATTTATATTTTTAATTAATAATATAATTAAATAAATAAATTGTAACAAAAAAAGATGATGTTCATTTTAAATGTATAAATTAATTTTGGACAATATGTTTATAGAATAAATAATTAAATATACAAATTAACTAGAAGAAAAAAACATATATATATTTTTGTTTTGTCAGTCATTCATCTAAACTAATGGTTAGACGAACTGATTCTCCAAATAGCATCTCTATTTTGATGAATCTAATATATATGAAAAAGGCATAGCTTCTGGTCCTTATTTCTTTTTGCCAACGTGTTCGTTCGACCATTCCTACTCCGAAAAATATGAGATAGGATCATATTCTCTAAATCTTCATGTAATCTGAGGAACCCCTTCAATCTTTGTTGTGAGAGTCGGCTAATCCTTCGGATTTATAGTCATGTTCTTTAGATCCTAACAGCCTGAGCAGTCTGTCTAGAGTAAACATTTCATCTTATCATGTTAAACTGAAAGGATCCTTCTGTATGTTTGTAATTCGAAAACTTTGAAACTCATTTGATCTTTAGGATTCTATCCTAAACATTGACACTGCTATTATCGATCTATAACACATTAATTTAGTAGATAAAGATTTGGGATATCTAAGGGTATATTGTCTTAACCTCTCTAAAAGAGAGAATGTCACGATCCTCGTTTGTTTTTTTCTTTTTATTAGTTTTTCTCCAATATTTTAATCTAAGAGACGCGTGTTGCATAGTTTTAATCAGAAAAAGTATAAATAAATATAAAGATAGACTGATTAAATTTTAATAAATAAATATAGTTTTAGTGTAGAATTTAGTGTGATAATTGTTGATAAAAAAGTAAAATTTGACATTATCAAATTTTATGTATTCTTAACATTAAATTTGGAAATGACATAAGCAAGGTACATATAATTAGAGAATTGTATGAATGATTTGAAGTTATAAACTGAAATGAAAAGTCCCGGGTTTGGTGGGAGAGCTTGTATATGGGAAATCTAGAGAAGGTGACCGGCTGTAATCGGTAGTTTGATTTTTATTGTACCAACTGTTCAGTCTGTTCTGTGTCTCAGTCTTTCACATACTTACTGACATTTCTACTACTTTTTTAAGTCTTTTTTGTTGTCGCTTATCTTCTTTTCTTTTTGCTGGAATAAATACTTATTTACACTGTAAAGTTCTATGATCATTCTACTATCAATTCTTTTAAAAAATGTCATCAGGGAATATCACTATATCAGTTATTAATACGTGTTTTTAAGCTACTTGGTGCGAATTATAAAAAAACTCGTTCATTATATTTTAGGTGTACCTCATCGGATAACTTTTACTTTTTTTTTCACAGCTGATAACTTTGCAGAAACTATATACTAAGATCTGCCAATATGATTAAAACGGAAAAGTAATTTAACTGTATAGTAATGATAATGTTTGAAATAATCATTAGGGGAATTTTGTTTATGCATGGGAAATAATGAGACGTAAATGTGACCCTGCTTTCGAACGAAACCAAATGTGTTGTTGCCTGTTACATTTATTTATAATAAAAGCATTTCCTCTTTTGGCTAAGATGGACCACAAAACTGAAAAGAACCAAACCACCCCAATAATCACAGTAAATTAAAGTGCACTTAATTATTAGTTCTTCTCTACGTCTTTATACATTACATCACGGGTTTACTCACATATGAAGATTTCAAAGCAAGCTTTCTTTTCAATAATTGTTGCTGAAATCAAATTATCGAAAAAATTTCTTAATAAAATGTATTAATAGCCTCTTTACAGTTTCAATGGGTACTTTGATTGTAGCATATCCATAAGCAATCTCTAGTAATCTAATAACATTTTAACCTCTTTTGTATGAAGGTTTGAAAAATTAAAAATACTATTGTGAGAAACATTAATGGATTCGTTGGTAATGGTCATAATTATATAACATCCGAACCACAAGAACTATTGAAACTTAACTTATGATCATCTTTTGGACAAAGCTCTTTATATACTGTATATTTTGCTGAGGACCCACCAGCGCACTTCATCCCACTACAGTCAGTAAAGGAATCTGTCGCCTGAAAACACAGATGAATGCGCAAACCCTTGTTTAAATAAAACACATTTGATTTGATAAAAAAAAAACACATATGATGCGTAAAAATGTTCACAATCTATAAAATGTAGACAATAAAAATCGTGGATAAAATAAACATATTATAGCACGTATAAATAATTCGGGAGTAGATGGGAAAAGAGTAGATTTTAATTCTAAAGACGTACGGAGTTTTGTGAAGAACGAGAAATGCCGTAACCTCAAGGTCCTCAACTGACGGCATTGTGGTGGATTCTCGCTAAGCAAAAGATTTGCGCAGAGAAAATCAAACGTAATGTAACTTTAAAATTTTATTTATAGAAAGAGAAAAACCCTAGACGACGTTAGCATGACGCGTCACCTGAGAATCCCAATGGATATTTATCCGAACTTGAGTACTTTGCAGTTGTATGTATACTTTTAAGGGAATACTTTTAATTAACTCCTACTAAATTTTGTTCGGCTCTTTAGATTCACAGAGAAATTCTCATTCGCCATATGTATTCGATAATTAAGTCATCCATGAAAAAACAAAATTTATTTTATTTTAGGCTATTGTTGTATTGCTGCGCTGCTACTAAATATTACGAGTTGACTGATTTCACATTTTCAGTAATAATAAATAAAAAGTAGAATTTTGAAAATAGAAATCGTATGTCCTGGTACCAATTCCATATTTTGGTACATGGAAAATAAATCCAACTCACTTCTGAAAGTAAAAATCACATCAATCATTCCATAGTTTTTTTCCTTAATTTAATATATAATATATAAATATAATTATAGCTGGTAAATGAAATTAGGTAGACGCTTTAAATTAGATTAATAAATGGGTCATATCATAAAAATGACAAATCCTCATCACATGTCGACGACTATATTATGTTATGTTCCATCAAATCCAACTTAGTATCTATCTGAAAACCTAAATGAATTTTATCGTTTAAACACTTTTGAAAATGTTTACACTTACAACATCTTAATCCGAACCGATAATAAATACTAATTTGGATAAATTTAGACATGAAACATTCCCCCCTGCGTGTGGTTGATTAGGCTTAAAATTTTGAGATTATTTGCTCCCACACCCTTTTTGGGGTCGATATTAGAGAAATGCCCTTGATGGGACTGATCTCTTTTTTATGACTAAATTGCCCTTTCTCTCTCTTTCATGCATGTGGGTTTGTCAGATTTTTTTTTCTTTTTCGTTAGAAACACTCTCTCTCTTTCTCTCATTCTTTCTTCAATTATATTTGTTCTCTTCTCTTCTCTTTTTCTTTCTTTTCTCTCTGTAATTTAATTGAATGTTGAAAGAAAATTTGTTATTTTTTTTAATCTACTTTGATTTTTAAAAAAGAAAGTTAAAAATCTATCAGTCTGTTAACACCTCCGATACGTATATTTGTTAACAACTAACACTTCTGTTAACATCGGGAACATGTTTTTGTTAACATCTAAAATATCTGTTAACATCTACATTATTTATTAACAGCTAACATCTACGTTACCATCTTTGGTACATCTATTTGTTAACATCTAATATATTTGTTAACATCTACAATATTTATTAATAGCTAATAATTCGGGTACATATATTCGTTAACATCTAACACTTCTGTTAACAAATATTGTAGATGTTAACTATCGATAATAGTGATTATTTCCGGCGATTTTAAAGAGATGTCAATAAATTTAATTTTATTATGGGGTGCTTTATTTAGTATGTCAATTGATTTTTAACGTAAGAAAAAAATATCTAAAAAAAAAAATGTGAAAATAAAGAAACTATAATAAAAGATAAAGAGAGAAATTGAAAGAGAGAGAATGTTGCTTCAAAAGAAAGAGACATTGTCATAAGGTTATCAGTGTCCAACCAAGGTGAAATTGTATAAAACTTTACAATTATGTCAACTCATATATAAATCACTAATATAAGGTCCAAATATGGGTATTTCCCTAAATCTCTCTAAAATTATTAAAGTTATTTGGTTTTATTGTTTTAACAACATTTTTGGACGGACCAGGAATTCAATTTTGTGTTTAAAATACATAGAAGAAGATAAGTCATGTCATAAATTTTCTTTGATAAGATGCTATATTTTTCTTATTTAATCCTAGCTAAAATAAACGGCTTTAATGTTTTGGGGGATTTTTTTTAGAAGAGGATTACAGAATGGGCCCGTGGGGTAGTAGTACAGAGGTCACTGTAATGACGTCACCTGTTAGGTTGCGTGACTCCTGGGCGCTGTATCTGTTGTAGTACGCTATCTTTCATACTCTTTTTTTTTTATCTCACTTCATAAATGATTACAGTCCCATCTTTAGACTGGTTATGCTATTTTACAACAAGCAGTCCAATATTACTACTGTTGTTTTATTCTGAATTAAAAGAAAATTTATGCTACAACGAATAATGGATTATGCTCAATTTTTGCAATTGTTTATATAGTGTTAACAAGATTAACAATATAGCGCCAGTGGTCTCTTGGTAGAATAGTACTCTGCTACGGTACAGATCCGGTTTGATTCCCTGCTGGTGCAACAATTTTATTTTTTTCATAAATTCATTTTCGTATTCAGTCATTAGGCCAAAGTAAAATGGTACAACTACATATTTGTTTATTCGCATTAATAAACCGAGAGCGAGCCCATTTTACGTTTTGAGCTATTAGGCCAAAAGTTAGGAACCCGTTTTAATTTTGAGCTATATGGACTTGTTAGCTATATGGACTTTATTGTTAGATATAGTATTATACTGCATTGACATGTGGAATGACTTAAAGTTAAATGTATGTCTTGAAGTATACGAATAATTTGAATGAACTTTTGATTCTGTGGATCTCTGACTCGGAAGCTTTTAATTTCTCCGAGATGAAATCCACGTGCTTGTAAATACAATAAGTTGGTAAGAACACATACCAGTGCCATTTATTCATTAAATAAGAAAAGAAACAAATACCAATGTCATTTACGGTCTAACTTTAAGATTCTCGTGTATACCGTGGGAGATTAATATACAGAATATATGATATCATATGTGAACCAATCCACTAAATTTTAATAAAATACTATATTATTTTAACCGATATTTAGACTATAAAATCATAGACATGGAAGGAAGCATAACACAAGAAAACAGTATTTTCCCTCTTTGAAGATCAACAAAGTGATTATGGCGATATCTCACGTCCAGCCTATGCTTCTTCTCCTCGGATCACTCTTCTTCTTGCCTTCACTACGTGCGGTCAATTTTGAATACTGCAACAGTAAGTATCAAGTTGCTAGCTAGTCTCTTTTTTCCTGTATGTTTGCTTTATGTATGTATGTGCTAGTATATAACAATATATAGAACAAATTTTCTTTTTATTTGATAAATCAATCAATAATACACATATATAGGCCTCTGATTTATAGACTGATTACCCCAATCTCTGATTTTTTTTTTCATTTTTTAAAAATTATAAACGTTTAAATCTTGGACCACAGATCAATAGGACGATACGTATCTCTTCTTCTTCTTATTTTTTTTTATATGGAAACGTCGCTTTTGGATTCACAAAGAAATTAAACTTTAATTAAAATTAAACAAGCAGTGAATGTTATCGTAAGTATACCATGTATCTTAGTAGTTATAACAAATGCTAGTGCTTGAGTGGTTAGAGTTAGGATTTATTGTTTATTTGTTAGTGTATACTCCGTTTGTTGACATATCAATTCAATGAATTAAATGTGGGGGTGTTTCGACCAAAAAAAAAATGTGCGGTATGTAAGAAAGTTGTGTCGATACAAATATTCTACACGTCCATGACTCATCGTATAACTTCCTCAACTAACCTCCAAGGCTTTTGTAGAAAGTGGATATGATTTCGGAAATGTCACTCATGTCGAGATCTCCCCAAACCCTGTTGGGCCTGATGACGGCGAGCTAAGCGTTACGGTTTTCGGTTATGCAAGTACGTAATATTTGTATATGATCTTATATGATCCTATACTCCATATGTCTCAGCCATCTCTTTTCTTGGTTTTAGTTTTCTAATATTTTCTTGATACTAATATTTGTTGTCTGCAGAAGAGAGCATCCATGCTGGATCTATAGAGGTGTACGCTAAATCTGAGAATATTACTGATCTTCTAAGACAATACAACCTCTGTGTGGTGGGTGAGGTATGCGCTATTGAATCAGGCACCAAATTTGTGTTACCTCTTTCCCAAATTCCTAAGGATATACTCGAGGTAATTATCCCTACAAACACCCTTTGCTTGAAATCAGCGTTTATATGTTTGTGATTGTTCTTTAACTCTAAGCCTACATCAACCCCCAAGAGACATTGGTTATTTTTGCCATTAAAAGTATACACTTGGTTTGCCTCTTTGACGGCCTTATTTTTTTTTCTATAAATGTGTGAAGGGTGACTACAAGTATGTCGTATCTTTGCTTGATGAAAAATTTGGAGACTCTAAAGAGGCAGCAGTGAGAATGTGCGTCGACTTCGATCTACCAACTTCCTCTTCCACAATGGCCTCTGCTTAGTCAAGTTGGTTGGGTGAAAGATATATGTTTTCAAGTCTATCTCTCCTACTTGCATTTTTCGGTTTTAATCTGTTGTAACTTGGTTTGGTTTCTTTGAACCGTGATGTCATTGACTTTCCGTTTAGGAAGTAGAAATAAATGTGACAACTTTTGGAAGAGACGGCTGATTATATTGTTGTAACCTGAAAAAATCATAATAAATGAAACTAATGTTATAAATTTGATCAGATATCTAAAAATCCTTGTTAGAAAACACACATTTACAGTCTCTTGGTTAGCAGTACCAATGTAAATATAATTCTTTTTGATTAAAATGCATTTATAAATTCAAAAGAATCATGAATGAAATAATTTTTGTCTAATCAATCTTTCACTTTGTCTATATCAATGCAATACTAATATTTTCAAATCCTATTGATCATCATTTCAAAAATCTTATGACATTTTCTTTTATGTTGCACAAAAAGATAGTTTTGTTGTTTTCAAACAAAAACGTCTTTATTCCAAACTAAAATTAGATTTTTTACGTTATTACATAACACAACGTATAATAAAACCTAGTGAAACACCACAGAAAATTTAAAAATAAAATTTCAGTTAAAATTATTGATACGATCCAAATACAATCAGTTACATGTTATATATGTGATATTGAAATTTCATGAATAATGATTCTACGATGAATTTTTTTTTTCTAAAAAACTTGGATCGGCAAATGATTATGCATGTATGACATCTTTGATCGATAAACTTTATCCATAGCAGACGACTATAAAGACCGCTCTGCCTGAAGTACTCTGAGACCTCCGATAAATTTTACACCTATAATTTGTATGAAATTAAATTGTATGAGATTTGAATCTGAGGCATTGATGTAGAAACAATTAAATCTTAATTTGAATTGCTCTAACTCACTTGTCTAGAGAATACATTTTTAATGTTGCTAGAAGTACACAATATTCCAGTAATGAGATATTCACTTTTTTGCTTATAATTCTTTTTTATAATATGCACAAACATTTCATATTGAGTAATTTGTTGCTAACAGAATATTAGTTAACAAATATTTTTTAAATACTCCTAAGATGTACAAGTAACTTACAAATAGCCGTAAATAATTCAAATGTACTTACAAGTATAAGTAATTAAGAGTAGGGGTGGGCAAAAATCGAATAATGTCATAATATTCAATATTTTTGATTTGCTTTAATTAAGAGAATTACAGGTATTTGATTTTTGGGATATCTAAAAAATTCAGATATATGCGAATATTTACGGATATTTATAAATATCTCATATACTGTTTAATATAATTAAATCTACAAAATCATACAATTTTTTTAATATCATTTACATCAATAAAAAAGTTTGTTCCATAACTTTATAATTAACTAAACAATTTTATAAAACACAATATTTTAGAAAATTGTAGTTTTTATAAAGATTTTAAATTTCTTTCTTAATTCAATACTTTTGTAAGTATTTAATAAATAAAATTAATAAAACATGTGATGCTAAAACAGTAATTATATAAAGTTATACATTTAACTTCTAGATTTAATTGTAAATATACATATGTTTGTATAAAAGTTGGTGTGGATCAGCTATCTGCCTCTAAGTTTTTCAATACTTATGATTTGCTTCGTTTTATTGGATATTGATTTCTTATCTTTGCTTTGTTACGGGTATTCCAATATTTATGTAATTTGCAAATAACTCATTCTTCAGCAAATGCTCAAATAACAGATACCCGTTTTAACAAGTATAAGGTTAAATTTCTATTATTCAGGAAAGTTAAGTATAGCTAAAAAGTAAGTTCCCGGATTATGTCCATCTATATTTCATAGTATTATTTATTTTGTTATCCTTTGTTGATTAATAGTTTAATATTGTAAGCCTTTAACTAATCTTGTCTTTTGGGTTCGTACATATCTCTGAACCCATGTTTCGTCGGAAGCCCAGCTACTTAAGTTGTTCGCGCATTGTATTGCATTGGTGACTGGTGACGATTATTGTCATTGAGATTAAAAAGAAAATAAATTAAGAGGAAAAACTACTAGTAAGACAAATCAATGGTAGTCGTTGGAGATTCATAAATCGCTGGATCCCGAGTGCACTGTGGAAGATTGGGCGGTGGAGACTGCAAGCTTGTTTCTGGAGTTGGCCCATTCTGAACTATGAAAGCCATCATGATTCCGTACTGCATATGTGCATCCATGTGACAATGAAACATCCATGCACCTGCACAAATATAATTTCAATATTACAAACCATATATATATATTAGTTGGTGTTAATGAGTTGAAAATAAGTCTTTTCATGCGAAATGTTTCTAACCAGGATTATTGGCGATAAATCTTAAGACAACCCATCCACCTGGAGGTACTCCAACGGTATTACGCATTTGTGGATTAACAAGATTAAGTTTTCTTGCATCACGAACTGGATCATAGTTACCGAATCCATAACCCAACACAAAGAAGTTAAAGCCGTGAAGATGCATGGGATGGCTCTCGGCGGTGATGATCCCTGTATTCTGCAAAACCACCTCTACGGTAGAATTAAATCTAAGCATCTTGGCGCTAGTCCCTTTTTCCGGAAACATCATCTTGTAGTCAGAATCTGATCGCATTATGAAATTTGCGTAGTCATACTTAATCGGCGGCTGACTGGGAAAATCTGCCGTATAAATTCCATTCATGTTGTAGAAGTAAGCCTCTTGAACAGTGATTGCTTCAGGATACACAAAGCTACGGTTGTTGAGAGAGCCAGCGTACCTTTGACCCAAGTATCCAGGACACTTAGTCCCCGGAGGGCATGGCTCTAAGCCAAGCCCCACCGCTATGAACATCCTCTCATCCACGTGGCGTGGAACTGGTGTCCAGTGGGGTCCACCAGCCAGGCCTGTGATATTGGAGGAGAATCTATGAGCGGTGGATACGTCATTCAGCTCAGGCATCGATGGCATCACTGGGGATGATGATGATGTGGTGTTGACACCCTCGTAGATGATTAGGCCTCTAGTGGCTTGAACGGGGGATGGTTCTGCATGTGCACTTACGTATGGTCTGATAGCCATATAGTACAATCCCATTGGTTGATCAGCTGTAAGAAGTGCGTCGACGGTTTGTCCCGGTGTTAACATCAACACATCGGTAACGTAAGGCGTCGTGTAGACAGCATCTAAAGCGACAATTGTGACGTTGTGATTGGATATTTTGAAAAAGAGCATAGTGTTGAGCGCTGCGTTTATAATCCTAAGCAAGTATGTTTTTCCTTGTACTACCTTGAGTCTAAACATCCCTACGCAAGCCCAAAAATCAAAACAGTATATTATTATTATTATTTTTGTCACCGTGAATTAAAGGAGGTGTATATATCCAAAGAATATTATAATTGTTAATTTTTATTTAAATAAAAAGACTAGTACTTACTGTTCTCGGCGCAAGGATATGAATCTCCGGCACGGCCATTGATGAGGTAACCATCGGAAGTCGGAACTGGCCATCTGAGACGTCCAATATCCGCGTTCCACCATTGTTCTTGCACAATCAATTTTTTTGTTCGAACAAATTAATGGACAATTTTAAATAATTTTGTAATGTTATGATGAATGTTTAATCCTTCTGATGTAAACAGTTGTACTTAACCACAAAGATTTTTTTTTTGAAAGATATAGATTATAATCTTCATTTTTTGTGGATTATGAATGCAAAAATCATTCTAAAATGAAATGTTAAGATTTTAATAAAGTGTATTAACAAAATGCTAGCCTATTTAATTTGGCCTCATAGAAGCAAATAAAAAAAATCACTTTGGCTTCTTCATTTTAGTTTCGTTTAAAAAAAAAAAAAGAATGCTTACCAAAAATGACAGGAACTTCCTTGTAAGGTTTAGGAAAGGGGTAAGGACGGCCAGATCGGGGACGGATTATTAGCGCGCCATGAAGAGTGGCACGTAGAGTATTGACGTGCGCATGCCATAACAATGTTCCTTCTTGTCCCGTGATATCAAATCGATACGTGTAGTTATTACTTGGTTGGATCGGACATTGAGTTATCATATTCGTACCGTCCATCCATGAGCTCTTTAGCTGAAAAACTCCATGCCTATATATCATATTTATGTGCCATAAAGAAATAATTTTTATTCAGTACAAATCAGAAAAGCAAATACTTGATGAGATTTATAATATCGAGGTTAATAGGTTAGTTAATTACCAGTGGATGGTTATATTGTAAGTTGAGTTATTAATGACATGAACCACAAGAGTGTCGCCTTCTCTAACGTTTATCGTTGGACCGGGGAGACTTCCGTTAACACTCGGTATCATTTGCTCTTGGCACAATGGTTTCACCACCACTTCTTCCACCTGTTATAAGACGCCGTTAATACTGTCCCCTCGTCATATAACTAAGAGTGGCTCATAAATTTTTTTGTCTTTCCACTATTGAATCTTTCTTCTTCTTTTGAATAAAGCCATGCAAAATCACACACGAAATATTTTATACAATACATAATTTTGAGCAGATGCATACTACTATGTAATAATGCAGTAAGTAACTGGTATTTTCAGTTACAAAAAAAAGTAACTCTTATTTATTTTACTTTTTTGAGAAAAAAACAAAAGAAAAGGAGAGATTGGCATAGTAGTAAATATACGTGGAAAACATGTTCGACTATAGCTGCTGAAGAAATGGAAGAGAAGAGAAGAGCGACGAAGAAGGCTTTGATTGCGAGAGGCATTGTTGATGAAACGATATGAAAACGTCTTCGTTACCCAAAAAGAATTACTCGAATAACAAGATGGGACTTGTGTGATTTGTGAGACATTCGTATACTTATAGAAAGAGATGTGAAAACGTTAGTTTAAAATAAAATAAAGAAGATGTGGTGAAGTTGTGATAATATAATAGTATTGAACTATAAAAATAGTCAGTAGTGGCAACCTCGAACACGATTGCACACTCTTTCATACATTAGCTGGCTAAAAGTTTTTCCACTTTTATATAGTATGTGTTGTGTATAGGGTAAGCTCGCGATCACGATATCGTTTCTCTTTGGTGGGGCCCAACTTTCTTTTCTATTTATGTCACGTTGTTTTTTTGGATGTATTATATGTCACATTGTTTGAAACTTAAACCAGGGTATAGTTTTTTCAGTCGAGAATGTACGATGTATTCGAAAAGATTTAAATGAAATAAATCGCCCTTTAAGACTTAGATTGATTAAATCCTTTATTGAAACAAACTGAAACAGAAACAGAATAAAACCAAATGACAATCTCAAATATTACATAGGCAACCATTAACTAATAGTGACTGCTTTTAACTTCTAGGTCTTTCTTTCTCAAATACAAGAATAAAACTATATAATTACGAATGGTTCCGTTCCTCCAATTCCGCGTTGATTTTCAGTTAGCCCATATTTTAATTCCTCTTCTTACAAGGAAACGTTGATTAAGCTGACTTGAGCGTTCTATATATATTTATTTAAGAATAACCTTTATTAACTTCAAAACTAACCTCCTTGTGTCAAGGGCATATATACACCCCACACATGAACATGTTCACCCTATACATGCGACTTTGCTATTTGAAACACGTTGTCTTTTTTTTTTTTCTTTGGGATCTTGAATTCTTGTAATTTACTAAATCAGAAGGCCAGATTTCGACGACCCAACTGTACAAACAGCAAATATATAAAACGGTCACTGTTGTATCATTATGCCTACTGTCGGAATAAAAAAAAAAAAAAGGTACTAAATCGTGGCAGGTTAGATATATAGATATTTTTATACAGAAATAGTCAAAAGTTTTAAACATATGTTTTTATAATTTTATATCTGTTTTTTAAGTACCTCTCTGTCACTTGGGAGTTATGGATATCAGAAATTCAGAATCATGCTTTAGTTCGTCATGATTTGAGTATATGCGATTAAAAAAATTTATGGGTTTCACAATAATGCTTTGGGGAATATAAAGAAAGAACCTAGAGAGAACAAAGGTTTAAGGAAATGTAGTGACAACCAGAAGAGTTTCGGTTGAACATTATTGGGCCAAACGACAAAGTTTAGTAATATCAACTCGAGCTCATTTGGGTCCGAAGAATGTTTTCACACATCATAACTAAGCCCATTTAACCTGTTCTTGTCAAAGCTACAACTCGGAGTGGTTCTTCTATATTTTCTGGAACGAGCGTCCCATTAACCGCTACAGAAATATAATATAGAAACTTAAGAGATTCACATATATACTGCCAATACTAAAATAAAAAGTTGATTGATTTATTCCTAACCTACTGTTGACATAATATGATATACAGTTAGGAAAGCATGACTCATGACCAAATAACAATCAGCAGTCATGTTTCTTCTGTGATATTACATTATCTGTCTGAAAAAATCTCCATTACTAAACACAAATAATGTATTTTATTAATTTTCTTATGATATTATTATAGAAGTAATTATGGATAATTTGAATTTGTATATTAAAAAAAAAAGGGATTTACTCTTGCGGGGCGGGGGCGGGAAGTCAAGCAGCCGATAACTTGTGGAGGAAACAAAGGTTTGGCCGGCGGCAATGGGATGCATTTGCTTCAAGTCTTGGCGGCGACAAGCTACACCGTCGATCACATATACGGTCATCGATAATCTAGGCGATGACGAGGAAGACGACGGACATTATCCGCTGATATTCCGACAGTTCAGCTTGGAACAGCTGAGAATCGCCACCGACGGTTTCTCGGTCGGAAACATCGTGTCGGAGCACAACAATTGGGTTGAAAACATCGTTTACAAAGGAAAACTCGGCGATGGTCGCCGGATCGCGGTCAAATGGTTTCAGAGACTTTCTTGGCCTGATCCTTTCGAATTCATCGTTCGTATTTTCTTCATTCTTGGTTCTTGTTTTTGTTGTTTGTTTTGCTTGTAAGCTGTGACATATGTGATGGAGTTTTCAGAGTGAAGCAGAAGCTGTCGGGAGGTTGAGGAGTGAGCATATGGCTAATCTGATCGGTTGTTGTTCTGATAACAACGAGAGACTTCTTGTTGCTGAGTATATGCCTAATGGAACTTTATCTAACCATCTATTTCACTGTATATTTATTCTCTCTCTTTCTTTTGCGCAAGAAACAGAAATGATAAGCTTAAAATAAGATAGTAAATTAATGTTTCAGGGGAGAAAAGACCGATGAAATGGGAAACGAGGTTAAAAGTTGCGCTTCATACAGCAAAAGCTTTGGATTATTGTAATGACAAAGGCATAAACTTATACCATGATCTTAATCCCTCCAGGATATTGTTTGATGAGGTCTCCTTTTTTTAATGGATTTTCTTGATTTGAGAAAATAAAGAATTTTTTTATTTATTTAAATCAAGAATTGCTTGATGACACAGGTAAGCAATCCTAAACTTTCTTGCTTTGGTCTCATGAGGAGTAGACACAAAGGGAAGGATCATAGTACCAATTTAGCATTGGCTCCTCCTGAATATTTGCACCTAGGTCCATAACCTTTTCATGTGTGTGTCAATAAGAAAAATAGCTCTAAAGAAATTCTCATAGAAACTTGTTTTTCAGGTACTTTGGTACCTGAGAGCGTCACATATAGCTTTGGGACCTTGTTATTGGATCTTATGAGCGGCAGACATATTCCTCCAAACCATGTAATAACACAAAATAGCATTTTAGTTTTGCATTTGGGACTGCTTTTAATTATAAATGTGTTGATGTTTGTGCAGGCGCTTGATTTGTTCCAAGGCAAAAACTATTTGGTGCTAATGGATTCAGCTCTGGATGGTCAGTTCGCTGATGAAGACAGGACGGAACTAATGAACATAGCTTCTCGATGTTTGAAAACAGAACCGGAAGAGAGGCCAAGTATGAGGTTCCTTATAGGGACTCTTTCTAGACTTCTGAAACGAGCTGAGTTAAGGCCAACCAATAACAAATTACTCATGCATGTAAGTCTCACTATCTCCCTATTATTGCCTTTTTATGCAGACTTTATTAGTATGACTAAATAAAATCATATTAAATGACAGTCTACGTCAAACAATCTGCCTGAAAAGACTAAAACTGCAACAGAGACACTTAAGTTGACTCCTTTTGGAGATGCGTGTCTGAGAGTAGATCTATGTACCGTACACGAACTACTCGAGAGAGTCGGATATGGAGAAGAAGATGGGCTCGCACACGAGGTATGTTTATGATTTTTTTCTTGTATCAAATGAAATGATCAGTACTAAAAATTTGAGAGTGTATATATTATGTACATATGCATACCAGTTTTCATTCCAAATGCAAGAGAATATGGACTACAAGAAGCATGGAGATGAAGCATTTCGTGCTAAAGATTTTGATACCGCCATTAAATTATACACAAAGGTAAAGACAAAAATCTTATAAAAGATGGAATCATCAAGAAACATGAAAAGACGATTCATTCTTCTGTAGTTCATGAGTGGAGCTCCTACGGTTTCACCAACAGTATTGGGAAGAAGGTGTCTGTGTCACCTAATGAGTGAAAGGTTTCGCGAGGCTCTAAGTGAGGCGATGCAAGCGCAAATAGCTTCACCGGAGTGGCCAATTGCTCTTTATTTACAAGCGGTTTGTCTTTTTAAGCTAGAGATGGAAGCTGAAGCTAAAGAAGCTCTTAGATATGGTTCTGCTCTTGAGCCTTATTAGTTATTAAAGTTTCTAAGCAAACAAAAAAATTATATCAGAAATTGTGAATACACACAAGAACATGTAAAATTTCTTGTGTTGTTTTTCAATTTATTTTTGTATTAATCCTTTGTTTGACATGATTGCACTCTTCCAAAAATCTAAAACAGGAATCAAATTCCCACACAAAGCAAAAGAAATGAGATTTTTAGAAAGAGAAGAAAAGAAACAGTGGATGTTTAAATCTTGTTCCTCATTGCTGTGAAGACAAGTTACTTCGACGGTAACGGCTCTCGCCGGAACCATTTTCTAAATCAAGAGTGTGTTATATAGTATCATTACAAGACTTCTGTCACAAGTAAACGTGAACTCTTGATCAAGTTATGTAAATAGCCAATAAAAACATTTAAGGTCGGAAAATCTATAGTATGGGTACATATTTTTGTGTGTGGACCGAAGTGATGAAAGCATTATAACAGGCTTACAAGCGGATAATAATTTGAGTGTTCCCACTAATAGTCTAATCCACACGCTAAGTATCATTCGTGTTGTTTGTGATTTGAGGGCATGTGTTCCGTTTTATTAAGCTTCTGAAACCTTAATCTGACCTTTAATTTGGATCTGTCAACAAGATGACAGTGAAGAATGAAGAATATACTTTGCATGGGAGGCACTTGCGGCTGAGCTTCGGGACCACCGCCTTTTGGCTCTTTGTCCTCCTCATGCTTCTATTTCACGTCACCATACACTTCTTTTCAAGACCATGGCAATTAGAAAGAATTAAGGCCCATAAATGATAAAAAAAAGTGAGTTTTACTAGGCCCACATTTATAATAGAGTTCAAATCTCATCGAACATTATCAATAAGTCCATTTTAGATGGCAAATAAGAAAACTAATAAACATAGCGTACAAGACAAGGAAGTTAGTACAAAAGAGTTACTACTGAAGCAGATAAGATGTTGGCATTAAATAGTTTTAACCACCGTCTTGAGGTTGTGGAGGAGGAGGAGGAGAAGAAGAACGAGGCTTGGGAATATAAGGATTCGTCGGGTTTCCATGCTCGATAGGACCTGGTTCCATCGAATGTTTTGCTGTCGGAGATGGATCCACTGGAAAGTTGTAATCCTCCAAACCTATTTTCATTTCTGCCATTTTCCCGCGTGATTGATTATCATTGTCAAAATATTAATTAGAATTTTTAAATAATAAAGAAAAAAAAATGGTGCACAAAGGCAATAGAAGACAATAGAACACACAAAATAAAATAAAAAAGTTACCAGAAGAAACGAGTGAGACACAGAGGATTATGACAGCCAAGAGGAAGACAAATCCTGGTTTCTTCATCTTCTTGATAGACAACAAAGATAATTTCTTCTTTAAAATAAAAAGAGAGAGGTGTGCATGAAATTGGTAGAGAAGGAGGATGGCATGTGGATCACTGAGTCTTGAATGTGGAGTTGTGGGTTAAATCGAGAGCAGAGTTATTGCTCTCTCCTCTCTCTATTACAGCAGAGAGAGGAAGCATCTCAAACAGCTCAAAACTCATTCATTGGCTATACTTTAATGCTCCTCCACTACTTTTCGTTTACGACACGTATCCCCATTTCTCTATCTCTATTAACAGCAACTTCTCATCGATTGTGTTTTATCACCATTGATAGAAACGAGGAAGACGAGAAGGAAGTTAAAATCAGTGGAAATCTATAGTAAGAAAACAGAGAGTGAAATGGTGGATCATGTTGGAGAAGAAGCGGTATTCACCATTTTAACAAAATATAATAATTGTGGTTGTTGGTATATAGAAAATTAATAGTACTAATTGTTACAGTATATTGGAGTATAACAGCATAAAAATGTAGTTAGCGAAAAAGTACTATAGACAAAAGAATTTAAGACACAACAAAAAAATACTACTATATCTATTTTTGGCGTAATTTCCCCTTAAGAAAACGAATTTAATGCCATGACGTGACTTGAATTAGCAACATTGATGCTTCTATCTAACATTTCCGACCACTCAAATTCCTTTGTCTGTTTTTGTTTTTGTTTTTCTTTATCTTTCACGTTTTAATAATTTTGGTTATTGATGTTGGCATCTTCAAAAAAAATAAAAAACGTTAGTTGAAATAACTTTTAATTAATTTCATGCTCATCTATTATATTAAAAGATAAGTCATGACTTCTCATTCATGTGTGATTTTTTATAAAATGGACTATCTACTAGAGTTAGTCACATTATATATTTAATCATTAATAACATTCATTAGATTCACTAATTACATTTATTGGACTTACTATAAATTTTTATTGGGCTAATAAAAATTAGATAATCCATTGAATTTATAGATAGTATAATAAAATACATGTTTAAATTAAACTTATATAATTTAATATTATAATAGTATAAGTTAATTAGTTATATATTTTCGATGTTAACTTTAAAAATTATATAGTTTATTTTTAAAAATGACAAAAATATTATTTTCTAACAATAACTAATCTATATTATATAATAATTAATCATCATTTTCGATATACATACCTTATATAATATATACCAATTTAGAAGTAAAAACAAAATGTTTATATAAAAATAAATGAAAACAAATACCCGCGCAACCGCACGGGTTGAGATCTAGTATGTCCTTAAAAACGAAAAATATAGGTCACTGCATGTATTCTGTTGAACTTGTTTTCATTATATTATTCAAAAATTATGAAAAGTAGGTTGAGTAAATCGATTGTGTTTTCTAGTTCAAGATTTCGACATTGGGTGTTATAACAATGTCTAGCATTTGTATTTCACACTATAGATACACACATCATTCATTTTCCATGTATAATATACCTCTCTTTTTATAAAGATTTTATTTAAAAAGTGAGACATAAAAATGTTAACAGCCTTTATGGCCCCATAGGCTGACTAGCATTTTACACGTGAAAAGTAGGAACGATTTAGAACCCACTTGAAGCCCACGTATTCTTGCAAATGAAGATGAAAATAGATGGCCCAAAATGGAAACTGCCGTGTACCCAAACTCGGAGCCAACGAGGGATGGGAGGTGAATCAATCAAATCATAGAGAGAGTTGTAAGAACGATAATCAGATAGAAGATTGTTGCATGTGATATAACCGCGGCTATGAAAGAGAACCAGAGTTGAAGCATTGCCGTAGGTTGCTACAGTCATAACAATAATACATCATTCTCAGTCATACACTGCTAATGGCACCATCAATAATATGTCAAGACACGCACATTATTCATTGTCATCCCCACACCTACATTCACACCTCTCCGTTTGAAAATATCCATATAAAAATCTCAAACTTATCATCGTTCTCATAACTAAAGGTTTGAGGTCGGTCATAATACGATTGTTTATGGAATTGATTATTTGTTGAGACATGTAAACAAGAGTTACGAGAGTCAGACAGAACATTAATGGTCCATGGTTTTTAAGTATTAAATTGGATGCACAAAAGTGTCAGTGAGTACTTTTGTCAGTCTTTGAAGTAAATGCTGGCCTATTTATTTATATTAATTAATCTCGAGTATTGAGTATCTCGTTTTTGTTCCATGTCTTCTTTTGTCAGTCTTTGAAGTAAATGCTGGCCAAAAGGAATTTAACTACTTTGGACTATTCCTTTTTCTTTATGTATTTGTTTTGGACTATTCATTTCTGCCAATTCACAGATGAATTTGATTATGTATCTCATTTCACACACGTATTGAAAATAAGAAAAACTGAGGATTGTAGAGAGTAAATCAGTAACTCATTAGAGAGACAGTGAGCTACCTAAGCAGAAAGTCCTATACAGTCGAAGCCATTCCATTTTTCTTTTCGACTTGAGAAGAAAATATCTCATTAATTAGTTGAAGATTCAAGTTTTTTTCAGCGCAATTTAAATCAGTTGTAGAATGCTCGAGAGTTATAGTATTCTCATAGTGATCGCTCAGCTCAATCCCATCATGTCTGTCAACAACAATTCAAGCGCACATGCAATGATCTATCGTCTACGTATCTAACCTACACCCTGAACTACAACGGAGGAAAACAGTCACAGCTATGTAGAGTCCTCCAATAGACAAGTCACCAGTAGGGGTGGGCACGGATCGGATATCCGGGTTTTTTAAGGTATTTGTGATTTGCTTCGAATGTTACGGATATCTAATTTTGGTATTTGCTTTGCTTCGAAAAAATACGGATATCCGGAAAAACGGATATCCGGAAAATAAATAAATATTTGCGGATATTTACGAATATTTACGGATATCTCATCCATTTTAATTAGTACAAATAATCTTAAGATTTTGATACAAATTTTCTTTGCAAAAATATTTTTTCCATGATATATAAAATAAAACTTAAAAGAACTAGTGAATTTACAGATTTTGTAATTTTTAAAAGTTTAAGTTACAATTATAATAACACAAAATTTAAGAAAAAAATATAATTGTCAAAAATATTTTATCTCTTTTTATGTAATACTTTTATATAAGTAATAATTTGAATAGAATTGTTCAAAATCATGTGCTAAATTAATAATTATATAATTTTATACAATTAAAATTTTAAATATAATCAAAATATACATATATTTAT
>CAKOAT010139598.1:183463-208213 GCA_932364175.1 Eruca vesicaria subsp. sativa | reverse complement strand
GTCACCAGCAATTGGGTATGGGCATTTTATTTGTTTTATTTTTTTAATTAATTTATAGAACTTTGAAATAAAGAAACTCGGTAACATAATCAATGGGTTGTCCACTAATTAAATCCATTATATTAGAGATTATGAGATCCTTTCTAGATTCTATCTTTTGGTTTGTCAACAATTTTACCTTTATTGTCTCAAACCCCACATTTTCTATTTTCACTTTTGTTTGTGGACAATTATAATTTTCCTATACCTTAATAACACGATGGCCTAATCAATGGGCAACATACACACAAATCATGTGAACATTCTTAAGAAAACTCCTTATATCTGAATTGCGCATATATATCACAATCTGAAATAGTTTTATGGGTTAACTTAGAGGTATTGTTTAATAGTAGACTATACCATATAGTAAATAAATAAATTATATATAAATAAGAATGGGCCTAAATATCACAATGTAGAACATGGGGGCCGAAGGAGAGAGGATATAAAAATAGTGGGGGTGGGTATAAGAAGAGAGAGAGCATTAATTGAATTTTTCACTTACTCAGCAACCACTGATAGAGAGAGGGAATCAAAGGTTCATCTCCTAGAAGAAGAAGAAGATGATGACTTTTAAATTCGTATTTAATTTCTCCCATCTGCTTCCTTTTTTTTTTCATTTCTTCACCACACTCACTCTTCTAATTAAACATTAAAAATTGCCTCTCTTGAAAACTGAAATTATTCATTCACGAAGAAAAAAGAGAGCTCCTTTTCTCAAAACTCCATTTCAGTTTCAGCGCTATGGCGTTTTTCAAAGCCTTAGCCTTTCTGCTCCTTATAAGCTTAGCCGATGCAGATTCCTCGTTTTCCTTTAATGGGTTTGTGAAATCTCCTTCCTTTGACAAGAACATTGCTCTGTTTCGTGACTCCAAGCTCGTCGTCGTCAATGGCGGTGGCTCATCGATTCAGTTGACTGACTCAGTGAGTCAGAGCCAAGGGCGTGTCCTTTACAAGAAACCCATCACACTGTTCCAAGAAGGTAATAAAGGTAGAAACTTTTCAGGATCGTTCTCCACTAGCTTCTCCTTTTCCATGATGTCCTCAAAAGAGCTTAGTAGTAGTGTCCTCCTGGCTTTTGTAATGGTTCCAAGTGGTTTAGATCTTAGCTTGTTTGGTAGAAAGGGCAACACTTCCTCTGGTCTAGGCTTCTTATTGAAAAAGGAGATTGTTGCTGTTGAGTTTGGTGTCTCCAAGAGAGGAAGAAACCGTGTGGGGGTCTTAGTTGGTAGACCTGAATCCGCTAGAATTAGAAACGTTTCATCTTTTGGTGGCCATTTCAATGGGAAGAAGTTGAGTTGTTGGATTGATTACGAGGCGAGTTCAAAGAGGATAGAGGTTCGTCTGAGTCTATCTAATAATGCCTTGAAGCCTGTAGATCCGTTCATCTCTTACTCGGTGGATTTGGCTAAGATATGGAAAGAAAAGAAGTTCATGGTGGGTTTGATCTCTGCTAATGGGAACTCTTCCAAGCCACATTATCTCCATTCATGGAGCTTTAAGCTCAGACATCCCTCCATGAGGATTCACTCGCAGCCGCTTGATCCAAACGCAGTTTCCAAGACTGTTAAGGAGGAGGAGAAGAAGAAGACAGTGGAAGTAAAGGGGAAAAGCCAATGTGTTTGGAGAATGCTTAGTGCATTGGTTTTGGGTGCGGTTTGTGGAATTTTAAGTGCCATGTTTGCGTTATATCTTTGGACTATATGGGGTAATAGGCGGTCAATGGCAGTGGTTCCTGAGGAATGTGCTGATGAAAAATCCGATACCGTTGTTGATGAAGAAGCCAAGAAGTAGTTTGGTATTTTCTTAGATTGTTGTGTTTGTTATTTTGTGCTTGTAATGTACATTCTTGTGTCCTTCCTCTTCTTCTCTTTTGTTTTGTTTTGTTAGTTGCAAGTGTGGTGAGATGAGCTTTCTTTCACATGTAGAAGAACGTTACAATATGTATTAGTTAAGATCTTGAAATCTTGATCAATTCGATACAGTTGTCTTTTTTTAATTTTTGTCAAGTGAGGACAAGAGAAGACGTGAGTGTATTGAAGGAAGGGTTTGTCCAAAAAAAGAAAGGCATTTGGTTTCTCGTGAGTTCAACAAAATGCATTTATAATCAGTTGCCCCTTTCAGACACCTTACTCTGTGTCATTTCTTTGTCTTGACTGAGAAGAAAGTGAGAGGTGAGTGACAATGGAATGTGTATTGTCTCCAGTGGTCCCCTTCCTCAATTTAGGGATTTAATGATTTCAACAGATTGCTTCAAAATCACATTGTTAAAAATTACACAGTTTGAGTGCTGAATGTACATTCCAGTGAAAAGAGGGCTGCTTGGAAGAAGAAATGACTTGGAGAAAACTTCTAAACACAAGAACTTCAATATTTTTCTGGCTAAACAAGAACATTATTAATCCAGTTAACTAGATCTCGACCCGCGCAATCGCACGGGTGTTTGTTTTCATTTATTTTTATTGAAACATTTTGTTTTCAATTTTTTTAAACAATTTGTTTTCACTTCTAAATTGATATATATATATATATATATATATATGAGATTTTTATATCAATTTTTAAAAGATAATAATTTTATCATATATTAGTTTTTCATCGAATAGATTGTTTCAAACCTTTACATGTATTTGTATCTTCTTCTATATATATTGTTTTGAATTATTATTTCATTATTAAAGTCGTAAATATATGTAAAGATTGGTAAAATATTGTCTTATTCTTATCTTCAAAGATATTGTAACATTTCTAAAATTTAGAAAGTTTAACTAAAATAAATTTTTTAGCTTCATATTATAAAGTAAATAACTAAACATTTAATTTTTGTTATTTTAAAAATAAACTATATAACTTTAAAAAAAATATTGGTTAACTTAATCATTGTTAGAAAATGATGAATTTTGTTATTTTAAAAAAATAAACTATATAATTTTAAAAGTTAACATTGACAAATATATTTTAAATAATTAATTTATGAAGATATACTATTACAACACTAAATCATATTCATTTAATTTAAACATGTGTTTAATTGTATTATCTATAAATTTAATGGGTTATCCAATTATTATTAGTCCAATAAAAAATTGGGTAAGCCCAAAATTATATGTAACTAATTTTAAGGTTAAATCAATATTAAAAATTTAATGTAAATTTAAATCCTTATAAAATTAGATTGAAGATTTCATCATTTAAAAAAAAAACACTTTGAAACTTCAAATTTGATATTCAGCGAACCTTAAAAGTAATGTTGTTAATGGTGCTTTAAGCTATGATTCATATTTCTTAATTTCATATTTGAGAGATTGAGGCCACAATTTATCTATATTTCTCCAACTTCCTACTATAATTAGAATTAACTTCTTTTTTTTTTAAACCTAATTACATTAAAAAAACAAGAACTTTATGGATTTCCTCGTGTATTTTGAAAAATACCAAGTTGAACCCCCTCCACCACCGGTTATCTCAAAGATTGTGCTCGTAAACTTGGTCTTTTAAATCGGTTCAGACCGGTTGGTTTATCAGGAGTGTCACACAAGCAACCAGGAAGAGGGTTAGCATAAAAGTTCTCCTCCAACTTAGGACTCAACCCTGGCCGTCTAAGATACGGAGCTCCTAATCTTTTCCCATGTATTCTCTTAACCTCATTCGAGAAATCTTCCCAAGAAATGAGTCCCGCATCGAGCCGATCGATCAACTTCACAAAGCTTAGTCTGAAATTAACAACCACGCTAAAATGTCAGTCTCAAGCGCAAGAAAAGAAGAATCAACATGACGCAAGAAGCTGTAAGTACCTATCAGGACTAATCGTTTTTCTAAACCCTTCAAATCTACGGTGACCCTGAACCGCTTTGGCCATGTTTCCATCGTAAGTGTAAGCGAAAACATCGCTCTCGAGTGCTAAATTGTAATCAAGAGCAGCTAATCTGTTCTGGTAAAGTTTTATAGTGGAAAGCTCTTCCTCCGTAGCCAATGTGGAGTGAAAGAAAACGTTAGGGAACTCTTGGTGGAATGCATTCATACTGTTCTCGCCGTAGATCTCTCCTGCTACAATGTAGATCTTTGCGGTCGAAGGAAACCCCATTGCCTTGAGAAACACGGCAGCTTCCCGTGGCGTCATAGGGCAATTACCTTCAAGACGCTGTTCTGTACCGTTGATCACTTTATCTTTCCAGTGCGGAATACTGTATCTCATCTTCTCAAGATCAATCGATTCCTCAGAGGTTAGACTGTGGTTGCATCCAGTAAACGCCAACATATCTTTCTCATACCTAAAAGAAGAACATTTTTGATTAATGGTATGATTCTCAGCTATGTTCATTAGAGAGATAGTGTGTAGCTTGTACCGCAAATGAAGAGCGAGATAGGGTTCATCATTTTCTCTAAGTCTTGAAGAGAGGACTTTGCTTAGGTTCTCTATAACGAAGAGCTTCGTAGTTGGCTCGACATCGAAGCCGCTGGATTGAGGGAGGTGGGCTGTTATTAGCTAGCCGAGAATCAGTGCGGTTGAATACGATGACCTTGTGCTTCTTCAGTAACTTTGACATTGAGTTTCTGTAATAACTAGCCTGAGAAAACAGAGTCTTTAGTTTTAAAAATATTTTGAATACAAAAAAATAAACAGAGTTTTTAGAAAAGGAAGGAAAATGTACCTTGGACCAGGAGACAGGATCCTTTTCAAGAGGCTTGATGGAATTAAGTTGTTGCGGTAGATACTCGACAATATCTACATCTTCTGCTACTACTTTGATGAAATGTAGCCAGTCGAAAATATCCTTAAACGTGCTGAAAACAGAGAGCTTAGTTAGATCATTGTAATGCTGAATCATTAATGATGATGATGAAGGGTTTACCTTGGATCACTCCAGAAAGATGAATGGTCAAGAAAGGGAAGAACAAGAGCAGCGTTCATCATTTTGGCTATTGCCACCATATCACATATCTGTGTCAAGAGACAAATAAAGTGAGGAACTGGGGAAAATTCTAAAGGTAGAAAGACTTTGAAGAGACTTACACCAGTTCTCATTTGATTCAAACCACCGTTGGCGTGAACAACAAGGTACCCATTGGTTTTCTTGATTGGTTCTAAACCCCAACAAAAAACAAGAACTCATCATTAGGTGTCTTAAGTAGGTCAAACTAATAGACGCAAAAAAGAAGAAGTAGAAGAAAACTTACTCTTGTTCTTAGGACGAGCGACGCATTTGTGATAGTTCCCAGTGTCTGGTTGATTCCAAATCTCTGCTATCTGTTATTTTAAAAAAAAAAAAAAAAGACAAAACATGTTACCAAAGCAAATATTAGTTCACCGAATGTAACGACAGAACCCATAACATGTTCTGGTCCCAAGTCTTTATGGGGAACTTTTGATATTTTTCTTGAGCTTACATGTTTTCTCTCAGGGACGAGGACTTGAACGGAACTGGAAGAAGAAGAATCATCTTCTTTGATGATCTTCTCTATGTTACTTCTGGGATGGATAGAAACGACGAACTCGTGTTTCTCCACGTGACTCCGTCTTCCGGAGAGAGCAACGACGAGGAAGAAAGTGGAACACAAGGATTCCTAATAAAGATAGAATCATACGACCTAGATTGGTGGCGGATCTCACGTTCCGAGACATCGCAGCCGTCCATTGGGATTTGTTGTCAACCATGAGCATCCACACGAGCCTGATCTTGCGGAGAGACAGAAACCTAACGAGGTAATTGTTGTGGTGTGGTGATAATCCTCCTCCTCCTCCTCCTCCTACTACTACTCCGTCACCGCTGCTGCAGCTCGTTGTGGCAATGATCTTCGTGAAGATTAGCCACGCGACGTCTTGTCGTTTTTGTTGTTGTTGGCGCCACCGGTAACTGGCTGCTCGACGGGACTGACATGTAACCGGTAGAAAAAAAAACAGAGGATTTTTATAAAACCTTTTCCGGAGAGAAGATTTTTATTTTACTCTTTTTTTTTAAAGTTGACCGGAAGAGAAAAAAAAGGCTTTGGAGTCTCAATGATTAATCTCCGTTAAAATGTATTTCTTCTTCTTCTTCCCGCGACCTCAGGCGGAGCAGACAAACAATCTCTCTCTCATTCTTTTTTCTTTCTCGATTATACGTTTATGTATAACACGGATACAGCTATATATATGTGCTTTCTTTAGGAAAATTAAAATTAAAAGTTTGTTTGTTCTACCTTCTTAATACAGTTTCCTTTATTTCACATGTAAACTGTTCGTTATTTAATCTTTGGTGACATCAAAATATACAGAATTTTTCAGTAGTCATAATCTTATATCTGAACATTTTTTCCCAGTTATATATTTTAAACTTTTTATTTTATAACTTGGGATATATACAAATCTAGAGATTTTATAAATATTTAGAATTTATACTTTGAGTTATTTGGTTTCTCTTCATTGTTGATAATGCCTAACGATTGACTTAGTTGACGATTACTGATTTCTTAAGTTTTTTTAAATATCATTTATTTTGTTTTGTTGAAATTGTATTTGATTACTAGTAATTGTATTTGCCTAACTAGTAACTAATAAACATGTATAATTAGAAGCAATTAAACATCCCATTTATGTCATCTTGTTATTGAAAGAGATATATGCATGATTTAATTGTTTGCACGTCTTAAAAAAAAATAGCGTAGTTAATTTGATAAAATCTATTTTGTAATTTTTGGTTTTTTCAACTAATAAACAATTTTCACACCCTTTTGACATCATTCTTGTTTATCTGTGTACTTTGTAAATATAGCAACACTGCATTGTATTCACAGTCATTCCAAATTAAGTAATGCGTCATATTGAATACCTTTTGTCAACTTTCTTTTTCTATAATTTACCCTAATTTAATTTTAACCTATACCTGCTGAACTATTTTATGTAGAGACTGACCAATTCCATTAATAACACTATACATTAAAGTAGCCACTGTGCTTATTAGTCAGTCAATTTTTCTTAATTCTTTATGTTAAAATCATAAAAAGGATACTTAAATAGATTCAAAAATTAATAAATTTGTTACTTTATCCAACGACTAGTTAATCCGTCACATTGTTCATCAGACATCTACCTTCTCTCTAAGAACATAGTAGAAAAATGAAATAACTACACGTTAGATATACGTGTAGCAAGTATTTTAATAGTTAGGGTTTTAAAAATCAAGAAATCATATGTTTCTATACTAGTAATTTTTTTACTAATAGTATTGACATTCATAATTCGTTTATCTTAAAGAGGCAGAAAAATCAATGGTGAATGTAAGAATATACCCTTGAAACGAAATCTTTTTTACAACCAAACAATAAAAACGTTACAGAGATGCAAAAGATATGGTAAAAAGCACTTTTAGAGTATAAATTACGAGACAGTATGGTAAATTACATGTGAAAACATATAACAATAACAATGATGGCCTTTTATCTGAGTGTTCAGAGTGAGAAGGCCTTTATGATAAATTCGAACGTTCCTCGGTTTCCCAAATTTATTTGTCCTCTTCCTACGTCCTTTTCTTTAGATGTTTCGATTAAATGATACCCAAGCCGTATAGTATTTAAAAAAACTACTTCACAAAAACCAAATGCATTAATAAGTTACGATTACTTAAATCTTAGTAGAATGTTTTTCAAATGATGATGTTAGAATAATGTACAGTGCACTTATTAGATACAGTTTTGTATTGTACTTATTTACGTCCGAGTTCGAATCATTTTTTTATTTTCTGTTGAACTGAGGCTTTCGGAATCATTGTTCTATTGACTATGTCTAATGTTTATTCTTTTCTTTTTGTCATCTTTGAATTTCATTAACATAAACCGAAGTACTACAAATAACAAATTAATACACCCCTTCTTAGGAAAACAACAACATCCCGACATCCACAACAAGAACTTCCGCAATACACTCCCAGCGCCAGCAGTGAGTAGCCTCTTCGAAAAAACCACCAAGACTAACAGTTATCTCCATCCTCCCAATTTCCAATGTTTATTCTTTTCCTCAGATAGTTCATAATTGTGATAATCGAAACAAGTAAGAAATGTAGAGTAATGAACGAATAAATAGAGTAAGGTTGGGTTAATGATAAGCCAAAAAAACGAAAGAAACTAATATAGGCAGCTCATGATAGGGGTTTGAACAAAAAGACGGAAGATACTATAATTTCATGGTGTAACTGTATGCTCTTTATTGTGAATTTATGAGTGACAGTGAAGTCAAAACTGAATAATACTAGTAGGCCTAAATACTAGTGGTTAAGTTGTTTGGACTTGGAAAGAGTTGATCCTGAACCCTCCCTCTCGTTCAGAGGATCTTTTCTTTACTTGAAAACTACTCCAATTATTTACAAGTTAGAAAAATTTAAGAAAAAACGAGGAAACTGTAAATCCCTTACCTACCGTACGTCGCCAAATATTTAAAAGAAAATAAAAGTGGTTAACTCCTCTGGGGCTCGATCCTTGTGACAATGCTTCAGATTCGACTTAGGAGGGATTCTCCCACAGAGACTGGCAGCGGAGCGCGACCTTCTCCGACGGAGACAGTGACGGTAGCCTGTCCCGACCACCTCGTACTCGCAGATCTCCCCGTGGCGAAAGGGATAGGTTCAGTGACTCCGACAAGCGTAATAAAGCAGCCGGTGGGACGACGTTCACGAAGGCAGGTAGGAGAGAGAGTTCATTTCTGCGTCCGTTGCGATTTCCCCATTGCTATCTATGGCCGTCTGGTAAGTGCTAACCCCCTACTTTTTTTTTGAATAGTACTTTAATTAAAAAAAGGCTTTGGTTTCTTTCATGTTGGTTGGTTGGTTTGTTTCTGTTTGTTTTGGTTGTGTAACAGAGTCCATGTGATCATGCCTTTTGCCTCGAATGTGCTCGTAGTGACTCCATCTGCTATCTGTAACTACTCTTTACTTGTATTTGCCTACTTTTGCAATCCAGTTTATGAACCCAAGTTGCTTTATCTAAAGATACACTACTAACTAATTCTGTAGAATATATATGTGCTTTAGTCTAAAAAATGTTGCCTAGAGTCCTTGTTTCAGACATGTATTGGTTGGTATACTCTACTTTAAGCTTGTTTGTTTATCCCCCCCCCCCCTGAGATCTTTGTTGACATTTCTTAGGAGTAATATATCATGTTGAAATCTTCTTTTTCTCGTGTGTTATTGGACAGATGTGATGAACGGATTCAAAAGATCCAGACGATCAAAATGATGGAAGGAATCTTCATCTGTGCTGCTCCTCATTGTCTCATGTCTTTTCCTCAAGAAACCTGACTTTGAATCCCATGTCCATGACCTCCACGCCACCCTATTACAACCCGATGCTGATAAACAAAAAGGTAACAACGACTCAGACGTCCAGAGCACAAAGCAGCAGCAATCTTCAGCTACAGAGTCCACACTGCGAGCTCCCTTGAGATCCCAACAGCAACAGCAGCCGTCGTTACTACACAGGTCTGCATCCTTGTCAAAGCCACAACAATCTGAATCTGGATTTGCTCAAGTTCAGAGTTACCCTCCTCCAGACCTATGAATATGATGCAACCGCCCAGCAGCATTCCGCCAATGAATCTACCCCAGCAGTTTGGTTTCCCGGCTTATCCAGCAGCAGCAACAACAACAAGCGATGGATCATCTCAGCAATTGTATAATAGCGGAGGTGCACCTTTTGAGATGATGAATCAGAATTACCAACAAGGATCTTATCCTCCTCCTACTCCGTCATGGAATCCCGGAATGGCACCACCGGTTAACAAGGGTCAAAGTTTTGAGAGAGAACCGTAATTGTTGTACTAGACTTTTAGCTCCAACTTTATCACAGTTTCAAGTGCTTTTTTTTTGGCTACAGCTTTAGATTAAACCCCATGTTTGAACGGATAAATGGATCGGAAAACCAAACCCAGACTGTTGTAATAAAATGCGAGTCAAATTGACATGGAGACAAGGAAATGTTGAGGTTTAATTATCTTAACCGGACTGATCATCTAGTTGAACCGTATCAAACCCGACCAAATTAAAAATTGGTTCGTTTTCGAGATTTTTTTATATCACAGACCTAAAACACACAGACACTCGCAACTTTGTTGGGGTAATGCTCACTCCGCCGCCGTCAAGACTGTAGATGCGAAGAAGCAAGTTCAGGGATGCGTATGCATAGTTAGTTACTGAGGAGGAGAATCAGGTGAAGTCTTTCTCTTAATAAACAAACAAACGCTGCTGCTTTTCAAATACATACAAAAAAGAAAGAAAGAAAGAAAGAAAGCAGCATCAACATTGGTCTTGGTGGTGGGTTTGAGTTTAACACCACTGAGTCTATTTTGATGATGCAAAAGCAAAGATTGGCATGACATATCAAGCCCAACTTATAAGTTTTCAAACTTGGGTCTATTAATCATTTGCTATAATGCCTCTTTTCTATTTTGGCCTCACTATTGTTTTTTTCACTCCATCTCCGATGATCATCGATCTCTGGATCTAATCTGGTATAAGAGCTTTGTGCTGCTCTCCTCACTTGAAATTACTGGATCTGGACATGTACTGACTTATTTGTCTGTCTGTCTCTGTAAACTATTTGTTTCTTTATTCGTAAATTATATACTCTCTGATGTTACTCACTTGGTGGGAATTTTAAGAGTTTTTAGTTAACTGATGAGATGTGGTATGTTTGTGATGAAGGAGGCAAAAGATCTGTCTTCTCAGTCTCTTTGGTAGTTAAAGTTTTAATTTGCCACAAAATATATATATATATAAGTTGAGGAACTCAAGTTTATATTTATGTTTCAACAATGCCGTTGATTTTTGATGATATAATCTTCAATAGATAAACATCTTTTCTGTTTCTGATATTTTCAGGATCTAAGTCCCTCCATGCTTGTCATAATATAAAAGTCCAAGTTTGTGTTGTATATTTTAGAACAAGGAGATGATGCGTTTCAAAGAGGTATTATTTTTCACCCTCTCCGAAAGAAAGATATCTAATCTGAATGTAGTCTCATCCTTAAAAAATATTTTTATGTATTTCTCTTTTCCACTGAGAGCTCATTTTTGCTTCTTCACTATTTGATCTCTTACTTTCTTTCAGTTTTTGATATACTTTTTTTTTTGTTTCTACATGAATCAGGAGAAAGAAGCCAAGAAAGAAGCTTTCAGGAAGTATTTAGAGTCTAGTGGAGTTCTTGATTCTCTCACCAAAGGTATTTCTTTCTTTTTCTATATTACTCCCTCCATCACTTGCGACAGTTTCTGTATCAAATACTTTGATTGGTTTCTGACATAATAATACTCTTTTCTATGTTCTGGAACACAATGCGGTTTCGAATGTAGGTCTGGTTGCTTTGTATGAGCAGAATGACAAACCTTCCTCTGCTTTAGAGTAAGTTCCTCGACACCTACTCTCTTTTCTAACCCGTATGTATTAGTTCTGAGAGAGTAGTACCATAATTGGGTCAGAGAGTCTATAATTAATCCTGTCCTCTAGAATATCACAGTTTTTAATTTTTTTTTTCAAGTTCATGAATGCAGATTTACAGTGAGTTTCTGTAAAAATCTTTCCATCATATTCGATAATCCTTTGGTTTCGAAAATCTCAACTCTTGATTGGTTTTTTGGTTATGATTCTTTAGTATATATGATCCTTATTTGGTTTCACTTCAGGTTCATTCAGCAAAAGCTAGGAGGTCCTTCAGTCTCTGACTATGAGAAGCTTCAAGCTGAGAAATCTGATCTTCAAATAAAATACAACGAGCTTTTTGCTAAACATCAAGAAACGTTGAGAGAGGTATCAAGTCCTAACTTGAATTTAAAAGTACATCCCTAACCATCTATTGTTGATTATCACATGAGTCTATGCTTCTGTAGTTCCTTATAGTGGCTTTACGATAGCTTTCTTCACTATTCATACTCTTAAACATACTGTGTCATACCTGTATATACTGAAAGTACTTGGCTAGCTATCTTAAAATGGTAATACCATCCATAGATTTGACTAACTAACTCTCTCCGTAGCTAAGTTTTGTCATGGTCATTATTGATAGGATGAACCCATAGAAATAAAAAAAAAATGTTTAAATCTGTTTGGCACATTTGTTTGTGGTTAATGTTGCAGTTAGATGGAATGAAGAGCTTGCATTCACGAAACTCTTCAAAAGATGATGAAGACAGAGAGGCCATTGAAGAAGATGAACACACTGCCCTTGTGGCTCTTCCTCACCACTAAATTGTTTATTGTATATGTAATTCTCATTGCGACATTTCCATTCTCCTGAGTGTCATTTTGCTTTCCAATACGCACTTAAGAACCAAAAGAAAAAAAAAGGTATAAATTTATGATTAAAGGTTTGTCATCAGTGTTCATTTGCATGATGATGTAGCAACTTATTTGGGAAAATAACTGTAGTGTGATGATTATGAACCAGCAACTGGCTGTTGTGAAAATCTGATGTATCCAATTCTGTTTGAGCACAATAAGATGTGTGAATAAGTTGATGGGTCTTAATGCGTTTTGATTGGTCTCAATGAACCGAGAATGATCTGGTCACCAACAAATCATTTGTACAAAAGCATTACCGATACAAGCTTTCCAGGTTCCCCTTTTATTCGTGTAATCTGGTTTCTTGTGAATGTGATCAAGTGTTCCATCTTGTGTAATATTCACTATCCATATTTTCAACCTCTGTGTATGCAAACAAGATATCGTTTAAAAATCGGGTCTAAACAACACACAGCTACGTAAGAATGTAGCGATTTGGAATCTACATGAGAATCTACCAAAAGAAAAGATATTACTTAGTTCTCAAGTTAAATCTCCTGCTAAGCAGACACAACCATATGTCTTTCGACTTATTTACACGCATCATGAACGAAATGTAATTGAAGAGGATCGAAAGCAAACATATAAATAATATGGATCTCAACATTATAAAGCAAACTCTCTCATCTCTCTCGCAGAATTTGTGGATCTCAACATTTTTGTTTTAGCAGCCGAATAAAGCGCTTAGCTAAGATAATTCACTAACTAACTAACAAAAAAAACTAAGAAAAAAAAGTAAATCAAACCGCAAATTTTCGAACGTATTTATTCACAGTAGAAATTAAAAAGAAAACGAAGAAACATATTCGTTAGAAAAAAAGCGACAGAGTCAGAGACGAATCACCAGCTACGGTGGCTCGCTGTACCGGGATTTCGACTACGCGGTCGTGGAACAGTTGGTGTTTGAGCGTTTTGTGTTTGCGCAGTGTTATCTTTATAAAAAAAAAAAAGAGTGTTATATTTATAACACACTGAATAGTTAACTGAATCTTTTTATATATACGGTTAAACCTCTTTAAATTAATAATGTTAGAATTACACCAAAACTATATTTTTTTATTAATTTATAGATATTATTAATTTATCGATATATTAAGTGATCCAAAAACTCAATTTAGAACTATAAAATTTTATAGAGATTTTAGTGTGTATTAATTTATAGATTATTAATTTAAAAAAAATTATACTGTATATTTTTAATAGAATCTTAATAGTTAACAGAATCTATATGAAAAGTTACTTAGGAAGAATAAAAATTGATATTAGTTGTGTTACACTTGTTTGAAAATTAACATTTTAAAGAACACTAAAGCACAAATTAATCTTAATTTTTTGGATCGATATGTTATATTGACATGAGAACTATTATATAGCATCACTTTTTTAACTATGATCTCGTTTATATATTTCAGAAATAGTAGTTTTATACTTAATTTCCCATGTTTTAAGGTTCAAAATCTGAAAATCCCTAAGCCATGCTTAATTGATGAATTGTTTTTAAATTAAACTATAAATTATTTTAAATAGACACTTAACAATTAAAACCTTTTTAGATCCACGTAGAAATCTTATCAGGGTTATTCTTATTTAGAAGTTTTTTTATAGATTTAATTTGGGTCTTAACTTTAGGTAAATTTCAATTTAAAATGGTATGTATTTTAATATAAAAACAATTAACTAATTATAATTAATATCTATAGGTTTTTAGATTTCAAACTTGTAAAACATTGGATATAACAGAAAAATTCAGAGTGAGTTTGTTAAGAGTTGTTAAACAATAGCTTTCACCAGTGGAGTGGTGGATCTAGAGAGAAAGGACTGGATTCACATACACCTACTATTTTTTCACTTAACCATTTTCTAATGTAAAGTTACGTGAATTAGTTAGATAATTGTGAAAAAAACTCTTTAGTACATCCAGTAATTGATTTTCTTTAGTTTATGTATCAGTTATAATAGACCTCTACCCAAGGTTGTATAATAGCATATGCAAATAGAGCCGTCGAACAAGGTCCCATATATAAAAATAAGAAAAATATAAGAAAAAAATAAAGAAATTCTTTTAAAAATTTAAAAATATAAAAATAAAAAATATATTATAATAAAAAACTTCAAAATTTTAAATATATTGCTTGATTGAAATTTTGTAATTTTAAAGAAACATCAAATATAATTATTAATTTTTTTATTAAATCACTAAATATACTATAAAAAAAAATTTTGAGCAGAGTTTAGAAATCATTTGAGACGTTCTGCCTCTACATTTGCCCTTGCTTGTCAGTCTGTGACTTAAAAAGATGATGAATCAAATTTTGTTTAGAATTTAAGAGTATAGTTTATTCTCTCATTATTCATTATTTTGGGCCTTAAATAGTGTTAAGTGGTTCAAACTTTAGTCCATACAGGCAATCTTTTTCTTTGTAAAAGAAAAACTATTTATAAATTCAGTTTCCCCGATGGTTTACTATATCAATTGAATGAAATCAACAGCCGAAATATTTGTCATATTATGCTAGCAAATTCATATACTAAAGTTTAGCCCAAAGATATCATTTGAAAGAAAAACCCCCGTCGCACTCAAATACAGGTTGACTACTTTTTTTAAGTCCGGACCAAACTAATTAGTTCAGTTATTGCTTCCCAACAAATATAATAATTTCTGTTAGATGTTATCCTCCAATATGATCTCTTGAAAGCTATTTCTCAACCATTTTCATACTATTTCTTGGGAAAATAAAGGCTAATTCTAGTTCAAAAACTAAAAAAAAAAAAAGAATGGCTAATTACCTTAAATGTTTAAATTAATTTTTTTTTTAGAACTAAAAGGATAAAAACCGGATCTAATAAACGTTTTATTTTGTAAATTATCTTTGTTACACTGCACGTTTGTCGATATATGCCAATATGCCATATGATCCTATATATATCTTATTATATATGTTCTATTTTTGTAGATTGTTATGATGGTTATCAGTATCACTTGGAAAATCTATTGTTTTTAGTTTATAAAATGTCTACATGTAGTTTACATAAACATCTTGAGGGATTTCTTGGCTTATATGAGTAAAGGAATTATAGTAAGTGGTGCTATTATATCAATAAAGTTGAAGCGCAATTCACCGATGATGTGTTTTCATGTTGTAATAGTCTATAAGATGGTGCTATTATATCAATAAAGTTGAAACGGAATTATAGAAAGTGGTGCTATTATATCAATAAAGTTGAAACGCAATTATAAAATTTGTTTATTATAAATGTTGTTTTATATTTTCACCGTAAATATTAATTTTCCATTTTATCTCTAGTTTCAGCTCATTAATCAATAAAAATAAATAAAATAATGTATTAATTAAAGGTATAATAGAAAATTAATTAATTTTTTAATATGTGTGAAAAAAAATTAACGACATATAAAACGAAACGAATGGAATATATTCTCTCTTAATTTCCAAAAACGTAATAATTTATATTTTTAAAGAAATCATTACTTACTAATCATTTTTTGGAACCAATGGAAATGACAAATTGAAACACGCACAAAATAAAATTGCTCGAGAAGAAAACATGAAAATAATCCAACCTACGCATAGGTTCCAACCCACAAAGAGAAACATAAACTTTCCCTCTAAGCTTTCGAGCTTTACCAAACTGACAAAGCACAAGAACCCAACATCTGCATCTTTATAAGCCAATGACCATGAATCATTTTCAAATCACAATATAAAAGAAAGAGAGGAAGTAGAGAAATCACACACAACATCAATAACAAAAAAAAAAAAATGGAATTTCCAATTCGGATATTGATGCTCTTCGCACTGCTGGCGTTTCCGGCATGTGTCCACGGTGCAATCCGCAAGTACACATTTAACGTAAGTCCGCATCTGTATTACTATCATAATGCATGATTCCACATACAGTATAATGAATGATCTCGTCAAAAAGACTAATATATTTCATACATTTTGGGTTATTAATATTTAAACTTTCAGGTGGTTACGAAGCAAATGACACGGCTTTGCTCAACGAAACAGATCGTTACAGTTAACGGTAAATTTCCAGGACCCACAATATATGCTAATGAAGACGACACAATTCTCGTTAACGTCGTCAATAACGTCAAGTATAATGTCTCTATCCACTGGTGAGAACCGAACCTGATAATGTGAATGAAACTATCAAACTAACTTCAAGTATAATGGACTTTATACAATGATCATATAATTTTGGCAGGCATGGAATAAGACAATTAAGAACCGGTTGGGCTGATGGACCGGCCTACATTACCCAATGCCCAATTAAACCGGGTCACAGCTACGTGTATAACTTCACGGTCACAGGGCAACGTGGAACACTCTGGTGGCACGCACATGTTCTCTGGCTCCGAGCTACTGTTCATGGTGCCATCGTGATTCTGCCAAAACCGGGTCTACCTTACCCGTTCCCTAAACCACACAGAGAAGAAGTCATCGTCCTAGGTATTAATCTAAAGAGAGATACTCATGGAATGCTTCAAATTTGTTATTTGGTTAATTAGTAATTTGGAAATCTTATTAAAGGTGAGTGGTGGAAGTCCGATACCGAAAATGTTATTAATGAAGCATTAAAATCGGGTTTAGCACCTAATGTCTCAGATGCTCATGTCATCAACGGTCATCCCGGACCTGTCTCAAACTGCCCATCGCAAGGTAGTTATTCTGGTTTCCAACAATTTGAACTTATGGATTCTTACATCAGATGAAACATCTTTGATTAATTTATTTACAAACTAATAAATAATATCTATTCATGCTGTTAAATTTGTATTATTATTATTATTAGGTAATTTTAAATTAGCGGTGGAAAGCGGGAAAACGTACATGCTACGACTAGTAAACGCAGCAATGAACGAAGAGCTCTTCTTCAAGATCGCTGGCCACCGCTTCACCATTGTCGAAGTCGACGCCGTCTACGTCAAACCCTTCACCACCGACACTATCCTAATCGCTCCCGGTCAAACCACCACCGCCTTAGTCTCCGCCGCCCGTCCCTCCGGCCAATACCTAATCGCCGCCGCTCCATTCCAAGACTCAGCCGTTGTAGCCGTGGACAATCGCACAGCCACCGCCACAGTACATTACTCCGGCACACTCTCCGCCACACCTACCAAAACCACTTCGCCACCACCTCAGAACGCCACCTCCGTCGCCAACTCGTTCGTTAATTCTCTCCGGAGTCTCAACTCAGTCACGTATCCGGCTAAAGTTCCAACCACCGTAGATCATGATCTGTTATTCACCGTTGGCCTAGGAATCAACCGTTGTCACAGCTGTAAGGCCGGGAACTTGACACGTGTAGTTGCTGCTATTAACAACATTACATTCAAAATGCCTAAGACGGCTCTGCTTCAAGCGCATTACTTCAACTTAACCGGAATCTACACAACCGATTTTCCAGCTAAACCGCGCCATGTTTTTGATTTTACCGGGAAACCACCTTCGAATCTAGCAACCATGAAAGCCACCAAGCTTTACAAACTTCCCTACAATTCAACGGTGCAAGTTGTTTTACAAGATACCGGAAATGTGGCCCCTGAGAACCATCCAATTCATCTTCATGGGTTTAATTTCTTTGTGGTTGGTCTTGGAACCGGGAACTATAACTCCAAGAAAGATTCCAAGAAGTTTAATCTTGTTGATCCGGTGGAAAGGAACACTGTTGGAGTACCTTCCGGTGGTTGGGCCGCGATCAGATTCCGAGCAGATAATCCAGGTATATTTATATCTATATAAGTAATTTAATCATCTAACCAGAAATAACCAGTCAAACCGAGGAAACCAAAACCAAAACAAACTAAACCAATTATGGTCTCAAGCTTATCCAAAACTATGTGTATATGTGGTTGTAGGGGTTTGGTTTATGCATTGCCATCTAGAGGTGCACACAACATGGGGACTTAAGATGGCTTTCCTGGTGGAGAATGGTAATGGACCCAACCAATCAATTCTTCCTCCTCCCAGTGATCTTCCCAAATGTTGACAACTTCAAAAATAAATCAATTAATTCATTTTTCAGTTAGATATTTGTCTGCAAAATTGTCAACAAAGTCATTGTATGATTGTACTACGCTTTAATGAAAGTTTGAAAAAGTTACCCGTTTTCAGCTCACCAACTTCTGGTTTAACCCGCATAAAGGTGAAATTATATCATAGTTTATCCTGAATTTTGGACAAATTATCAGTAATACATACACTACAAGAAAAGTATGTACCCTCCGACAAAAGTTTCCGAGAATCTTTGTTATCGGAAAGTTTGCGATGAATTTCTGATAATTTACCGAGAATCTACATAATTTGTTGGAAACTAGTCGGAAAGTACCGATATAAAAGATTTATCGGAAGTTCATCGATATGTACTCTCGGAACTTTCTCGAAAATGACAATGGCANCACTACAAGAAAAGTATGTACCCTCCGACAAAAGTTTCCGAGAATCTTTGTTATCGGAAAGTTTGCGATGAATTTCTGATAATTTACCGAGAATCTACATAATTTGTTGGAAACTAGTCGGAAAGTACCGATATAAAAGATTTATCGGAAGTTCATCGATATGTACTCTCGGAACTTTCTCGAAAATGACAATGGCATTGCTTTCTCGGTAACACGTCGTAAAAGTAGACGCTATTTCATCGGAACTAGTTTTATTTCAATTTTTGTTAACTTTATCAATTTTTATTAATTTGTCAATTATTCTGTTTATTAAAAGAGACGGAGAAATATTTATAGCCATTCATTTTAATTGTTTATCTTTATCTTTTACCTTTCTTTTACTTCATTCCATCAATTTTTTCCGTTAATTTCTTTCTTCTCTTCTCCTCGACTTAGTCTTTAATTTTTCTATCTTCTCTCTCGTTTCTTTTTTCTCTTCTTTTCACTGTCTCTTTAACTAGATCTGTTCTTCTTTTTTCAGATCTGTTCCTTTTTATTTGAAAAGACAACTCAACTCTTTTACACGACCATTTTTGCCGACACGACAATCCTTCAGGACGTCCACGTCCTTTAAAGCCGCTGTTTCTTCACGACAATCGCCGCCGCCATTTCTTTTACAGCCACCATCATCTCCGTTTCTTGCAGGGCCATCATCCTCGCCGTTATTCCACGACCACCACCGTCACGTTTATTCCATGCCGTCGCCACCGTTTCTTCAGCGGCCACCATCCTCGCCGTTTATTCCACGACCACCACCATCACCGTTTCTTCCACGGCGTCGCCGTTACTTCCACCACCAGATCGACCGTAGATCTTCTCACTGTCAAAATAAATTAGTTTATTATAGTTTTTAATTAATTACATTTTTGTAATATATATTTAATGATTTCAATATTAATTTTTATTTATTGATATATTTTGTTATTTTGCATTTATTTTTTTTTAATAATTTTTTAAAAAGTTGTCGGAAGAACCTCGGTACGTATTGACAACCATTATCGACAAACTTTCCGAGGTACATGTTTTCTCGGTAATTTCCGACAATATACCGGCCTCTTACTATTTCCGACCGTCAAACGCCGACAGATTGGCATTTCTCGGAAAACCCTCGGATATGAGGTCTTCCGACAATGTTCCGATAAAATTGATTATCGGTATAAGAATCTTTTTCTTGTAGTGNGTATTGACAACCATTATCGACAAACTTTCCGAGGTACATGTTTTCTCGGTAATTTCCGACAATATACCGGCCTCTTACTATTTCCGACCGTCAAACGCCGACAGATTGGCATTTCTCGGAAAACCCTCGGATATGAGGTCTTCCGACAATGTTCCGATAAAATTGATTATCGGTATAAGAATCTTTTTCTTGTAGTGATATTGAAGATCCAGACACAAGAAATTATTATTCAGAAATCAGAATACAATACAATACTACAAAATATCTAATATAAACCTGCAGAATTTGACGATCTAATTTTACAAAAAAAATCTTAAACTAGTGGATGATAAGAAAAAAATATTACGTTTTTACATGGGGTCCTTGTTACATTGTGTTAAATATTTCGAACTTTCACCGAAAGTTAAAGGTGTCTAGTTATGATTCGATAAAAGTTATTCACAAAAATCTTTTTTTTATTGAATTTGATTATAAGTAGGTGCAATGTCAATTTCCAATAGTGAAAAAACGGGAACGAGAAAAGCAAAATACTCCCCATCAGAAGAAAAGAAATTAAATAAAACGAAGCAAGAGTAATAAATTTGACAGAAAATGTTTTTTTACTAATTATAGTAAGAGAATCTTGCTAAATGTAGAATCCAAGAAGAAGTCGCTCTCTGTAAAACAGAAACTTGTGTCTGCTACAATTCAGCAGATGACACATCTTACGATCCAAATTTTGTGTATTATTCAATGAATGTGACAACTTCAGTTTTGTGCTTGATTCCTTTGTTTGTCCCTACGATGAATTTTTAATATTATAAATATGTTATTATTGTTATCAGCTGTAAAAAATAATGGGATATAACAAAAAAATTTGAATGTGGGAAATATGTGAATGTAAGTGAAAGTGATATAGACATAAGTATCCATTTATTTTTTGATTCACCTTATCAGCCTATTGTGTGTTCGTATTATTCACATCCATTTCTTAACTATATTTTTCGATAAGTTTTGTAAGTAAAAATAAAAAGACATTATGAGTTGGAAAAACATCATGACTGTGGCCTGTTGGTAGCTATAATAATTGGTAGCAACACATTATATATATTTTTATCAATTAAATCATATATATTTTGGCTAGAGGTGGAGCTTGGTACCGTCCACTTGAGGTGATGAGACATTAATATATAAACTTTACTATGTGAAAGCAACCAACACATATATGTTTCATAATGTCCTTACATGTATGAATAAACTAAACAATACTAAATTATGAAATACTACTGCACAACAATATCCTTAGTTACTTGCTAGCCACAGCTATCTTCGGAGTTTCTTTATTTGTTTTATTTTGAAATATTTTCACCACCTAATCCATTAATTTACACGACGATATTGTGTTGTATTGAAGATCATTCATACTATATTGAATAGTACATGCATGTCCGAATACCCTGGTTTGATTCGCATATTTGCATTCGGGACGTCGAAGAGTTAGACCATGAATGGTTAATGGTAAAAACTAGGAACCTAATGAGATTATTGGTCCAGTTTAGTTAGTTAACTTTTCATGCAACTATTATAAGTTTATATAGATTTCATGCCATGGTGTAACATACTTCCGTTAACATTAAACAATGCCGTGTATTTTATGAATACGGTTACACAACTTAAATTAACTCGTTAGATTAAATATGTTACCGATATATTTCAACTTGTCTTTGTATGTTTATTTAGCTTATGTTTGTGTTGTTAATTAGGTTACGTGAGTGTGTGTGTATTAGATTAAATATTGAATGTGCTATTTCGTGTTGACAACAAAGAAATGGGCTCTCTATTTAAATACATATGTAAGATTAAACAACAAATTAAGAACCGGCCAAACCATTGAACAGTCGTTTTCTGATCTTTTTCATTTGATTGGTTACACTTTCTTTGTCATAAAATACAAAGTATGACACATTTTCTTCCATACATCGACACGTTCGTTTGGTTTAGTCTAATCCCACATCAATTTTTATATAAAACTTCATAGTAGCATAATTTTTTTTTATCAAAAAAGATAACCACTACTAAGCGAATTTAGTACACAAGTAAAAAGCAATCACACAAATAATTTACCGAGTTGTCATATACCTATTGGCAGGCTCAGATTACAACTTAGATAATAAAAAAAAAAACTATTAATGATTTGACATAGGGGAAAAAATATCTCTGGTTAAATCGAAATATCTGAACTTTTTTCAATACCTTTTCTTGTTAAATGCCTATTGTTCATCACGTGAATTATAGAAAGAATTAAAAGCAAAATCCACTTTTGTTTTTTCGTTTGCGAACAAAGAGAACCACTTTATATTTTCTCTTTGTAATAATTTCCACTAAGAAAAAGTCTCTCTTATTATTTCTCTCCGTCACTGGAGACTCCAAACAGTCAATAAGAAAATAAAAAGCCATTGATTCTCTTATTCTCTCTTTCTTTCAAGATACATATAGCTATGTCCTCGACGAACGGAGGTTTCCCTGAGAACACAAACTGGACATTTCAAGAAGTCAAAGACGCCATGTGGACCAAGGAAGAAAACAAACGGTTCGAGAAAGCTCTCGCTTTTCTCGGCAACAAAGATGACCTAGAGAGCTGGTCCAACATCGCAGCTTTAATCCCTGGGAAGTCCGTAGATGACGTCATTAAACGTTACAAGGAGCTACTTGATGACATCAGCGACATCGAGGCCGGACTTGGCCCCGATCCGGGCTACCGCTCCGACGCCTCCTCAGGTGATTACTTCTTTGGGCTAGAGAACTCCGGTTACGGTTACAATTACAATTATGTCGTGGGAGCAAAGAGAAGTTCGCCGGCGGCGACTGATGGTTTCAGGCTTCCTATGCCGGAAAAAGAACGGAAGAAAGGAGTTCCTTGGACCGAGGAAGAACACCGGTAATTATACAACATTGTGTTACTAATCTAGCTTAACTTCTTTCAGACAATTCTAATATTTTACACATATTATGTTTTTTCAATATTTCTACTAAGAGTTTTTTAAAAAAAAAAAATCAGAAAATACCATTTATGTTATGAATTTCTCAGATTCTACTAACCCTTATTTTTGTTTCTCTATGTATATTGTTCTTATTATAAATTACTTGAGAGTTTTTAGCTATATATAATTCCTTGCTTTAAATGAAGTTATTAAAGTAATATTTATTCAATAAAGCCACCGACGATTTATACTAGGTTTAAAAATTTATCACTTGTTTAACTAGTAGTATAATATTTAAATATTTACTTGAAACTCTTTATCAGTTAATTATAGATAATCATGGCCTTTTTTTACAGACGATTCCTAATGGGTTTGAAGAAATATGGAAAAGGAGATTGGAGAAACATTGCAAGAAACTTTGTCACAACTCGAACGCCGACGCAAGTTGCTTCGCACGCTCAAAAATATTTCATTCGACAGCTCACCGATTGTAAAGACAAACGGCGGTCAAGCATTCACGACATTACAACCGTTAACGTCCCTGACGCAAACGCACCAACAACCGCCGCAACAGTCTCTTCTACTCCAACCAATCCTTTTGACGTTTACCTTCCGCCAAAGCCTCATCAAAGTTTCGCGTTTGCGCCTGCGTCTAGTTATTATAATGGGTTTCCGCAGTGGAGTTAAAGGTCATATACTATAAATCTAGATTGTCTCATAAGTTGTTATGCATGTTTCCTACGTACATATACCTATAAAATTATTCATGCATAGTAGTCGTAAATATTTGTAAGAAAGTTGAAAGTTTGTGTGATCATGTGACCTAAATATTAGCCTTTTGATTTTAACTTTCAGTTAAGCAAGTTTATATTACCAATATGTATGTGACTTATCCGTACAGAGTTTGTTTATGCATATACTTATAATAACGTTATTACCGTTGACTTGAATGTCAATGGTTGATGTAAGTTGCTTTTCTTCCCGACAACTTAGGATTAGTTCGAATCAGTATCTAATTCAGTTTTTTTTATTGTTTCAAACTTAAATAATCTGGCGGAGTATCTGACTATATTCTTCTTTTCCTTTTTCTTTTTCTATAATATACTTTTAGTCTTGATGTTCTTCCCATGGCTCCGCTGATCGTTCAGTAGGAATTACATTCCATTTCTGTGGTTCCACAAACCTCCAATTATTGTCTGATCACTTTGTTTAGATTTCTGCCTTTTTCTTGTTTATAATTATAAATTTGATATATCTTAAAATATACTGTTTAAGTACAGTATATCGTGGGTCAACAACCGGCTTTATTATCTTGAGCTTTATTATTTATTTTATCAACTATAACTTCGATTGGAAGAAATAAGCCTAGAAAATTAGGACTAGGAATGCCAAAAAAAGAAAGAAAAATAAATCGAAGTAAACGTTGTAGCCCGAATAGTATTTGATTAAGCCCGAATGAGACAAATTATTCAAGCCCATTCATCTCTGGCCAGCAACCCTTGAAACCCACGAAAATTACAAATTGTGATAGTGAAATAAGATCCTTTATTTGATTATTATACTACTTGTCCTTTTTATTTTTTGGACAACAGTACTTGTCCTATAATCCCCTATATATTAATTGAGAAACATTTGAAAAGATGTAACCTCAAGTTTGTATTAATTAAAAAGTAACCTTGCTTAGTTGTCAATCAATTAGCATACCAATTAAACTGACGTGGCAGCTTTAGGTTCAATTGAAATTTGCTAGGGAAAAATAATTAGAGACGCATATAACGCATGTAACATAGTTTATATATTTA
>CAKOAT010139598.1:142600-182712 GCA_932364175.1 Eruca vesicaria subsp. sativa | reverse complement strand
TAATATATAATATGATCTCAAACTAAATAATTATGTTTTTTGGTATAAAATTGAATAAACTGAAAACCGATGGTATATAAACCAAATCAAACTGTAGTACATATAGATTTAGAATAGTAGTTATATTTTAATGATCGAAATACCAAAAAATCGGACAAAAAATTGAGCCGAACCGAAACCCGATATCCGGATTGAGCACATTTAATCCGAATGAAACCGAACTATTGTTTCATTTTTCAAAACATAATAAAAATAATAGCTTCATCCCGCGCAAGGCGCGGGTCTTATCCTAGTTAAATTATTATTGCATCATTTATATACAGATCACCTTTGTTTTGGACAACAGTACTTGTCCTATAATGAAATTATTTTTGCATCATTTATATACAAATCACTTTTTATGCATATAACATCCCACACGTAAGTATGTTAAAAATTTATAAATTGAAAAGGTTGAAATTATGATATTTTATTTCTTTAACGAATTATTAATTTATTTAAAATTTCCTTATTTATATTTTTATGTTTTAAAATATACTTTTTCTTAAAGAAGAAAAGTATTTGATTTAGTGTATATATATACACTATAAAAAAAAATATACATTGATTTAATATTTGAAAAATATTATTTCTATTAGTTTTATTATATTCTTTGATATATATATATATATATAACATGTTTAATAAAATTTAAATATGGTTTTAGATATAATTTTATTAAATCTCATTAAAATATATTAAGTATTAAGAAAATATAAAGATAATTTATTAGGAATATAACACAAATAATATAATTTTTCTTTTTAATATATAAAATATGTACACATATAAATTATTAATTTTATACTATAATGGGACTATATATTTATATAAGATTTTTTACAAAAAAAAATATATTATTATTTTGTCGTCTGAATAAACAAATATTAAATTATAAAAATTTTATTGTATTTGATGATACACAATTATATATTTTAAAATAAAAGACACAAGTCATTTAAAAAAGTTTACACAACATTTTTTCTTCATACTTTTAATAAATTATGACTTCATCGCCATACGTAATAAGCACAACTCTTCTGTCTCTTCGATACAGAGAAGACAGAAAGCCGTAAAAGATATATTTATGGACATGTGAAATTTTTATCCCAAATTGAAACTTTGATCTTAATCCAAACCAAACCAAAAAAGCAAAAAAACATCCAAATCGTTATATAAAAATACCCAAATCTCACATAAATGTATGGTATTTTTGTGTTTGGGTATAATCTAAACTGAAAAGAAAGTTAAATTAGAATCCGAAGTTATCCAAACTAAGTAAATATGTCAATGTGTTAGATCTATTAAAGTAAGTTTAGATCTTTAAAGTATTTCAAAGATTTTTGTAGTTTATTTTATTTTTTATTTTGAATGCTTTTTAATTAGTTTAACTAGTTTTTAATTAGAGTTTTGAATAAATTATATTTTTGAATATTATTTTGTTACTTTTAAAGTTTTTTTTTAAAAAAAAAATAAATGATTTCAGATTTTTGTTATAATCCGATCCTAACTAAATTTGAAAATAACCTAACCGAGTCTGATTAAAAATTAGTAAAATCTGAACAAGATTTATAATTATAATACCAAAATTCTGAATCAACCAAATTAAATTTGATGGGTCCTTGAAAACGTCCAAACCTACATATTTGTATGCATAGAGACAAACGTGATTTCCTTAATGATGTGACGGGTAAAATGTAAATTATATAACCCCCGCACACAAATTTTTATCCCAGTTAATATTCATAGATAACAATCATTTTAATAGAGCAAATCAAGTTAATAGTCATGCGGATCCAACGAAAGAGATCGTAGCCGCCTTTGTTGTGTGAGTTGTTATGGGTGTCACCGTGCACTAACACCGATTGTATAATAGACATGCACTTGCATATGTGCAAAGCTAGCTCTTCCCAGCATCGGTGAATCCACTTGGTTCTTGCCGGTGGGACTGTTTTGTTTATTTTTCCAGGTACTTTGAACAACGGCGTCGGTGAAGTTGTTATTTTCCAGATACAAAACATACGAGAGCTATTATAGCTGCTAATGCGATTTGGCTTTCTTCGCCGATTATGTGGGTTTTTTTTTTGTCATGATTATGTGGGTATGTAGTAGTCACTTAGGATTAGGGCTGGGCATTTTATTCGTTAAATTTGATTCGATTCGTTATTCGTCTCGATTCGATCCGAAAATTCCGGATATCCGTAAACTTTCGAATCAAAGCAAATATTAAAAATCAATATCCGTTAAAATCGAAGCAAATCACAAATATTAAAATTTTGGGAAGCGGATATCCGATCCGGAAATATATAAATATATGTATATTTTGATTATATTTAAAATTGTAAATATATAAAATTATATTTATAGCTTATGATTTAACTAATTAAATTCACATTATTACTTATATAAAATTATTAGATAAAAAGAAGAGAAAAAGTATGAAAATTATAAAAAAAATCTTAAGTTTTGTGTTATTATAGTTGTTAACTTAACCATAAAAATTATAAAATATGTAAATTCACTACTTCTTTATTTTTTATTTTATATATCATGTAAAAAAAATTACAAAATAAATTTATATAAGATTATTTGTAATGGATGAGATATTCGTAAGTATTCGTAAATATCCGCAAATATCTGTTTATTTTCCGGATAAATTTATATAAGATTATTTGTAATGGATGAGATATTCGTAAGTATTCGTAAATATCCGCAAATATCTGTTTATTTTCCGGATATCCGTTTTTCCGGATATCCGTATTTTTCCGAAGCAAAGCAAATACCAAAATCAGATATTCGTAACATACGAAGCAAATCACAAATACCTTCGAAAACCCGGATATCCGATCCGTGCCCACCCCTACTTAGGATAGATCCGGTTAATTCCAGTTTAGAATTATGCTTGTCTTTAGTTGCAAAAAAAAAATGCTGGTCTTAATTTCCTTTTTATATTAAAAATTATATTTTATATTACATAATGGAAACCCTTTGTCCTAAAAAAAATTAATTCACTGATTTACAATATATATATATATATATATATATATACACATCATTAATATATAAATAAGAATTCAAAAATATAGCTGTCAGAGGAGTAGCACTTTTTATATGTGTAGTACTTTGGTCAACTTGTACAGAACAGTATGAAAATACAACTTTTCAGTCTTGTCCAAAATAATTTATATCACCTCTTTGAAACATTTAAATATTTTTTTCTGCATTTTTTCCTATAGCTTAAAACACAATATAAATTGCTATCTTTGTTTCATTAAGTTACATATTTTTAGAATTTTCACACATATTAATAAAAAATATTAAATTTTTTATTATGGATATATTATTTTCTGTGTGTTAATTATTTCTTATAATTTTTAATCAATATAATTTTAATAAACACATTATTATTTAATAAAAATTACATTGAAAATATAAAAATCTATCTTTTAGAAACAAATATTTTTTTTCTAAAACATGGATCAGAATACATGTTAAACTTTAAATCACAACAAAATGACAACAATACCATTAGACATAGTATACAAGTTGGTTTAAGCATATATGTTTGTGTGTCGCGCTAATGATTTGAAATCTGATGAAAGAAGTTTAACGCGTATTATTGGTATTAACAAGTACCAGTGCTTGTTTCGCACCAGAGAGATCATTGCCTAAGTTTGAGCTCTTTCTAGTTAACAAAAACGGACAATAATGATACAAGCTACTAAACTAGAAGCTTATAGTCTGCATGAAAACTATATAAAATACCTGCAATATATGTTCATAATTCATAACTTTCAATGCAATTTTCTTTTATTATCTGCATGAAAACTATACAAAATACTTGTAAATACTTTTATTAATGAGATAATAATTTGGATTCATGTACATTAAGAAATATCATTAAAATTTAATATGTAAAACTATTTAGCGTAAATTTTGATATAGAAAAAAAAAACAAAATTACACCCACTCAATTGAATGAAACTAATATTTTTCATTTTAACAAAAAAAAATATTTTCATCTCTACAATCTTGCAATTGTATGTTGAGAAAATAATGATAAGATAGTTTTTATATTTTACAAAATTCATCAGAAAAAAAACATGTATGGGTACATTGGGTAGTGTTGTAATCAAAATCAACTTCCAACCGATCTTGTCGGGAAATATACATGGGAGAGCAACGAAGAAACAACTCATAAAGGGTGATTTCAAGCTGGTTCAAGCAAGACATGTTCTTTGTACCAGATTGTGTTTTCTATTCAAGCTGGTTCCAAGGGTAGTTTCTATCAGTATGATAGCAATCTCCATCAGGTATTACGTGGCTCTCGCACCTGATAATTCGTTTTTTTGGTTATAACCTAACAATAATAATTTTTCTTAACATACAATTATTGCGTACCTGATTATGCTTTAAATAATTAGCATGCTGTGCGGTAGACGTAGTCTAGACTCGGAATCATGAACCTCCGCAGACAATTATGTTTTTTTAAATAAAATTTAAGAAAACAAGTCCATAATATTCTTTTTTGGATCCATACTATTTTATTCATATTATGATATGAATAAAATTCAAGAAATACACCAAATATTTATATTTTTTTATACAAAATACGTACATAGATACTTCCTTCTTTTTACAAACATTATATAAGTACTTTGGGTGTAGAAAACTTTTGAGATCCATACAATTATAACAAAATATTATTTTCTAGATAATCTCGTATCTAAATTTGACTTTGTTTATAAAAATATACAATCTTAATCTCGTGAATAAAATTTATCAAAAAAAAAAATCCAGTCCAAAAGAAAAAATTATCAAAAAATAAATGTGCAAAGTCTTAGTTGGAAAAAGGGAAACAAAATACTCAAGTGTGTTATACCTTATACGTGAAAAAAATCGATTATGTTACTTGCATTCGATTGAAAAAGAGAGACTGAATTTCAATATCGAGAACCTATATTAACTACTGAAAATAAATTAAATGTCACTACATCAATACGAATGAATGCATACCACATGTACCACGTAATTAATGAGTGGGAATTAGGGGGTCACATGCCTGCATTTTGGGTCATGATAGTGATTAGCATGACATAAACAAAAAATGGTCTTAAATTGATACTTACTAATTTAAATAGATCTATGTATTGCCTATTCTGAGTGGAAAGTTGAAAAGTACAATTTCTACCATTCATATTGGTAAGTGGTAACACATGAATACAAAGATGTTATTGTAATTTATTACTGTAAAACATAAATAAACAATTTATCGTAGAATGTGATCAACCTATAGTTAGATCTTATTTAAAAACGAATATGTAGTTACATACTTACATCTATACAACTCTATGCATATACAAGTAAAACTGTGTGAAAACATGTGCTTATTTCGATAGATATTTTTTAGAAATCACACTGGAATCTTTATGTAAAACTAAATACACGAGTAAATATCCAAAATAGTAGCAGTTTACAAATAAAAAAAGAAATATCCAAAGTGAATGACAACTCTATTTTTATTGTATTGAGGAAAGTGAAGTAAGTTGTCCCTACCAGATAGTATGGAGAGAAATGGTCAAAGCACTGAGTTTTTGGTTGATTATATAGATGCATTGTACATGCTTCTTATTAACCCAGTTGACTCTTTTTCCACCATTAACTTTTATATGATAAATATCCCACACATACATGAATATTATATACTGAACAATCCACTTTGAACGATAAAAGTTTTTTTTTTGACTGAGATAAAAGTTTTTTGAGTGTTTAAAACCGATACATAAATAAATAATCTCTCTTCATATCAAATTGACTTTCAATAGATATAAAATTCAAGTTTTAAGATCTTAAACTGTAATAAATAAAAGATTTTAGAAATCAAAGTATATGAAAGTTAAAATGGCTTTGGTTATATTTTTAAACTATTATTACTTTAAAAAAAAATTGCGATACATTACTAGGTCCATTTTTAGTTTAAATCTTAATAAAATATGTTAAATTTATGACCTATAACTTATAAAATACTATCTTTTAATATATTGAAAAATGTAATCACTTTTTTGTTAACGAGCTTTTGATAAACCGGAATATTTTTTTAACTTTGGTTTCTAAATGTTACTTCATATACACATTTAAATGTTCGATAAATATTTATGAAACAAAGAATATGAATGACTCAGAACGTATCTTTTTGTTGTTTGTAAGTGTAACATTGTCGTGTCATTATAAAAGTTATAAATAAAATAAAATGCATGTTTTTGATAAAAGATAATATAGTATGATATTTTACTGCGTATCTATTCGACATCCTAGTGTGTCAAAAAGGTTAATCAATACATAAAAAATTATCAACAGTATTTAAAAGATGCAAGGTTGGAATATTGTTCTTATTTTAATCAGTGGTTTTACAGGACTAATAAAGGCATTTAAAAGCAGAATAATTCGATTCTAGAATGGTAAAAATGTGTCCTGTCTAGTGTCTAATGAAAGAAAACAAAAATAGGGTGGATTCTATGTACGCACTATTTTTTGAAAATCATGCATTCATATTTTTTTGTGACATATACGCTGTTAACTTTGGTTTGACTACAAACTATAAGAAAAACTAGAAAATATAATATAGTACTTAAAATGGAGCCTTTGGAGGTATAACCATGGAGGTATAATTTATTAGAAACCAACATAAAACTGATATATATATATATATATATATATATATATATATATATTATTTACTCCTTTTCAACACACTACTCATTTGCGAATTTTCTTTTCCATTCCAATTATTTTCAGTCTCTCAGAAAGAAGTTATAAATTTAGAATTTAACTGAAAATATAGATTCAGATAACAGTTCAACTTTAAAAATATACATGTACTTAAAAACTACTACTATTATTTAATGTTGGGATACTCACACAGTCACACGACTCTGATCGTTAATTGACAGCAGAAGTACCAATCATTTTCCTCATTGTATTTGTTGTTCCTCACACTTTCTTGTCATTGTTAATCACCATATAACGTGATTATATCTAACTGTTGCTGTCAAAAGCCAAACAGACTTAAGACTAAACAATTATTAACAATTAAAAAATAGTTTCTTCAAAATGCAGATGAATTGTTTATTTTCTTAAATTCAATAATTGTTACAATTATAGGCGCTGGAGTATGGAAATGCATGAAATTCTTTTAACGTAGTTGGGGAAGGAACAGTTAATGACCATCTATCATGTGATCATCCATAATGGACCATCTGCTAATCGAGTCACTAGATGCTTTTGTTCTTTAATGAAATGACCAACTAGAATCAATGCGACAGACAAAGAGCGCATTTTAAGTCACATTATCACACACAATAAGTCTTCTATCTTAATTTACTGTTATACTTCATGTCTTCCTCTATTGAGAAGACATTTAACATATAAAACCATAGGTGCGTAGAAGTTAATGGAAAGTATCAAAATATAATTATCATTAGACAGTAGCTCAATATTTAATTGATTCCAGTGTAAATAATGAAAGAAACTGAAACTGAAAATGAAAAGGAATGACAACTTAAAACAAAATATTCCATCTGTTTCATAATAAATATCATTTAAGCACAATTCATATATATTAAGAAAATAATAAAATATATTAATTTATTTTTATTTATTATAAAATTATTTAAATAAAAATAATTTAACCAAATATCTACTGGTTATTTAAAGGGTTTAAAAAGATAACAAAGATATTTAATGTAAAAATGTGCATTGAAAATGTAGAATGATATTTATTTTGAAACAAATAAATAAATAATTAAAAGGATAATCTTTATGAAACAGAAGGAGTAATAACTATATTTAAAAATAAAATAATTAACATGAAAATAGTAAAACTATACTATAAAAATTATTTTAGAAAATTATTTTAGAACATGCATTTCTGGAGGATTGAATATCTAGAAGAAAACACATAACAAAAAAGGCCTTTTTCTTTTATATATTGTGGCCGAACAAAACAGAGGTTATGTTCCCAAGACAGTTAATCTCGGGATCAATAAAACTACTGGAAAGGCAGACTTCGTTAGTTTCCTATGAGATTTATGGTGTCAGAACTCAGAAGATTAGATTTTATCCCATTAAAGATACTGACAGTTAACAAAAAAGAATAGAAAACAGAAGAGTAGGTCTCAACGTTCCATCTGTTTCTCACGGAGGCTATCTGTCCTTTCTTCTCCTTCCGACCAAACACGTCCTCTTCGTTATTTTTTCTTTTTCCAAATACATTAGAGGTTTAGATGTGCCGATTTTATAAAACAAAACAAACTTTCATAATAGTGCATGTGCCACTATAAAAAAAAAGTTTAGCTTTCATAAAAAGATAGAATAATAATAAAAAAAAAAAGTTTTGAAGTGATCTGTCAGAACTTAACACAAAAGATTATAATCTCCAACCTAATGGAAACTGATTTTAGGATTAATCATTGAATTTGCAAGAAATCTCTCAACTACTTAAATATAGTTGGCAGCATGTGTTTACTAGATGAATAAATCAGGAGATTATATGATTATGATTAGGGTCAATATTAATAAACAGGAATACAAGACAAATTTACAATATCTAGTTACCTTTATAAGTCAACTACTTATATATATGTCTGAATTATATATCAACACAGGTTAGACAGCCCACATTGTTTCAATTATATCATTAGCTCGGCAAAAAAAAAAACTCATGATAATAAGATATCAACAAAATCTTGTTGTGAACATATTTAAATATAGGTTCAATCCATAAGTTAACCGTCAGAAATTTTGAAAAATAAGTTAAAAATTTATAATGGTGGTAGATATTACTATTATTTTTTGGTCAAACTAATTGGTGTTGGAACTAACTTTTGAGTGCGCAGTGTTAAACTGTTAATCCAGTTTAGCAGGTAGTCGAGACAAGAATGCATGATTGATGTGAATAATGTTAATTTTGTTTGTTTACAAGATAAATAATAGTATAAGTATATGAGTACAGTCCAGATATGCTAAAATTCTAATAATACGACAAAAGGAAGGTAACCACTCAAGTTCATGAATCTAACCATTGCTCCGACCAGACCACTATATAAACCCCTTTCCCCCACAACTCTTTCTCCTCACCCATACGGCAAAGTACTCACCAAGTCACAGTTTCTTTCAAATACCATTTAAAACAAAAAAAAATGCCTTCTTCCTCAGTAACAGAAATCTCGAAATGCATAGTGTATCCGGAGAAGAGGTCGACCGTCGCGGATCTCCGTCTCTCCGTCTCTGACCTCCCTATGCTCTCTTGCCACTACATTCAAAAAGGCGTCCTCCTCACTCGCCCTCCTTCTTCCCTCCCCTTCGACGACCTTCTCTCCACTCTCCGCCGCTCTCTCTCCTCCACTCTCTCTCTCTTCCCTGCTCTAGCCGGCCGTTTCTCCACCAGCCCCTCCGGTCATATCTACATCACCTGCAACGACGCCGGAGTCGAATTCGTGGCTGCTTCCGCCAAACACGTCACCGTCTCCGACGTTCTCCCTCCCGGCACAGACGTCCCTCTCCTCGTCCGCGAGTTCTTCGTTTTCGAGCGCCTCGTTAGCTATAACGGACACCATAAGCCTCTCTCCGCCGTCCAAGTGACGGAGCTAGCCGACGGTGTCTTCGTCGGATGCACCGTTAATCACTCCGTCACGGATGGAACTTCCTTCTGGCACTTCTTCAACACCTTCGCTGACCTCACCAGCGGCGCTTGCAAGATCAAACACCTTCCTGATTTCTCCAGAAACACCGTCTTCGACTCCCCCGTGGCTCTACCAGTCCCTCCCGGTGGTCCACGTGTGACCTTCGACGCCGATCAGCCTCTCCGGGAGAGAGTTTTTCATTTCAGCAGAGAAGCGATTTTGAAATTGAAACAGAGGACTAACAGCAAAGTCAACGGAATCGAAACGGTCGTCAACACAGAAGAGTTACTCGGGAAAGTAAGCAATGACGGGATGAAAACTAACGGTAACGGAAAGATAACGAATAAGAAGAATCACGATCGAACGGCTGAGATTTCGTCATTCCAATCACTCAGTGCTCAGCTATGGAGATCAGTTACGCGAGCAAGGAACCTAGATCCGAGCAAGACGACGACGTTTAGGATGGCGGTTAACTGCCGCCACAGGCTCGAGCCTAAGATGGATCCTTACTACTTCGGAAACGCGATACAGAGCATACCGACGATGGCGTCCGCGGGAGATGTGCTCACGAAAGATCTCCGATGGTCCGCCGGTCAGCTTCACAGGAACGTGGTGGCGCACGACGACGCGACGGTCCGCAGCGGGATTGCCGATTGGGAGAGTAATCCGAGGCTTTTCCCTCTCGGAAATCCGGACGGAGCTTCGATCACGATGGGGAGCTCGCCGAGATTCCCAATGTACGACAACGATTTCGGATGGGGAAAGCCGTTAGCGGTGAGGAGCGGCGGAGCGAACAAGTTCGACGGGAAGATCTCGGCGTTTCCAGGGAGAGAAGGGAACGGAAGCGTGGATCTCGAAGTGGTTCTGGCGCCGGAAACCATGGCTGGGATTGAGAACGATTCCGAGTTTATGCAATACGTTTCTGAAGTCAGTTATGACTGTTGAAACGACGGCGTTTCCTGCTTATCTAAGTGGATAGAGGAGGAAACTCGATGGCACTTTGAACGGTTGAGATTTATTTTATCTACAAAAATTTTAGATATTTCAATCTTTACGAGTTGTTGTGGAACGACGGCGGTTGATAAGTATTTTATGGTCTTTGTTGTTTCCTGGTCACGTTCTTAATGTGCCATATTCATGTACAAAATCCCGTCTTTTTCAATTCGATAATGCTACCTTTTTTTCCTACTATAAAGTTTCAGAAACTAATTTTCTTGATTTTTGTAGGATAAAATAAAAATATCCCCCATAAATAATTGTGCTTTATTAGGTGACAAAAGGATGATTTGTAATGGGATCCAGCTCGTATTTTTAAATTGTACATTTGTAAGAAAGCCCAAAAGCCTAATAAGACTTTTCATAGAAATGTACATGTACATTGTAACTCCTCCACCCACTGCTCTTAAACACCAGATTAGTCCAACAACAAAATTACCATCAACATTAGGATCAAATTACTACAAAACGTAATTTCAAAACCCATTTGATCTATTCTCATCGTCAGCCAATATGTATCTTCATTATTGTCAAATTCTCTCTTTATAAATTGCAAAACAATGGTCTCTTAGCCACAGTAAATGCATATACCAAACAAAAACATGGCCGCTCTAAACACTTGAGTCTTAGGTAAATATAATACGAGACAATACCAGTAAGAATATTTTTAGCCTCACCAAGAAACAACTCAAGAAGACCTTTTTATAGAGTCTTTTTCTTTCTCTAATATAAGAGGAAGAGAATATGCAAATGAAAAGAAGAAAATGACGTTGAGTTGACTCTAGTAGCTCATGTCGCTGCGATTATCATCGCTAGCGTCCAAACACAAGATGTTAGCACTCGATGATTCCGAGCTCCCACTGCTGCTCACCGGACGCTTTCTCCTGTTCCCTGATGACCCTACACTGTACAATGAAGCTGCTGGAACTTTCGTCGCTAGCTGTCGGAAATTGCCTTTCATGCTCCCTTGTTTGATATCCTACATACATTGGAAGCAAATTAAGTAGTACTAAATATATTATTACTCATTAACATCAACGAAGATAATATAATATAATATATATAACCGTACCATATGCCTCAAGGCCATATCAAAGGAACTTTTAGATAGGTTTCTCCCAAACCCAACACCATCAGCTCCCTTCCCAGCGTTGGAGCCACCTTTTTCAGTCACTCGCGGTGGAGCAAGTTTTCTCGCATTCACAACTCTCTCGACCATTTGAGCCCCCTTAGCTACAGGGCTGATCAAATCACCACTATCATTGCTTTTCTTTGCCCGTCCAGGTCCGTTTATGGGAGCTCGGTTTCTAGAAGGCGAACAAGACTGTCTCCTTGCAACCGTGCGTTCTATGGACGCTGATCTTGAACTAGACGCACCAAACGCTGTGGTTCTGCGACTTGACGCCGTTTGTGGTCTGTCTGGTAACGTAGTCCTGAGATTTGACGGCGCTTCTAGAGAGAAACCAGGCATCTCGTAAGGTTCCCATGGCCGTGATCTCAATGCAGGAACAGGAACCGGTTTACATTCTGGTTTAGTTGGTTTAATCCTCGATACAGTTGATGAACCTGGCGGAGTTGGTGGACGGCGAGTTGGAGTACTTGACCTAGATCCCGGTTTTGTACTGTTTGCCGAGATTGGCCGGATACTGGATCGTATAGACGTGGCTGTACCGGTAGTGGCACGGGCAGTTGTTAAATTAGCACGTGAAGTTCCAGAGCTAGAAGGCCTTTTTGGTGGTGTAGAAGGTCTGCTCCTTGGTCTTACGATGCTAGTAGAAGACGAGGTTAATGTGGCACGTGAAGTTCCAGAGCTAGAAGGCCTTCTGGTTGGCGTAGAAGGTCTGCTCGTTGATCTTGAGCTACTAGTAGAGGACGAGGTTAAGTTAGCGCGTGCAGCTGTTGAGGTAACACGCGAGGTTGGCGTCTTTGACCTTCTGGCTGGAGTTGCAGACATTCTGTCTGGTGTAGAAGGTCTAGTCGTTGACCTTGAGCTGTTAGAGGATGAGGGTCGTTTGAGCCCAATAGTTTGGTTTTTGGATGATGTTTTGTTCCTCTCTTCTTCGCGGCAGCTCTCTAACTGTAGAAATAAAGAAACCAACGTAAGAGAATAATGCACATAAAGACAAAATAATAGCCAAGTTAGTACCTGGGATTTAAGAGCCATTAAGGTGGCATCGGGTGCATCGAGTTGGTTCATTGAGCTTTTACTCGGTGAGCCTGGTGGCGTAACCAGCCTGAACATTATTATTACTTTTTAAACATCAATAACAAAAGCACAAATTGCTTATATTGATTCCGTTAATCATGACCGTTTTTGAAGCATGCATAATGAAACATTTGTGGCAAAGGGTCTCTATTTTTATTTTTCTAGATGGAGATTCAACTTGATAAATATAAACTTTATAATATTTGACCAAAGTGTTTCAATTGAGGTATGAAACACACAAGTAAATATTGATTTAAAAGTCTTGTTTTCATGCTAAACTTGTTTAACTTTTGTTTACTTTAAATCTCCATTTGTGAAAATAATCCTCAAGGTCCCTGGTCTTATAAGACTACGAACATTAAAACCATATTGCTAGTGATAAATTCTTAGAACGCATAAAAACTCAGATTACGCCTAGCAAGGATGTATAATGAGAATTTGATCAAGTCTACTTTTTGGTTTGGTTTGTTCTATCCTAGACAGGAAAATAGTATGTCACAAGAAAACTCATAACCTAGATGAAGAGGAAAAAAACATTACCAATCGTAATCAGACTTCTCGTCTTCAGAGTACAAAAAATTATCGGCGGCAGTTCTCCGAAGTGGATATTGTTGAGACGACATGGACGTCGTCGACCTAGTACTCTTACAATGATCAGAAGATTCTGCAATAGAGAGAAGGAAAAGAAAATAAAAAGTCAGACAACATATCTAATACAATTGGGTAATATAACGGACTCATTAGAAGCCAAGTTTTGTGACCTTTCTCGAGACGGCCGATCTCTAGGAACAAAACAAGCTCTTCATCTCTGTCTTGGGTCAACATGTTAGGACATATTTTTAAATCGGATTATTGTTGACCAAGTAAGAGAGTGGTGAAGATGTTCTTCTTTCTTTTTATTTAAAAGTGTCAGATTTCATGCCAAACAACCCAAATAAGAAAAGAAAGTAATGGAAATTTTTTGTCTATATATAATATTTGTTTATTCTATTTTTTTCCTTTTCTTGTGAGCATTTTGTCAACGATGTTATTATAGAGTTTTTTTGTCAATGTTATTATAGAATTTAATACATGTTTGTTTGTCTTAGCCAACATATATTATTTATTTATTCTCTTTTATTTAACATTTAGGTTAAAAAAAAGTTTTGTAAAAAAAGCTTAATAATCCTTTTTAATTCTGAGAAGACAAGATAGTGTTTTTTTTATAGAAAAAGGCAAGATTGTTACTCAATCTCTACTCTTATTTAATTAAAATCATTTGATTATGGGAATCATATGATTCTTCACTGATATAATTAAATTTCATTTGATTTGTTGTCCCTAAAACCGTAAAAGTAATTGTATTTAGACAAGGATACAAAAAGCCACTTTGTGATGTGTATTACTGTGTATTTTTCATTTAATATATCAAGATATGTGTATATACACATAAATCCAGATTTCACTTAAATTGGTTTTATGTAGAAACGGAAGCTGACGACAATTCATGTAAAAACCAAACAAGATGATAACAGTTGACATCCTAAAAGCTAACCTGTGAGTTGATGAAATGGACTCACTCCACTGCGCTAACCTGTGAGAAAGAAACCACAAAAAAAAAATCATCATATGGTATCACACAAAGGGTTAAAGATTTGAGTATTAAGGTAGTTTCTTACGTCATAAGGGCCGAGACGAGCGGAGCAGTAGACACACAATACTTGATCGATTCTCAGTGATGATGCAAACAAGAAAGGAATTACTAAACGAATAAGCACAAAAGATTCAGAGATAAAGAATCCACAGTGGTAGACGACGGAGATGGTCAAGACTCAAGGCAACGGAGTTGAGAGGCGATTGAGAATTCAGAAAGAATCTTGCTTTGGACTTTGGGAGAGGGAAAAAAAGAGCGCGCGTTTATTCGGAACTTGTGTATCAAGTATCATCCCAACTTCTGGGCATTTCTCATCTCACTAATGGGCCTAAATTGCTTTTTCCAGCCCATTTGGTTCACCTTATTAATATTTTCTCAAACATCATTACTCTGTGAGTTTTTGTTTTAATATACCCTAGTTTTATTTCTTGTATACCTATTTGATGCACAGTTGTTTTCTATGGTCATCACCATGTCCCATATATATATAGTTATCACAAAATTTCTATAGATTTACATATTAGCTTTCTTGATATGTTTGCATAGAAATTAAAATATAATTAACAGGTCCGATGTGATAGGTCCATAGCAAACACTTTACGGTAATTGTGATAATGATGATAATGTTGAATATTTTAGCAAAAAAAAAAAAGAAGAAGATAATGTTGAATATTGAATCATTTGCCTAAGCTAATATACACGTTTCGAAGTTCAAATAAAATTAGAGCTGTAGGTATATATATACAGAGAACGTCTGCTGAATTTACTGTATCTTAGTCACTATGCTGCTGGGAAGGTACCAAAAATAAATGAAGACAGTAACATGAGTCCATCAACATCACCAGTATCTAGACCTTCCCTTTCGCATTTATTTTACCTATTAACCGGTCCGCTACGCCTTTAGTGTTTTAAACCATCTGTTCTCTCTAGTTTAGTTGATCTAGTTTGGCAAAGGTAGGCATTTCACTATTCGATAGCCTAACTTGCTTTCCATCTATTTTGTAGGAAACCCATTTATTTATTGGTATACCACATGTGTAACATTCTGGTATCTTAATTATTTTGGACCTATGACATTTAAAGCAAAGGTTCTTTCTTCTTTTGGTTTTCATTTCATAAGTAGGTCGACCACACATTGTGTAGATTTACAAATATATAATTTTGTAGAAACTAGCGTTTGAGTTAAGGAAAATAATTGATAGGAAATAACTCAAAAGCTCGGAAACTAGTTATCTTGCAAAAGAGTAACGTCTAATTCACTCAACCGCTGAGACGACAGCTATCTGTTTCACAGTTGAGACTTATATAAATATTTAGTACGTACCTATTTTCACTAGTTATCCGATTTCTTTTTGTGTATAGTTAACTACAAGCTTGTGAGGATAAAGAATTATTTACCTATTTGAAATTTCGATGATATGACTGTTTCATACATGGGGGTAATGTGCTTTGCGAATGTAAATTGTAATGAAGGTAGCTGTTTGAGAAGACAGTACGTAGGGTTTGATTTGTAAAAATATGATTAGGGTTTTGTTTTTATCTGCTTTTCAGTCCAATGTTTTCACCGAACCCCACTACTACGTGAAACCCGGAGCCTCACGTGCTCGTCATTTTTTTTTTTTTTTGAAAAAGATAAAACAACTTCATTGATTTTGTTGACTTCATTCTTAATCTGAAAATAACTCAATCCAATTTTCAAATGTTCTAGTGTATTTGCAGCTTGAACATCATATCGTTATGTTAAATATAATTAACACGGTGATGGTTTAACATTTGCACCCCAAAAAAACACGGTGACGGTATTAGCAGAAATTAGTAAACTATTTAAATGAGTAGCTTTTATAAATTGTCATTCTTTTCATATCATATTTAAATACCCCCACTAATTAATGACATAAACTTATAATATTTATAGAAATGACATCGCATATAGGTGTGACTTGCGTAGGTGTGCGTTGCGTCTCGGAATATCAGTAAAATTTTGTTACATCTATCCATTCAAGTCGAGGTTTTTTTTTAAAAAAAAGAGTTATACTTTTGTGTTGATCTTAACAAATTGTCATATTCCAAATGCGTCATAGACTAATAGGCGTAGTTAGCTAGATTATAAACTAAAGAATAATTATTTGTTTGGTATGCTTATTAGCTAAAGCAACATATTATATTACAAAAGAACTTACATGCAGTCTTATTATTAAATCTTGTTTAATTTGTGTATCATCGCTTATATCCAGGTATAATTAATTGCGTCTAAAATACAACGATCAATTTAGCATGTTTTTTAAAGAACCTCCCAAAGAAAACATGTAAAACTAATATCTATTTTTCAAAAAAATGCTAGCAAAAAGATAAAATCATTAGCTACTAAAAATAATAATTGCAAAACTGAAAAGTCAAAAGACCCAACTTTTCTCTCTAGCGACATCTAAGACACCAACCGTTCTTCCTCCGGTCCGGCGTCCGTGAGCGCGCAGAAGAGCGCCACGCGACTGTCTGGCTCCGGCGGGACCCTTCCTTTTCTATTCCTTGTCTTCTCTTTGCGTCTTCTTCAGCCTTTGTCTCCCTCCCCGATATGTCTTCTCCTCTGAGTAGCTCCTCCGTGTCTTGCCTTCGTTCGCGACGGAGCTTGTACGCCGGTGGAAGCGTCTTCGGAGCAGCAACGAGGGTTTGGTGGAGCTAGGTTGGAAAGGCGTCGGCTTTTAGGGTTTTGGAGGCTATGATTTTCAGATCTGGAGATCTATTCTCCGTACGGTCTCCGAAGAAGCAACGCGAGGCGGAGATGGTGTTCTTGGTCTTCTTCCAGTAATTGGCGGTGGTTGGGTCTTCCTCTGTCGGTGGCGGAGAGGCCTGCTGGTTACTGGTTTGGTCAAGGGGCGGGTGTTTCGTTGGATTGATCGTTCTGAGGTGTCTTGGAGCGTATTCCTTTGTTCTCACTCTCTTGGACTTGCTCCGGAGGATTCCTTCCTCGGTTTCGAGTACAGAGCATAGCTCTTGCTGCGTGGTGAGGCTATGTCTTTGATTCCTGCTCGAGAAGGCTGAAAACCAGTGAAGACGCTGTCGTCTATGGCTGGTCTGTTTTCGGGTTCTTTGCCTTTCAAGTTTTTTCACCTCCTCTACTGGGTCTGGTGGGCATTATCTTTTGAGGCTTTGGTGTCTGGTCCTCTTAAGGGCGCTCTGTTGTTTCTAGTGCTATGTGTTTCCGAAGCCTAAGGAAACATGTCAAACGGTCTCAAGGTTTCTGTCTTCGGTTCTCGGCGGCAGCGGAAGGCGAAGGTAGATGGTGGGTCGAGGTGGTCTACGGCTCCATTCTGCCTCTCGAAGGCTCCTTTCGATTGAAGCCGCATATCCCAGTACCAACGGTGGTCATTTGTCCTTGTTGGTAGTGTGGCTTCTATCTTCCTTGTGCAGGTTATGAGTGCTATTGTTTCATCCAGGCGGGTGCTTCTTCAAACTCGTTTTTTGCTCTGCTTCGGCGGCTGAGACAGGAGTACAGATGGATACTTGATCTGGTAAGATTGTTTTGTACCATCCTTCTTTAGTTCGTCTTGTGCTTCAAAGATCAGTGTACTAAGCAAGCTTGGTGAGATCATCATTAACCAGCTACTCTAGTGATGACACGCAAAGACCGGCATCCGAGGTAACAAGGTAAACCTCGCCCTTTGCAGTGGTTTTCATCATTGGTTGAGAACGGATATTGATAGTCTAAGGATCTCGGCGCACTCTAGCGGAACGTGTCGGTTTGGCGGGCGAACGAAGCGAAAGGTGTTATGTGTAGATTTAGATAATTTTGTTCGATCCAAGCTTGTAAAACAACACTTGAATTCCCGTTTTGTTCGGGTTGATTAATGATAAGAAATTTTAATTAAAAAATAAAAAATAAAAAAAATAATTGCAAAACTTCTGCTAGCTCAGTCAAAAAAAAAGGAAATACAAAATTTCTGCTAGCTACATCTACAATATTATACTAGGACCGGCGATATAATTAGCCAACGTTGATTACCACTAAACCAGTTCTTTTTTTTTCCACTAAACCAGTTCGTATGTGACTTTATATATATACACATACTACGTAACAATACAAAGCACGACAATCAAAATGGACCAGTCCAGTCTTCGTAGCCTAAACCCTAATTCATCTTCCACCACTTCCTCATCATCTTCTTCTTTCCACAGCCACAAAGGCAGAAAAAAGGGCAACAAAAATCAGTCAGTGTCCACGTTATCGACGGATCCACAGAGCGTGGCTGCCCGTGAGAGACGCCACCGAATCAGCGACCGTTTGAAGATTCTACAGAGCATGGTTCCTGGTGGTGCGAAGATGGACACCGTCTCTATGCTCGACGAAGCCATCAGCTACGTCAAGTTCTTGAAAGCTCAGATCTGGTTTCACCACAATATGCTTATTTTCTTCAACGACTACGAAACTACGTCGCCTTGTACTTATTCTCCCGCCGGTGTCAGTGAATTTGAACCAAGACCCTTTGGTTTTGATGACAATTATACCCCTGTAGCGGAGACGTATCCACAAGGGACGCCACTACTTACGGCTGCCGACCCGAATAATCCGATGTGGTATAATTCGGCTGATGATGACTAATGATGAGCAAAAAAGAAACCATGCATCGACGTGGTTCGTCTTAGTCGTCGCCCATATGCAATGATATGTTATTTAAGTGTAGAATATCTATTATATATATTAGTTTCTTAAAAAAATATATTAGTTTCTTAATTACTGTCCTCATTTATTTTTAAAACCTTTTGTTTAAGGATTATGTGCATCTGAAAATTGCATTATATATACCTATCTGAATCTATATATCCGAATGTATGTTGTAGACTGTAATACTACTTAATTATAGACTAATTAAATTAACCTACGTTTATCAAACGTATGAAATCACTGGAAACACGAAAGAGACAATATGTAGAATGTTAGTGGATGAAGTCGTACTATATGATCAGGTCCGGCCCAGATGTAAAGCTCAGCAAGCTAGTTTTTATTGGCACCTCATATATTAAAATTTTGAAGGGCACCATTTAATAAAAAAAAAAGTTATTTGGCATAGTTGCTTAAGACCATTTATGTTAGGGGATAGTTTCACTGCTGGGTTCAAAACATCCAAGGAAAATTGTTTATATTTTTTTTTGCATTTATGTTAGAAGGGCAAAAAGAATTCCTTCAGCTTTAGGCAAAATTTTGTACTGGACGGGCACTGTATGTGATAGTAATATTGGTTGGTAGTCTTGTGATTGTATAAACATCTTTAGCAATAATAATAGTGCTAGAAATTTTATTACTCTTGTATACTCTGTTATATTGCCAATCAAACAAAACTTTATTTTTTATTTACTATTGAGACAAAAGAAAACATATACTAACATTACTCTATATTTTATTTTCTCTTTTTTCTTACCTTTTCTACTCTTTCACTTTTTAGTTTCTCTCATTTCTAATTTGTATATTTCTCTCTTTTCCTCCAAAACAACCAATAACTCCCAATAGTTATATAACAAATTAATGCAGTACCATGCATCTTTATATTTTCTTTTTGGTGTTTACCCTTTTGAATTTTAGTAGAGGAAGCAAGTTTGAGCGACTAAATATGGAGAAAGAAAAAGGAAAAAAGTAGCTCTTTCTCGGGTGAAAGTAGCTCTTTCTCTGGTGTTTTGTAGCCTGGGGGTGGTTTGTTTTTGGCTTTCTGGATTTCTTTGTCTTGCTGCCTTTGTTGGTTGGGTTTCTGGAGTTGATCCTCTGTCTTTGTTGGTTTGGGTTGCGGTTATGGGAGAAGGTTTCTTCATTGTTCTTGTGTTGTCGGGGGTCTGTGGTGACCTGGGTTTCGGTATTCGGGGCTTCTTCTTGCTGTGAGTTATGTGTTTTTTCCTTTGCTGGAAGTTGGTTTGCTTTGGGTTTTGGTGTTGGTGGTTGGGTTGTGCTACTTAGTCGGAGGATGCTTGTTCTACGGCTCTTGGATTTGGTAGTTGGGTTGGCTCTCTCTGGTTTTCTTTAGCCTGGGATTGGTTTGTTTTGGCTCTCCGGATTTCTGGTCTCGTTGCCTTAGTTGGATGGGTTGCGGCTGCTGGAGTAGATCCTCTGTTTTGCTCTGGCTGGAAGTTTGCTTTCTGGGAAGGGGGATTTATTTGGTGGTGATTCTTAAGGTTTGAATATGGTTGATCTTTTGATTTTTGGGTTGTTTTGGTTCTCTTTTGTCTCTCCTGAGCATGGTTTATCTACTCTTTTTCCTCTTAAAGGTTTGTCCCATTTGGGTTTACTCTAAGAGGTTTTAATGAGGGATAATCTATGCTCCTTTATTGAGGAGATTCTGGTTTTGATTCGGGGTGGGTATTAGTAGCAGTGTTTTGTATCTTCCTTATGTTGCATTTATTGTAACAATGTTTTTTGATGAATAAAATTTTACATTCATTCAAAAAAAAAAAAAAAAAAAAAAGGAAAAAAGTAATAATAACTGAAACAGTAATCGGACTTAATGGTAGAGAACACAATAATTGAAATTAGAATGAAAAAGCAACTTTTATTCCACGATAAACCGTACTAATTGGAATAAACTACAAAAGCAATTAAAACCAACGGTTGAAAAGTAAAACCAGCATGGAAATAAACAAAGAGTAGTAAACAGGGAAACAATGTGATTGGTCCCACTCAAGATTCGTTCATCTCTATTACTGAGGGTTTGGGGGACGACCATTAGCAGCAGCGACGCGTGAGCCCCACTCAAGCAACTCTTTGCTCGTATCATCTCTGTGAACTATCACCTCTATGAAACAAAGACAATCCTTCTTCTCCGTTGTAGCTGTCTTGATCGCCTCCTCAAGCTCCTCCTCGTATCTCACCTTTGTGGTCCAGCATTTGCCTTCACCGTTATGAATGGCATCGACTAGACCTGTGTAGTTCCAGTTCTTGATCACGTTGTATGGACCGTCATGAATCTCTACCTCAATGGTGTAGCCACCGTTGTTAATCAGGAAGATGATTGTTTTCTGACCGTTACGCAGCATGGTGGATATGTCCTGACACGTCACTTGGAAACTTCCATCTCCGATGAAAGCCAACACTCGCTTCTCTGGTACAGCCTGTGCGTATCCCAGAGTCGCACCAACAGACCACCCTATGGATCCATACTGCATCTGAAACTCGTACCTAGAATTGTACACAAAACTAATATTTGAAATTAATGTACAAATAAATACTATAATGGAAAAGACTATCAACAGATACGTACCCACATCCTTTAGGCAGCTTTAGTTTCTGGCAGTTAAACCAAGAATCACCGGTTTCAGCAATCACAGCCGTTTCACTAGAGAGCATCTTCTGAATGTGTTGGAACATTGCGTTGACTCTCAAAGGCTCTTTTGGCTTGCATTTCAGTGGCTTGCCTTCAGGGACAAAGATCCTGTGGTAGTTCTCATAAGCCGTCTCGTTACGCTTAACCCTCTTAGCCAATTCAGTGAAGAAATCGCTCATGAGAACGCACCCAAACGTTTGACCATTGGCAACAGTGACACGGTCAGGATGCACAACGATGGCTTTCTCTTTCTTGAGGAGAAGAGAGTAACCCACAGAGCTGTAGTCATTGAAGATTGGGCCTGCAAAGATGTAGGCATCTGCAGATTCCACAATCTCAGAGCAGAAAGGAGTGCTCACTGCTCCCCAGTAAGTCCCAATGAAGTGAGGATGGTTCTCCGGGACAAGGCCCTTTGCAGATGGCATCACTGCCAGAGCGTAGCCAGAAGCGTCTGCAAGGTCGACAAAAGCATCGCTGGCTTTGGCTACACGTAGCTTGACACCACCAACCATGACCGGCTTCACGGCCTTGTTGAGAAACTCCAACGTTGCTTCAACCGCAGCTTCTAGGCCCATCTTGTTGCTCAATCTATACAAAAAGTATATTTAAAATTTAAAATGAAAAAAAAAACATTTGAAATATTGATTTATCAAATGAAACATTTGATTCTGGCCCTGAAAAATTATGAAGAAAATTACATAGGCATATACCTCCAGATTTCTATAAAAAAAAATTATTAACATCTTTATCAAATTGTCTACAACTCCCATAATCTCAAATCCGGTCCTATCAATGAGAGAAAGTGAGTGTTACCTTGGAGTAAGTGAGAAGGGGACAGGATCACGAATGAAAGTAGGGTGAGGAGTCGCAGCCAAGTTGCAGCTAATGCTGATGTACACAGGCTTGCTTTCTTTAAGAGCTGTTGAAATGGCCTTGTCGATCTGTTCATGAGCATCTTCCAAGTTGTTCACCACCGCCTAATCAACAAGAAGACAACATGATACATCAAATGCATAATAATACTATATACATGTTTATAATATTGATGATACCTGGTGGCAAGTAACGGTCTGGAAACACCTAAGCTCTTGGCTGAAATCAGGTAAACCGATGGTGTGATGAAGAATCCGGTTAGTGCCAAAATCGTTGGAGTTAGGGCCTCCAACGATACATATAACCGGCAGATTCTCGCTGTATGCACCAGCGATTGCGTTCAAAACGCTTAGACCACCAACCGTGAAGGTCACGACGCAAGCGCCCACTCCACGGGAACGAGCGTAACCGTCGGCAGCGTAGCCGGCGTTAAGCTCGTTGCAGCAGCCGATGTTCTTGAGCTCAGGCTCGGCTATGAGGTGGTCAAGCAAAGTTAGGTTGAAATCACCAGGAACAGAGAAGATGTCGGTGACTCCGGCCTGGACAAGGCGTCTGGCCAAGTGACGCCCGAGTGTGGCTTCGGAGGAGCCGACGGAGATGGCGGAGGAGGGAACAGAGTCATGGATGGTTGCAACGGCGCCGCTTGGTGGACTGCCGACGTCGCCATTGGTGGGCTTGCACGCGTCGATGGATCCGATTTTAGTGTCCATTAAAGAGAAAGGAATGATGTTTATTTGTGTGTGTGTGATGAGTAATGATATGTAAAACCATGGTGCTGGCTTTTATATAGTTGGTTGTGTTGAAAAAATACGAAAGGTTTTTTACTTGCGCAAAAAGTAAATTAGGAAATATCTGAGAATCTAAAATTAAATACAATTTTTTTTTTTAACTTCTTCATTCTCGGTCTTTTTATTTTAGTTGGTTCTCAAATATAGTTACTTACTGTTTAACATTAGTATTAAATTGTTAGTTAGCTAAAAAACTGAAAAGCTATGTATCATCATATTTGTTTTAGAAATATTCATAATTAAGAAAATATGACCATAGAAAATAAATAAATACTTGAAGGGACCGATCCTCTAAAACCATCTTCTTGTTTGTTTTCACAAACCAACTGAGACGCTAGTATTCTCATTTCTCCTCTATTTACAAGTTACAATGGGTTACTTTTAATCATATAGTTTTGGTTTTAAATTTTATTACTAAGTCACAAACCAATAGAAGGTCAAAAATGATATTTGAGTACTTAGCAAAGTTGCTGTGGATGCTTAATTATTCAGCCATTAACACTTTTTGGTTCAAATTAGAGTACGTTTAACTTGGAACTTGTTTATATTTGGTGTGTAATAAATACGTTATATGCTCTACAGTCTATACTTGTTTTCCAAGGTTACGACCACAAGATGTATTGTTTCCATCGTTAAACCGCAATGCATTAATCTCCTTTTCCGTAAACATCATTTCATCATCATTCTTGTGATTCTCTTCTTAATTTCAGTATTTGCAAGCTAATTAATTATACGTGAGAACAAAGTTACAAATTAAATACCCACTTCCAAATTTAAATAAGTGATCCGATTTTCTTATTGTCACTTTAATTTGAGTATATTTTTTATATATTTTATATAGTTAACTGGGACACATTAATTTTACTTCCGAGAAAAGCAAACGGCATATATTGTAGTTATCTTTAGTTATTTCCGGGAAGTAAATATCTCCACTTAGAACGATAACTAGATGGGGTTTTTGTTAGTAGAACTTTGTTTCCACCGTAATTCGTTTAATAAACAGTATATAGTTTTTTTTTTAATGAATGTAAAATTTATTCAACCAAAAACCTGTATACGTACATCAAGTGCAACTGTGTATAGTTTTGTTACTACGTACAATATGTTATTGTCAAAGGCAATTCGCCAGCAATAACAATTAACACACACTTGGACCATTATCCTTTTTGGAGACTTGGACCATCATGGTTTCCAAGAATATTCCGAGCTTTTACTGTATGATCTTCTAAATTACACACATACCTAATTACATTTACATCTGAACATGTGTCTATAGTCTATTTTTCCACGTACGTTGGTTGTGTTATATAGGGTTCGATAAACCAAGTCCGTTGTTGCCTTGTCTCTTTACAAACATATAATACTGATTATCAGTTTAATGTTTTTTATTTATAAAAATACAAAAGTGTTATTATAATATGACAGGCACCCACTCAAATGTCTCCCGCTGCTGATTTCACAAACTAACGGAGTCGCTGGTAATTAACACCTTTTTCGACTTGATTAGTTATTGATTGATTATAATTTTCTTCCCCTCCTTCATCACATGCTTAATAGTAAGCAGCTAAACTAAATCATTATTGGTTTCTATTCTAGTTTTAAATATTAAACCATTAACCACTGCGACCGTAATTTCTGAAGAAAATTTTCAGGCAACAATCGTGTGTGTATTGTTGTAGTAGTTAAATTTTTCTAGTGAGTAGTGATGACATCTTGTGTTGAATATATAGTCGTACATACACTGTACGTAATACAGACGATACAATAAATATTCTTCCGAGCCATTGAGATACTACACTTGTCCCACCACGAATACCATGATGACGTAGCCATACGATAACCAACGCTTTCGTTGTCAAAGTACTTTCTATTTCGAGTAATTTTAGTAAAGATTCGAGAATCCCCGCTACTTCGCGATTCACAAGAAAACTGCAGAATATTTTTTAATTTGAAAACTCAGAAAGTGCGTAACTTATTCAGACCAAACATATTTAACCCCAAAACAAATTTCATAACTAATCAACTTGTACCTAACTTAAACACCACGTTCATGGTTATTACTTTCACTTGAACGAATTTAACCCCAAGAAAAGGAATAATAATTTCTTTTGTTTTGACTTAGACCGGTTCATGGACACAATTCATAAAATAATAAGATAATATTTTTTTAGAAAGTTCTAAGTAAATAGAAACTCTAACTAAATCTTAAATTATTATTTTATATATAATATTTTCTATAAGTACAAAATACTATAGTCTATTTTATATTTATAGTGGAATTATATTTATGTTTCTTACTTCAATATATTTCAATAATATTTAGTATAATTATATCTAAAATTACATTTAAATTCTATAAAAATATATCATATATTATAAATAATATAATAATAGTAATATGAAAGTTGGATTTCTGAAAAATTAATTAATGTATACACAACAAAATAATTATTTGTATTTAAAATAGAATTTTTAAAGAGAAATATTTTAGAAATTATTAACTCTATAAATTAATAAAATATCATAATCTCAACATTATTAATTTAAAAAAATTTATACTATATTTATATATCTAAAATAACCAAACAAAACTGATAATTCAAAACCGATATAACTATGAAATGATATTACTGGAACCATTATCCTTTTGGAATTCTTTGGGCCAGCAAATCCAAAATATACAATCGGAATACAACCGCCTAGCCTACTACTGAATATTTTGTATGGCTTTTATTTTTAACGTTAACATTGCATTAACTAGGGATTTAGTACTAAAAGTAAATAATAAAATAAATCTTCAACTAAAAAATTCAATGATTTTTTAATATTTTGTACTAAAAGTTTAAATGAAGCCAAAGCACGGAAAAATGTCATGTGATGATTGGAAGGTTAGTAAACATGGCTCGAGTCTTAGAAAATTAAGAAACCGACCGTTAGAACGAGATAGACCCACGGGTCGAGAGAGCAGGCATGGATGACCCATTAACCGTGAAAAATCAGGACATTACACATGTTTGAAATCCATGGAGTTTTATAACTAGAAACCCTATTTACTACTCATGATGGACTATCTTTTTTAAGTATCTTACAGTTACGTACAATATTATTCATATTGGGCTCATAATAGATTTTATAGACAAGCCGAGATTTTGATTGTTTACGCAAACATGGGGCTTATTGGTTGATGGACATTTAGAATTCTTTGGGCCAAAATAAAATCCATGCAGAACAATTCCATAAGTTACAAACTCTTTGTCGTCCACAAAACCATTTTGTTACTTTGTTCAAAAACATAAATATTTGCATCGGTCTTTACTTTTTAGGTCCCATATTTAATTATTATTAATTGATTGTGTTAATTTGGAAAGATATGTAGCAAGCAAAAGAAAAGATAGGTTATATTGAAACATAACCAGTCAAAGTATTCTTCAGGCAGCCATAGATAGATTTTGGCAACTGGGAAAAAGAGAGATATCGATACTCGATTCACTCGGCAAAAAGTTGCCTCAGTATCAAAACAATACATACAAAAATAAAACAATTAAGCAGAAGAATTTGTCTTAAAAACTACAAAACAGTTCATATGAAGTTAAATTTGCTAATTTTGAAAAATATGTAGCAGCAAAAGAAAAGATCAGTATATGTAAAACAAATACGCAACCGATCAGAATATTCTTAACGCAGCCATAAGATGATTTTGGCAACTGGGAAAAAGAGAGATATCGATATTCGATTCACTCGGCAAAAAGTTGCCCTTGTATTAAACAATTTAGGACATGGACTAATTGTCTTAAACCTACAAAACAATTTTATAGGACTCTACTCTATAAGCAGTTCTGCAAATCAAACAAAATAATTAAGAAATTAATGTTTTAGAAAGAAAGAAAAAACGAATATTTCCCATCAGAGTAACTATGACAAAATAGCATCATATGAATAAGATATAATAATCAGATCCATAGCTTTTAATAAGTAATCCTCATTAGGAAAAATAAATTGTGGCTATTTCATAAGAAATATAAACAAATGATGATAAGCAAAGAGCCTCAGATTCAAAGCTTCAGAAGTAACGTCATGACATTGATCAGGACAAGCCTACGAAAATCATCACAGGCATATTACAAAACAAAGATAGATGAAATATCTCATTCTTCCTACGCTGCAGCGTATAGTATCAGACGCAGCAGACCAGCGTGTAAGTTGAGTTTATCTCGCTTCAATATGAACGAGCCGATGAGGAATTTATTATAATAATAATAATCCAATCAGCCAGAGAATGAAGCTTAAACGAACCAAAAAGAACAAAAAAAAACTGAAATCAAATCCTCTAAAATTATGATAGAAAACAGATTGAATTATTAGCTGAATCAAGAGATAGGATATCAAATGATGAAGAAGGAAGAAGGTATTATATACAACTTCCTCGTGACGGCGATGAGTCCCTTTAGGGTTACATTATAGGCTCTCTCATAAAAATTATTACAGGCCCAGGTTTTTCAATTATAGGCCTCAGCCCATCCTTCCCATGTGCTTCATCAGATGTCGTTTATATCACAACAAAACGGGCCATTTTTTTGGGTTTGATTGAGTACACAATCTTGTTTACTGCAGTTCGGTTTGGTTGTTTAAAATAATCAAACCAAACTATTTATAAACTTCCAATCTAGATTAACTAATTACCTGCACTAAACTAATTGTACATAATTTACATATAATTATAATACTATAATTAGTTAATCAATTTTTTCGGTTTATTTGGTTTAATTGATTTATATACTAAACTATTTCTGTATGTTGTGGTTTCTTAAACATAAGAGCATGCCCATTTGGGTATGTAAAGGGGTTCATGGGTTCAAAAACCTAGAAAAATCAATTAAAATATAATATATATTATGAACCCATCCCTCATAGATTCATCTTGACGAACCCGTATCATAGAAATTTCGCGGGCCCCACGCCACGTGGCGGCCACGATTGGTCAGTTTTTAAATTTTTTTTTTTCCTTTGAAAAATAAACGAAAAAATAAAAAAAAAATATTTTCTTTTTCTTTGAACCCCACCCCCATCGGTTCACTGATGGGGGTGCTCTAGCATTCATTTGGTTTAATCGGTATTACTAAATACAAACCATTTACTATATTTCGGTTCAGTTTTTACGAGATTGAACACTTCTCTAAACCATTAGACTTTTCTTTGTTTTTTCTCAATTTTTAGCTTGAGATTTTCTTGCCCTAGCATGCTTTTCTTTTTCTTTTCTTTTTCTTTTCTTTTTTTTTCAATTTTTCTTCACGTCTTGTTTACCACATTACAACCACATAATTAAAAACAAACAAAAAGAAATTTCTGACAACACAAAGAAGACGAGAGAGTGTGAGAGGACTTGGGTTTTCCCGCTTTCATCATCATCAGGTAAGGTTCCTATAGCTTTTTATTTACAAATGAGCCAATAGGATCCGGTTCCACGTATCGGGCAGTCCAGGGAGGCACCAATGTATGCAATCAGCGTGACGCATGGGATCAGCCCTCTCCTCAGCCGTTAGCATCTTGCCGCCTGTCTCGGTGTATACAGATGTGTGTGCGTCGATGCGGTACTCGGACAGCTGCGTAATGTTAATTACAGTCACGTGCGTGGCCATGTGCTTCACGACGCTTGACACCACTTTCATCAACTCCTTGCTGGAGCCAGTTCCCCAAAAACTCTTATCTTTTACTGGCTCTGTCTCGTTGAAACACTTCGGCCCGTTTGGCTTCCCCCAATCCGCACTTCTGCACGTTTTACACAAAATTACTTTATGGTTAATCACAAAATTAGAGAGATTGTTTTATTTATGTAAATATCATTTCTTTATATTAACCATGCGTTTGCATTACGCATTTACGTCTGCTATTTTTTAAAGAAAATATTTAAGGATCTAAACATAACTAAGACTAGATTTTACCTAGAATGAGTAGGAGACATGGTGGTGAAAAAGACTTTGGTCTTGTTAGAGTCAACGGTAGAGTCAACCCAATTAGCCCATGTCTTGAGCGCTAGCCTGTAAGCCACTGCTGTGTCTAAAGCCTCTGCACCTCCCTCTCCATTTCCAAAGGAACCCCACAAAGATTTCATTCTGAGTCCACTCATCCACCAAACATAAGTGTTGAAAACTAGAATATCAGCTCCTTCCCAATACTTGGATCGATCTTCCACTGAATCCACTTTCACTATCCTTTTCTTCAAATCCAAAATCACAGGCAAATCCGTGTTCGATTCCACAATATATGGTGCCCAGTAGAACTCTATACTCGCATTGTATTCCTATAAAAACAACAACAAAAAAAAAAGAGGAGAAACTTACAAATATAAGCTTTGTTTGCGACACAAGGTACAGTAGTGATATCTGACCTAACAAGCTTTACGCAAGTCACAAATTACCTTTGCTTTAAAAACAAAGTGTTTTTGGCCAAGCTTCATTGATTTTTCTCCTTGGGGTATAATTGATTCAACCAAACACACGAAAGATTCCCATTGGCTCCGTTGCAACGAATCTCCCACAAATAGCAATCTTTTTCCTCTGAGTTTGTTCATTGCTAATTTGGGACTAAATCTGTATCAAGACAAAGATATTAGAGATTCTGACTTAAAACCATAATTAACTAGACTTGGTAGGCTTTTGAGTATTATATATAGTTACCGTGGGATAGTACAGTCATCAGGCTGCCATTCCCACCGAAGGTAATCAGTTTCTGGTCTTCCGTTTTTCATACACGAGAATTGACGGTCGATGTATGGACATGATTCATCCGTGTAGAGTGGCTCCGCTGAGCTATTGTAAACCCATTTCCCGGCTGCAACGTTACACTCTTCTGGATCAAATTCGAATCTGTCGTCTAGAACATTCATATTTTGTGATCTCTCTTCTCGAACTTTCTCCTCTGTCCACCAAAAAGAAAAAGAAAAAATCATGAGGTTACTTGCACCGCAAGAGAAGAAAAAAAGTTCATGCAAAAAGAGAGTTTGAGATTCGGATATCACGTATGTTCTTACCAGGTTTCGAGCTAATGTCTTTCCTACGACAAGACGTTAACTTGAGGACATTAGAAGACGAAGTGGAAGAGGAAATCAAGCTGATTCTTTCGGTGTATAAGAGAACGAAGAACATGAAACCACAGAGAACAAGAACGATGATTGAGAGAGGAATCTTGGCTCCTCTGCTGGGAACCAAGAAGCTCATAGTGGGCAAAATCCCTTTACTTTTACTGTGGAAAACGTGACGCGTATGAAAGTTAGAGAGAAAGGTGTTTTAGGGAGTGTTTGGTTTTAATTTGGGAAATTAAGGATTGAGTAGGAGTGAATCTAAAGTCATGTTATCGGATGTGTTGCCTCCCATCTTTTTCCTATTTTAATAAATATGCGGTTAGAGAGGTTAAGTTTTGATATGATTGTTTTTTTTGTCAATTGATTAGAATCTGTAAACGTGAAATGCACATTGTCATTCATTACTTCAATCTCTTTGCCATAATAATAAATCCATAAAACGTCTTCTGTTTAATTGTATCTTTTTTTCATCAAGTATCTTTATTTACTGTCATCATATCAATGTTGGATACTGAAAAAAGCTCTGGTTTCAAGCTTAAACATTTTGTAGAACATACATCTTTGGAAAAAGCATAGAGTGACTACTTCCATGACAATTGACACGCAGGAAAGTTGTAAAAGCAAATGTCAATTTGATTAGGAGGTTTTAATCAATCGCTAATCAATAATCATTCCTAAAAGGTCGTTTAAAGTGAGGACCAAAATAGTTGACGAATTGCTACCTTGGCCATTAAACGTTCAAAATATATAATCCAATTTACCAATGGCACATGAAAACGAAATGAACATACACCAGCAATAGTTGGTATTGCTTGTAAAACCATCAATAGTTTCTTTTAGCTATTTTAGTTTTGATGATAATTAAATCAACTACTAAAGGCAAACACACACATGGATCATTAGGCTTCTACTTTCGCTTTTAATAATGCATCTAGTGGGAAATGTTTCAACATACTTCAAGATTTTATCATAGAACACATGAATTAATGAAATAAAAGTTAAAAAATGGAGATGCGGGATATCGATCCCCGTACCTCTCGCATGCTAAGCGAGCGCTCTACCATCTGAGCTACATCCCCACTGTTGATGATGAATAGAAACTTGTATTACTGTTCACGACTCACAAGTTGTTAATGGGATTTTGGATCTTCTAGAAGATTAGGGGATTCCCATTGAATAGATAGTTCGCACTACATACATATGTGGAATTATTGGAAATTACGACGATGAGTAATATAATGCGTAACATAAGAGACAAACAGTATCCACATACCCCTAACTCTTACTCTTAAGGATACTGTTCTGTGCAAAAACTCTTAATGATCCAGAATTATTGGGAAAAGTTACCGTATACTATGTACTAGGTGTTTTGCCCGCACTTGCGGGCCTAAACATTTTATAATTATTTTACTAATATACTTTTACTAATTGAAAGATTTCAATGATAAATTATTATTTATGTTTTTTAAACCAATAAACCAATAATATTTATATTTTCATTTAAACATTCTTACATATATTTCTTTGTACATTATGTTCACAATTAAAAATAAATCTTAAAATCAAATAATATTTTCAATTATATAAAATTAAGAAGTTTACTTGATTAATATTTAGTTATCTATTTTCTATTTTTAATTAAAATATATTTTTTAGATAACAACACAATATATATAGGAATTATCTTATTTAAATATATATTATTCAGATTTTGGATAATTCTTATGATTATTATTAGTTTTAATTACTTATCTAACTAAAATAATTAAATTCGTTTTTATTTTGTATGTAATTTTTATATTTTATTCATTAAGGGTATAAACGATATTAACCAGTCTAACTTTTAACGTGGGAGCTCCGTTGCGAAAAATCACTTCGCAAATAATCGCAAATAATAGTATAGATAGGATCATAATAGTAATAGAAGTTGTATTATGAAAAAAAAGTCTTCCACAAGAAGTTAAATAATCAAGCCATCTTTTACTTGGCATCGGTTATGTGAGCTAGTTACCGGTAGCTTAAGACTCGAGTTTGATGTTTATCATGACAAATCGAAGTATGTTTTTGTGATAGTCAAACAACGAGTTAGTCTGAATTCAGTTTTTCACAAATTCTTACGAATATATCTAAGATTACTCTCACGTCGTCTGCCATGAGATATTTTAAATAAGGAACATTCAGAGCTACTTCTGTGCATTCATTTCAAGTTATTGGGAGATTAAGAAAATCGATAATATCAAAATTATGAAAAACCCGATCATGAATATCAAAACAAATTTAGAAAAATCTACAAAAATAAGTTAACATTTATCTCTAATATAGTATTTCATACTAGTTTAGGAACTTAGATCTCTATATAAGTCTATGAATGTTATGAGAATCTAATATATTTTTCCCATACGCTTTTGTGTTCTTCATTCTCATCAATTATCATGGTATCAGTCTATCAGAGTTAAGATTCAAAGTATTAATTGAAATTTATTTTCTTACTTAAAAAATAAAAATTAGAGAAGTCATGTACATAGTTGCTTTTGCATAATTATTACACTGCTTTTTATTTTGTTAAACACAAATTTAAAATCATTATGATATTTTAAATATTTATTGAGAAAAGCTACTCAACTAACTTTTACAATATCGAGAGTTTATTAAAAACTAATATTGAGAAAAACTACTCGACTAACTCAGGACCAAAGTATTACACAGAAAAATATTCCTTAATTTCATTATGAACATTAGATTATAATGCCAACTCTTGCATTAAAACCAAGTCTTGTATTTTAAGTTTCTAAATAAAGTTTGTTAATTAGACTCTGAAATGCAAACGCATGAAAACTTTACCTCAATGTACATTTAAGGTAAATTATGATGAATTTTTATTTGTCAACAAGTTATAATGTGTTTTATGTTTATATTTTTTATTTAGAGATGAGATATTAGATATCAATTTCTTTCTTAGAGGAAAATGTAGTATTAAGTTTCAAAAAAGAAAATGGTATTATTAAATTGGAGACTTGCGTAGAAGAAAGAAACACATGTGCATTGGTCGATCGCGAGAGCTGATAAGCTTGGCAAGTCTCGTCGGTGGCAATCTTTCCACGCGCGACAGTGAATTATTTAGATTTGTCTCTCTGCTTCCGTTAGCCTCTTTCTTTTTCGGCGTGAACTAAGCGACCGAACTGCTTTCTACTTCAGCTTTGAATATGACGCCAAGCAGATGAAAACTTATCGTGTTTAAAATTTGAAAAATGTGAAAAAAGGAAAAGAAGAAAGGTATATGTAAATATTTTATACCATCTCTTCTTTTTTCTTTAACACTTCGAATTTGAATATGGAATCTCGCATACCTTATCAAATGAAACACTCAGTTAGTAAAGTGGTAAAGTTGTCGTTTTAAAGAAGAAAAAAGTAATTTTGAGATTTCTTGAAAACATGACAATTAGCATCATATCCTAAAAAGGCAACGAAAATACTATTTTTTTTCACCCTTCATACATGTATTATACCTACGAATACTTTTATCAAAAAAATCAAATTGTTTTTTTTTTTAATTGGCCAAAGGATAGATCAAACAATAATATGTATATGTATAGCTCTTTTATAATGAATAGCATTTGTTAATTTATTTATTTTTGTTTAAATTAATAAAGGTATATTTTTTTTTTAAACACTAATAAAAGGTATATATAAGGGAATTTTTGGTATAATTTAATATCACGTACTTGGATTATCCATCATTACACATACTAATCATACATAATAATTATGCCAATCATACGCAGTTAATACATTAAGCCTGGTGACAAAAAAAAAATAGTACCTTGAAGCTAATTGCTCTAAACCTCCAATTAATGTTACATATGTGCTTTTACAATAATAAAGTGAAATATATATGTTTCCAATAGGCCTTTTGTGACTTTATCCTTATTCATCTTTTGAAGATTCTAACTACTATTCGAAAACATGATCCCGCCCGTCTTGTATATATGATAAAGATTAGATATTATTGGTCAATTTAATAAAATTATATAATTGATCAACATAATTGTTGTATCGAGCTAGAAGATTGACTTTATTAACATACCAACATTCTTGCTTATTATCTTTGTTACTTCTAAAAATAATTTGCCTCTCGTACAAACGTCACGTTTGATAGAAATTACTAACTTCTTACGAAAATAAAAATTACTAACGTCTAATAAAGCTAATTAACCTCATTTTATTTTAGACTTAGCTGCTAAACATGTAGTATATTTTTAGTTTCTTGAACTATACGGTTCGAAAACCAATACTTTAATATGAAATAAAATTGACATTTGAATTTTCTCACTCCTTATAAGTCAATCACATATAACAGGCTAAAGCTTTTAAATCAACAAGAACAAAACTCGACCTGTTTAACACTTATTAACTACGTGACTCAAAAAATCTTCTATTGCATGACTTTATTTTAAAATAACTGATAAGGCCATTATTAATTCCTGATCTTTACAAAAGTTTCAAAGTTTATTTTCTTCCGTTGAGTTTGAAAAATAGAATCTTCTTCTCTATATCACTTTGGTTTAGTACTACTTTATTGATCCTTGGCACTTTTCCCTTTACATGTCACTGCTAATTATTAACCAAAAAAATCAGGACTATAAAATTGTGTATAAAATCAAATATAATGGTGGAATAATCATTAATTTAAGTCATGTTATTCATTGCAGAACAACAAGAACATATATATTTTAAAAAAATAAATTGTGAACAAACTTAACATGGAAAGTAATTCTTCTTTAATACTGAGAAAGATCAGTAAATATGTGAAGTGAACTAAATAATGAGAAATAGTTTGTCCCTGTCATAAGCGTTCAGTGAACCAAATTTGATTTTTTTTTAATGTCAAGTTACATTTAACAAAATATAGTATGTTTTTTGCTTAAAACATATAAACGTTTGCTATGATTTAGTTTAGTTAGTTGGTGGACCCTCACAAATAACAAGTAATGGAATGGATTGCCTTTACTTGTCGTTATAAATATCAAGAAAGTCTTGCACATTCTCAACACACTCCTTTCTACATATTTTTACTAAACCACACTCTTCACAACTTATCATACATAAAACATCACACATCACCATGACCCAACGAGCCAACCCAAAGACCGGCTGCCTCACGGCTGTTGTTCGCCGTCTTTTATGTTCCGGCAGCCAACAAACTCACCCTTCCGACAACATCCTCGACTCCGACGAAACACTCCAGTTACTAAGCACTTACGAAGAAATGGAGGAGCCAAAGAAAGAGACCAAATCCGAAAACCAAACACAAGAAGATGACGTCTCTCCTCCTCCACCCAACGTTGTAGCCAAACTCATGGGTCTAGATAATCCCACACCGGGATCAAACCGGTTTAGGTACTTTGACGATTCCGGTTCGGCTGTCGCACGGAGCAAATCGGTTAACTTCATGGACTATATCCTAAGAGTTAAAGAGGAGGAAGAAGAAGAAGATGATGATGATGAGAAAGACGGTCAGCTCCCGTTCCGGAGAGTTAGAGCGTCGGTTTCTTTCCGAGAGATAGTCCCAACCTCGGGGAGATCGAGCTCGAACCAACAACAGAAGAAACACGATTTCTTGCTGATGTATCTCGACAAGCTCGACGAGAAAAGGGAACTTGTCGGATCGTCGAGGTCTAAGAGGTTCGAGAAGGTCTTAGAAGATTCCAAGAAGCCGCCATTGCCACCTCAGGGAAAGAAGAAGGAGAACGAGAAAGTTGCCAAGAAGTTTAAAGACGAGCCGAGGAAAGTTGCTAAGAAGAAGAAGAACAAGAGTGAGAGTCGAAGTGATCATGTTAACGGAGCTAAGAAAGTTAGATGGTTTCTCTCTCCGTCTAAGAGTAAGTCCACCGAGAAGATGGCGCTTCTTGGAGGAAAGAACATTCCGGCGGATGAGTTTAGCGGAAAAGAGACGGAGTCGCCGGAGAATAAATCAAATGCCAGTCCTGTTTCGGTTCTTGATCGAGATCTTTATGATTATCTAATCCTTGATGATGACTACTACTTCTCAGGTGAGTCTACAAAGTTATTATTCCTTTCTTATAAATAAATTTATTACTAGTTCTAGGTCTTTTTAATTTAAATATTTGAATGAAGTTGCTGGTCTTTTTAAATCTCATTTCCTGGTAAAATTTTAGTCAACATTTTAATTCATTTAAATCACTTATACTTTATATATTGTAGACATTATACAAAACTTGACTAATTTGTCATTAAGCTTCAACGTAAATTAATATAATTCCGGATTCGGACAAATACAGTTTTGATTTAATGTTTGAACAGTTTTTTTTTTTTTTTTTTGAATGACTATTTAATGTTTGAACATCTTTCTTGTTTTTTTACTGTAAAAAGCTGCATAAATGAGAGTTTGTTATTGGGAGGAAAAATAAATGTGACTTTGTCAAGATTTTACCCACCTTCAAGAATTTTTATGTTAATTTTCCCAAAAAATATAGTTTTAAAACTTTAACTTTAATTTGAAAAAAAAACAGGTGATTCAGAAAGTGCATCGGAGTTGGCAACAAAGCAAGTAGAGACATCAGCAAAATCTTCATGTTCTTCATCACCATCAAGAACAAGAACAAATACCAAGAAAGAAAACACCAACAGTGATTCTGAAGAGACAGAGTTTATCACAAAGTTAATGAATATGCTCTCAGATCTCTCTGAAGAAGACATGAAGTCTTCAACTTGGGTTTCTACTTCGTCAACTAAACCCGTTGACTATACTCAAGTCGAAGAATTTTGTGTTGAATTTGGTCAGGAGATTCTTGACCTTGTTATGGACCAGTTAGTTGATGATCTGTTGTATCTAGTTTGATTTTTTTTTAATTCACAATCCTCCATCAAATTATGTCGTTCTATCATATCTCATAATCCAATCGTTAACCAAAAACTCACAACAGCCGTAATTATCATCATTCCTGAAATTGTTATGATGCATATGGTTTATGTTTTCCTCTGGATCCATATTCGACCTTAAAATGAACTGCAAATGTTTAATGGGCGGAAAAATAAATTAATGATGGAACTATTATACATTTTGAATTTTAGACAGAGTAAATATTTTAATACTTATGTTTTGTAATCATATATAGATTTATTCATTTTTAAGTAATGTAAACACAAATACATGGTGTGAATTAAATTAACTATTGCTAATCACACGATGACCAAATAGCACAAGGATAATCTTGACTCCTATCATAAGTATGAAATCAAATTTGATATGATGGGAACTAATGATATACTGTGAAACAATTTTAAATACATTACATGGTCCGAAAACAGTCATATCAGTTTTCTTCTGAAGTTTGCAGAGCCCCGTAGCTTCGAAATACGTACTGTCTACTTTATGTCCATTTCACATGCAAATTGTGGTCTCCTTCAGACGTTACTTCTTTGACGTTTTTTTGTTTGTTTCTGCCTTTTTTGTTTGGGGGTTCTCATGTAAAATTCATCAACATTTTCCCACTCTAGCTTATTTAAACTTCAAAACTATAAATAATTGATCCAAGTCTACCAAATAATTATTTAGTAAAAATTAATGAAGAAACCGCAAGAAGCGATACATGAAAGTTTGTACTGGTCGACCTTTATAATAAGGTTCTATCCAATCCAATTGAGCTGACGGATCAAATGATGACTCCCTTTTTAAAAATCGCACTACAATTGTGTGAACCCCCCGATGACACGGTTTTAACTGTGTTGCGATCTGCTGTCTTTTTTTTTTTGGGTAGCTGTCTCTTGCAAGAAAAGAAAATAAATCAAATCAAATAACGCGGTGAAGTGGGACAAAATGTGAATTGAGAATAAAGACGGTTGTTTAGTTTTTTTTTTTTTTCGAGTGATTAATAATTGTGGGCATTCTTATTAGCAGACTAAGAACATCCGTATCAGTGAATTCGGTGGGCTCCGATTCTCAAAATTACTATTTTGATTTTTGATTTTCTTTTTCATTTGATTTAAAAAAATTAATAAACCAACCTTGAACCGTCATGTATCATAGAATCGACGTAATAGTGATGAACCCGTCTCACTGCAGAGAACTCACGCAGCGGTTTTACCAAAAATAGATTATAATAATATTTTATTTTTTCTGGATTTGTGTGAACATTTGTTAAAAAAATTTCAATGGAGATTCTCTAAAGTAGCTAAAAATACTAAACCAATTTGATTTTGGACACCTATAAGAAATTTAATCCGATCGACGCGGTAAAAAGAACCATACTATGATATATATATATATATATATATATAATTTTGATTTCTCGTTTTCAACTCCCAGTTACTCATATAAAGAAAACAAAAATTAGTTAGAGATATAAGTAACTAATTAAGAAACTAGCGCTAATTAACCCATGCTGAAATAAAATAAAAATTTAGAAGCCTTGCTGTTGATCATAATCGTGATCTCTATTGAGCTTATTAAGCAAGACATCAATGAGATTATCTCTCTTCTGAGCCCTAGTTTCTTCTCTTAGCCGTCTCTCATCCTCTCTCTCCATCCACCTCCTCTCCGCGGCGGCTCTGTCCTCCTCTAGCTCCGCCATTCTCCTCCGCCACTCTTTCTCTCTCTTCTCCCTCTCTCTCTCCTTCATCTCCCATGCATCTCTCCATTCTTTCTCCATCTTCAACGTTTGCCTCATAAAGTCCTCTAACATTTCTTTCAATGTACTACCCGCGGTTTCAGCTCCTGTAATGCATTTTCCTTTTTTCGCACGTTTTTTTGGATTAGTAGAAGTACTAGTAGTAGTAATCACTTCTGCACCTTTCTTGTGTGTCTCGACAAAAGACAATAGTTCCTCGTTTATGTTTTGATTTAGCTCCTCAACATCTTCTTCGTCGGATGAAAACTGATCATGTTTTCTCTTCGTAGAAGTTCTTGGTTTTGACCACAACATTCTTTGCATTCTTGCTGTGAAAATGGACTGGATCTCGTTGTAAAATGGGAATTGCTGCCTAATAGCTTCTGGCTCAGTCGTTTCACACACCTGTCCCATACATATTCAATATGTAATATATATATATATATATATATATATATATATATATATATGTAGTGCATATACACAAAGTATATATGTTTTTCATGCATGTAAATATATGATACTATTGGCATACGCTACACGTTTCTAGCTAGTGACCTAGAATATATGTTTTCCATGCATGTAAATAAATGACTCTATTATGCATGCTACTTTTGTTGCCTTGTACTTAAACGTATGGCCTATCTTCATATGTAGATTCAATTATCATGTGCTTAGCAAAACGTTTCTTTATCTAAACTATTAAAACTGAAGTACAATTAGTACTTAACCCTGATTTTTCCTTAATATTTACCATTCTATGCCACTACTTTAATAATAACTATCTATTTAATACAGTCTTTTATTACTTTAAATAAAACGTAACCGATTAACATAACTTCCTTCCGATATTTACTGTAGTAATTGACTCTTGAATAATTAACTTTTTTG
>CAKOAT010139598.1:126208-141837 GCA_932364175.1 Eruca vesicaria subsp. sativa | reverse complement strand
AAGAAAAATATAAACTCATAATTTAAAAATGAAGGCTAATTACATTGAACAAGACATGTCAATGTCAAATCCTGAATAAAATATGAATCTATAACATAACAAACATCTAAACTATTTAATTTATCGCATTTTTGAATGTTAAGAACGTATGATTATGAAGAACAAACACCCGTGCGGACGCACGGGTTAAAAACTAGTTAATTATTAAAGGTCATGCATCCGTTATATATATACGGTAACTGTTTTTGTGTCATTTTGTGAACACGAGATATTACTTAATTACTCACCAATTACCATGTGAAATACTAGTAGTGTCATAAACAAACAAAAATTAGTATTGTATAGCGGATCAAAATGTGAACATAAGCAGTATCATGAAACTCACCACTAAACCCGTTATAGTCTAATCTCTAGAACTTGTTTCCATTAGTGGCAGGATAATATCTAAACAACCTAAGAGATTAGATTAAACTCATTAATTGCAGTATGTGTAATATAGTTCATCTATACATACACCATAGACTAGGTGGTTTCCAATATGAAAGAAAACATACACATAATCTTAATTTTTAGAATGGTGTAGCATACTTCTACCCATGATGCATATACTTTTACTCATGATGATAGACCAACGTTAACATGTGTTTAGACTACAGAGGGATTAATACTTAATAGATAGATAGTTGAAGGTAACCTTGTATCTAGTGACGAGGTTCTTCCACTTGCTCTTACACTGTTCTGCGCTCCGAGCAAAACCCTTGTCGGCCATTTTAGAGGCGACGACTTCCCAAAGTAGCTTATTGCGTTTGGTTTCCATGAAAGTTTGATCAAGCTCTTCTCTTATACCCAAAAGTTCCTTTGTCTCATCTATGCTCCACTGAGGGATTCTCTCTCCTCCTCCACCACCGAGATCCATCGCTGCCGTCGTGCTCTGCGGCGATGGAGGAAGCTGTTGCTGTTGGATCAAGTGATGAAGCTGATGGTGGTGGTGGTGGTGAAAAGGGTTACTACGTCTGTCCATTATTGGGATCAAAGTCTTTGTGACGTAAAGAGAATAAGAGTTTTTTCTAGGGTTACTTATAAATGAAGAGAGGTAGGCTTCTTTGAAAGAGAGGAGAAGACAGAGAGGCCGGAGAAGAATATAGAGATTTTAATTAATTTATAAGGTGGTGTGAAAAGAAGGTGTGAAATCGTCAAGGAACGATTGAAGTATAGTTTTTTTGTTTGTTTTCTCTAATTTATTAAAAAGAAGATAAACTTAGTGTACTAGATTTTTTCTTTTAATAACACACTAGAAGTTATATAATTATTAATTTTTAACGTTTTATAATTTTTATATTTTGAATTTTATTTTCTATTGGTTAAAAAATAGATAAATATTTATTTAAGATATTTCATTCAGAAAATATAGAAAATTAAATATTTTATTAATTTGTACAATCTACAATGACATTTTGATTTATAAGGAGGGAGAATAACTTACTCATATTTGTTTCTTAATTTCTTTCTTTCATTCGAACCTCAGAATAAATAATCATTTTGGCCTTTTAGATCAATTGACATTCTATTTTCCACAACTCTCGTATTTCCGTCTATCTAATTTTTTTAGTTTCAACATATTCAGCTTAGGTGAATTAACCTATTAGTTCACAAGAAGATTTGAAATGCCATATTAGATCAATACATATATACTTTTAATGGTTCTATATACATATATCCAAGTGCTTGGTGATAAAATATAGCAAATGAAAACCAGTGTTGTTACTCATTAGAGGGAGACTTGGATATAACAAACTGTTACAGATGGTTTAGTTGTTGTTATGTATATTATGCTAGTAGACATCTAACGTGCCAGTGTTTTAAAAAGAAAGAAAAAAAGACTTGTGTCTTTTATATAAAAGAGTACTCAGCTTCTGAATGCAAAAGACTACCGTTATAATTAGCTAACAAATATCATCGATATCAATTCAACCCAAAGCAAGAAAAATACAGTATTTAATTATCATAAAAGAATTATTTGCTTAATTTCTAAAATGATATTAGATTATTTGCAACATGATTTTATGAATATTTTTATTTTCTTGCGTCAGTACAAACCAAAAACCTACGAGTAGAAAACAAGTATTCTTCCATTTGTTTTTGGATCCGGACTGCGATCTTATATACATTTTATGAATAATACAACTGTCAGACACCCAAAAATATGATAGTACATTTTAAAGCCGCGTGATTGTATATAATACAAATGATAGAAATAGCAACGGGACAAAGATACACATAACAATGAATCCACCAGATATAAATTCAAGCTTGTAGTAGATGACAAGTTAATATTATTTGTATCTAAAGATATGTGGAGCTTGACTCTCTCTATGATGTGTGTGACAAATTTAGTAAATATAATCACTCATAATAAGAAGGATAGTCAGGGAAGTGGTCCATAGTTTCTGACGAACCGTGTTGAAAATAAAATCACATATAAAATGCACTAGTACACCTGTCATCCCACTCCCACGTATAACAAGGGATGCAAAATATCTATGTTGGTGGAAACTAGTCGGTTGTGAGATGTGATTCTGTTCTATCTATTCAATTGCAGGTTCTAAACCGACGAAACCGGTCTGATTTGTTTTCGACTCCTTTTTTTTTTTTTGTCTTTTTTTCGTGTGTGTTTTTTTGGATTTGTTGGTCTTCTCATTTCGTTTGTGGTGATAGTAATTCTCTCTTCTTTCTTTTCTGTTTCCAGTTTCTTTTATGGAAGTAGTTTCTGTCTTTCGGTTTAGCGCCTGAAGTTTTTAGTCGGTGACAGTTTAACATCTTTTTGGTATGGATTTGGTGGGCTTGTCCGATGAAGGGTTATCCATTTTGTCCTATTGTTTGTTGGTTTACTAGGGTTAGGGTTATGCTGGTTTGGATAAACCGGTATGTGTCTAGTTTGTATTTTCTTTTCTTCCATTTCCCTTTTTCTAGATTTTATTGTAAAGGACAAACAAAAACCAAATTAATTACTATGAAAATCTTTTAAAAATGGAAAACAAGGGATGCAATATTATAATGGATTTTATGTCATTAGTTATTCTTTTCCTAAATGTTCCTACCTAAAACCACCTTAATGATATATACTTCATTTAAGACTCTCTCCAATTCAACCCTATTTTAATCTCTATATTTTCATATAAAATACAAAAAAACTCTATTGTAGTGATAAAATTGTTCCAATATATGTCTATATAGTAGAATCTTATATTTAAAGAGAAATATAAAAGTGATGTTTCCATCTCTGAATATAAAGAGAAAAAAAATTATTCTACGTTTTCCTCCAAAATAAAGAAATTCTATTATAGAATCATATATTAAAACAAAACCACATCTATAATAGAGATTCTAGAAAAAAATATATAGGTATACATACTCTAAATTAAAATACCAAAGAGAAACTTCATTTTCAACCCAACAATGAAACACCATTTTAGTGTATTTTGTAATTAAAATTTCTCTAACTCAACTCCAAAATCATATTATTGTGATACTATTCACCACACTAAACACTATTTAACTAATTTTATTAATAAAATATTAAGGTAAATATATATCAACAATAAAATAAAGTCATATAAAATAGGAAAATATATATATAATCATATTGAAAATTTATTTAAATTTATTATTTTAATATTGTTATATTAAAATAGTAAATATTTATTTTTAAAGAAAATTAACTGGTATATATTATTATATTTTATGTAACATAATTACATAATAAATTTTATATATTGTATATTAGGTAATAACAAAATTTGTAACTTAATAATATAAAAAAGTTAAAATATAGTTTTGGTGTATATTTAGTGGTGCTTAGAGAAAATAATAGTGCTGAAACTACACAAAATAGTATAATTTTTCACACAAAAATAGTTTTACGGATTGAAAACGCTAAATCTCTTGTATGTTGACAAAGAAACAACAATTATTTCCTGTCAACATCTTCAGGTGAGAGGGTTGAAAAGATCTTTGGAGGAAATGAAAGGAGAGAGTGAAAAGGTAAGAATAGTGCAAAGATTGAAATCAACAACAACAAAGGAGGTCTCCACCCTAATTTCGCCGCCATGATTAATCATTTTTGACTTGAGAACTTTGACAAGTTTGCTAAAGTTTTATTAATTATTATTACTAGGTGATTTTCCCGTGCTCATGCACGGGTATAAATATTTTTAAAGTAAATATATAATAATAATTGATTACTATTTAGTTTTAATTTTAAATTAATTTATAACTTGTATGCATCATTTATATTAATAGTATTATATTACTTTACTTATACTGTAATTTTATATATGTTATATCTAGTCGGTTTTTGTTATTTTTACGGTTGGTTTAGTTATCATTTGGATAAATTGGATTGCGTCTCTGAATTCAACTTTAATATTTTTAAAATATATTAATTTTTAATTAGTTACTTATTTGCATATGGTGGGTGTTGTCTTAGATATGTAAATATATTTTAAGAAAATTATGTATAACTTAAGATATATTGTGCTTAGAATGAATTAAAAACTAACTAAAGTGTCTTATTCCAAAATACTTAAATTAGTATAATGATAATATTCTAGAGTCTCATGGATATATATAAATTTTACAAAAGAACTAAAATTGTAAGAGTTGGTTAATATTTATTTTCATTTGTTAAAAAAAGAGTTATCCTATGATCAATAGAAGGTTATATGCATAAATAGTTGATACATTTTTGGAAGCTCATGAACACCTATCAATATTTACAATAATTAAAGTATTTATAAATTCTAAATAACTTTATGCTTTAGATTTATTGAATGTAAACTGAAATTTATGTTAAATAATCTTAAATTGAGAATTCAGATTTGCTTTGATATTTTGATTATGGTTATATTTAATTTCACAAACATAAAAACATAAAATTTAAAAGAAAATTTAATATTAAAAAAATAAATAATTTTAATAATGATAAAATATCATATATCTAGCTCATTAGAACAATTATTTTGATCAAGCGATGTTTATTGTTAAATTTATTTTTAGTTTTTAATATCTCTTAAAAATAAGCACTATACAAAATTGTGATTGTATTTGAAANAAATTTAAAAGAAAATTTAATATTAAAAAAATAAATAATTTTAATAATGATAAAATATCATATATCTAGCTCATTAGAACAATTATTTTGATCAAGCGATGTTTATTGTTAAATTTATTTTTAGTTTTTAATATCTCTTAAAAATAAGCACTATACAAAATTGTGATTGTATTTGAAAATAATATTATATAAATAAAATGTAATTTATAGATAATTTTCTGTAATTGAAAGATATTATAGTCAACTAAATATATGAAATTTTTTATAATAATTGATTGATATAAATTATTTTATTACTCTAAAAGTATATTTTATGTTTCTTAAAAATATTTTTAAATGTATTATTACTATTTTTTGAACTTTCCTTTTTATGAAATTATATTATAGATACCTATATTTTTATGTTATTTAAAAATATTTTTAAATGTATTATTACTATTTTGTCAACTTTCCTTTTTTATGAAATCATATTATATATACATATATTTTTCGTTTTAAATTTGTTTTTTATGACTATAAAAATTTCCTTTTTATTACATATCTTTTTGGAAATTTTTGAAAAGGAAACTAAATAAAAGAATTAATAATATTATTTTTAACTATTTTTAATTCATTAAGGGTATCAATGTAATCAACCATCGTGATAATGAACGTGAGAGCGACACATAGGAAACTGACTTCTCAAATAATATTATAGAGATTAGTCAGCTAGAGTTATGGTTTAAAGTCGATCTAAACAACAGTTTTTGCAACTTCTTCTATCTTTTTCTAACATAGGGTTGGTACAAACCGTTTAAACATCTCGTTGACCTTAACAAACATGAAAACATTCATTTACAAAAGCTGAATCAATCAATCTCTCATCAGTGTCTATTTTTTTTAGTAGTCATTTGATTCAAGAAAACATTACAATCGCTAATGATACAGTGACATCTTTAATTTAGTTCTACAAAATTCATCTGAAATAAATGAAATCCTTTTTTAAAAATGCTACAAAAGTTACACTCAGTCGTCGTCTTCTTCTTCTGCTGCAGAAGATTCCTTTGACTTCTCAACTTCAGGCCTCTCGTTTTCTGAGGTTGCTGTGTCGCCCATCTTCTCATCATCGGGCTGTCGCTGGCCTGACACTTGAGAATCTGAAGTCTGGGTGTGGCTCGTTGGTGCTGGATGAGGATCCGAGTCCGACACTTGGGTGGCCTGACTCATTTCAGACTGCCCCGCCGCACCAATGGGACTGCTCTGAGACTGACTCGTTTCAGACTGAACCGTACCAATAGGGCTGCTTTGAGACTGACTGGCAACCACCTGACTGGTATCCTGATGATGATCTGTTGTTTCAGAGTGACTCAATAATGGTACCACCGAGACTTGCTGAGACTGGCTCGTTTGCTCTTGTGACTCGCTTGCTTGCTGCTCTCCCTGACACTCTTGAGTCTCACTCGCTTGCGCCTGACTCTCCTGTGTTTCACTCGCTTGCATCTGACTTCCTTGTGTCTCACTCGCTTGCATTTGACTCTCTTGCACCTGACTTCCTTGTGTCTCACTCGCTTGCACTTGACTCTCTTGTGTTTCACTCGCCTGAACTTGACTCGTCTGTGTTCCCTGAGAATCAGGGACAAGTCCAAGAACAGCCAATGTAGATCTACCCCAAAAAAAAAAAGTCTTGTGATCAGCGAATGGATTTTCCAAATAGCTCAAGAGCTTTGTTTTAATTCAAATCCGGTAGATGATTTAACCTTGGAAGTGAAGACTGAATATCTGGCTGGCTGGCATGCGCGACCAGAGGAGCTCTTAAAGACGAGATTTTAGTCAATGCATTTCCCAGCTGAGTTGGAGGAAGCTGTACAAAATATAAATTTCAGTCATAAAAACCCTTTCTTCTTCTTGAAGAAATTTTTTTTTTAAAAAAAAGGCATAACGAGAGTATTTTTACATTACAGTTGAGATTCTGAAAAATTGCATACAAAGCAGATCAGGGAGGAGTTAAAAAAAAAAAGATTTGTAAATGAGTCGTACCTGTAGTAAGACCTTGTATGATTGAGGCTGTGTTGACTGTGCGCATTTCAAGAACCCAACCCACAGTTTCGGATATTTCCATATCTGAAGCAAAATGTTTAATCACATCATTAAGAATGAATCACGAATGGAGAAAAAGCATGACGTGTTCCAAGAACATTACCGACCTGTTTGCTAACGAGACGAGCAAGGATCTCCAGGATAAAGTCGGACTAGTAGAACATTAAGTTGAAGAGGTTACTATTATTGAGTGAAAAATCAAATTGTGCTTTCAAAAAGAGAAAACATGTTATGAGCTTGTTACCAGAGCTGGAAAAGCACCAATAGCTTGTAGAACTGTACGCATGAATAACATTGGCAGTGGAATTTGCTGGACCTGCAGCCAGAAACTCACCATTGAGCAAAAGTATCCGGAAGAAAAAAAAAATGTAAATATCACTGAAAAAAACAAACTGGGTCAGTAAGATGGAGACTGTTACTGTACCAGTTGATTCAGAACGCCGGCTAAAACCTGTTGAGTGAATGTCTGCCTCTGTGCAAAACAGGTATTGCATGCATCTGTGACCTGATAATAACGTTAAAGATGGTGTATTTGATTCAATAAGCAACCTCCACATTGATGAATTTAGGTAAACAAGTTGCGGAGATCTCCTAATTGTTCATCTATTTGCTGCATCTTGTAAAGAAAATGGTCGAGACATACTTGTTTAAGCGGTATTCCATCTCTCGCTGGATCAATGCTATGGATAGCAATTAAAACTTCTGATGGAGAAAGCACTGGGCCAGACTGAGCTGATCCCTGAGAACCAAATTCCAGACTGAGAACATCAAACTTACCTCAGAAGCAAGACTTACACAATAAAAGTTTAAATTAGATACCTGCAGAACACGAGAGAGTGCGACTTGGAATTTCTCCATAGGAAGATTGACCATATGGGGGAAAACACGGAGAACCTGATATATATATATATATATAGAGAGAGAGAAGTTAGAACTTTAGGAGAATTAGAAAAGCGTCAACAGAAGGGGAAAAAGGTAGGAAAGCAGATTTACATCGTCCCTTGGCAGGAACGGCAATATTGGGAAAATAATTTCTACATCCTGCAGATTCCATCAAAAATTCAAAACCCAAGGATTAGAGAAATGACTAAACATTAGTAATGAGCTCTCAATGGAACCATTGCATCCTCCTCACCTTTATTCTTGTATCAAACAACTTTCTTATAGTATGTATCAACTCTGAAGAAGGCTTAGCCCCCTCAGTAAGGGTTTGAAGAACCTGTAATCAAAGAATAACATTAAGGGAATATTAAAGCTGCTCACAGCTCTTTACAGCATAGACGACAAAGCTGAGAAGAAAAAGACGTAAACCTGCATTAGAAGGTTCTCACTTCCACTCGGTGGGTCTGCTATAATTTTAAGAAGCTCAGATGATGAGCCCATAGTACGAACTAGTATTGGGATTTGACGATGGATAGCCTACATATATAATCAGTGCGAATAAATAACAGACAAATATAATACTAATTTGAGAAAAGCATGCTCCAGTCTTACCTCCTTAACAGGATCTGATGCATTTTTGTAAATGCTGAACACATGGACAAAAAGGGCGTGCTTCTGAAAATTAAATAGTACGCATACGAATCAAAACTTTTAGCAAAATTTAGGCTAGAATTGTCATTTAGTAGAAGAACGGTACAAAAATCACAAGACCTTGGTACATAGAGCAAAATAGAGTGACAAGCAGCGTTGGGCTTCGGTTATTGATGTTGCTTCTGAGGACGAATCCAAGCCGGCACAATCATTGCTCAATGTTTCAGCATCTCCTCTCTCGCAACGCACTACGGAAAGTAGCTTGTCCTTTGCAAATTCCTCAATCTGTTGTGTAATGAATGATAAAGAATAGAGCTTGTTTGCCACCTGTTTAATGATAACCCACAATTATTGAAGTGGTTCCACATCAACAGCGGAATTCATGCATCTCAGGGTTTTGGGGAAACATACCAGGCGGATTGCTTTCATGCGAATCTCTTCCAAGTGATGAACAGCACTCTTTCATTCAACAAAAAATAGAGGAACAGGGAATAAAATTTAGTGACCAGCCACAATTAGCAATATGAAAACCCCCAATAATATACGAAAACTCAGAAAAAGGAGAAAGAACCACAAAATCGAAGCCCAATGCTGAATGCTGAAAATGTTGGCACAATGCATGTATAACACAATTGGCACAATGAATGTATAAAAAAAAATCCATTGAAACCTGAATGATGAACATGTTGGCTGCGCCAACGAAAAAAGGAATTAGCAAAGAGGTTAGATAGAAGAAACCTGCAAAGCAATCTTCAGGCAGTCATTCCGGATTCCAGGTCTCGCTAAAATCAGACTCCAAACAGCACTGAGACCTTGGGTAACACGGTCTCCGCTAGGTAAGTCCTTTTCAACCTTGTCACCACTTTCAGGACAGCAAAACGATTCCAACAACTTCAGAACTGATTTCGGCAGAAATGGAGAATCTCCGAGCAATTTACTTAACGATTTATCAGAAGGTGGAAACGAATCTCTAAGTGCTTCAGCCTAGAAAGTAAAGAAATGTTTCTGAGAAATTTCAAAGTAAAAATTTGATTAAGATTGTAAAAAAAAGTGGATGCTTACCACAGCTATCAAGAAACTTTCATATGCAGACGCAGCAGTTGTTGACGAGAAGAAATCTTGTTCTGCTTCTGCCTCCCCGTATAGCCTGTAGAGAACCCGCACAGTCAACTCATGCCCCTGAAAACATACGTGACAATGATCAGATAAAATGGCGTTTGAATCAAGTTGGGATGTCATTCAACATTTTGGAGACTAAGATATAGCAGAGTCGATGCCACCAAAATACAATAAGCATGCATAAGAATACACAGGATTCACTGATTTAATTGTTACAGACAGAAAAACAAATTCTCACCTCATGACTCAAATAATCGGAGAGAATGTGTTCCTGTAACATTTTCCAAGGGTCCAGCTCCGAAGGAAACTGCAAAAATGGCAAATGTGACGATCAATTACTATGAATGTCATCTTGCTGACATATTGGTAGCAACTAGGACATATTTTAAAGAACTTAAAACAACAAGCAGTAGTAGTAGAAATATTCACTTCCTATAAGAACAATAGAGTTGAGGAAATGAGGCAAGAATCCACGCAGAGGCCAATAAGTATAAATCTATAAAATCACACAAAAGAAAATTTCCCGCAGAGTAATAAATCATAAGCTGAACTAAGAGAGCCATCTTCTCAGAACGCTTACAGGAGCAAAGAAAAGCCATGTCAAAAAGATAATTTAGAAAATTACCTCAACTCCCAAGTGAGCAAGAAGAGAAAAGCGAAGTTGTGAGCCACCAGACATTGATACTTGTTTATATGCTTCAACAATGCGCAAAAACACCAGCTTCTGCAAACTGTCTTTCTCTTCATCAGAAAGGTTGACAACAGGTGCTGATATCTTAGGCAAGACAAACTGAGGCGCAGAAGCAAGTGAAGTTGCCGTTGAGGAAACCAAGCTGTTAGAACCTATGCCAGTCGCCTTTGGACTGAACTCCTCAGACTTATCCACTGACACTGATGGAATCACAGCGAGAAGAAGTTCTCCACTGGCACTCGCATCTTGGTTCTTGCTGGCGGCCTCCACATTTGTAGAACCCAATACAGAAGTAACAGGGGCTTCTGATAACACATAGCGTTGAGCAGAAGAATCTAGTCCAGGTATACCACTTTCTACATTCCCTCTGTAATGCACATTTGGAGGAAGCTCAATATTGCTCTCATCATTTACTGCATCTACAGCCGGGAATATCTGCTGGTCCACATGATTCAAACAGAGTTCTTCACCTTCCTGCCATTAGCGAGATTAAATGTACAATCCAATATTACAAACTACGAAGCAAAATAAGGAAGAAATGACGCAATAAAATATAACACATTAATACTTTCAATCGAGTAAAGAGCACCCATACATTTTCTGTTTTCAGTGTGTGGGGATTTATCAGGGCAGCAACTGGTGGGAATGCAGTTGACAGTGAAAGAACACCAGCCACAAATGATGGTGGATACTTAATTTGTGCATCACTGCCAACTATAGACATGTTCATCACCAACTCATCGGTGCCATCAGTATAAGAGGGACCATTTAGTAGAATATTATGCATATTAGCCATCACAACATCGGCCAGTAAATCCGCAGAAATACTTGAAATAAGGATCTCTAGAGATCCAATTGCTTTTTCACCCTGGGCAACCAATGCTCCAAACATAGCAACCAGTTGCTGAACAGGTCCAGAATCACTCACTCCTCTGCTATTACTTGGTCCAGTTGAAGTAGAAGTAACCAGAGGTAAAGAGCCAACACTGTTACCATTTAATGCCTCAGTAGATTCTCCTGACACAGAAGTTGTTATTCTTGATCGCTTTCCAGTCGAAGCATCTCCATTCAGATCAATATTGTATTCTGATCCAGATCTTTTCCTACCAAAGTTACTTTCCGCAACAACAGAACTTGCACATAGAGAATTCTCTTCCACTGATGCCTGAAATTAATAATTTTTGGATTTAAATGTCCGTATCTAATATATATAACCAAAAAAGACGCATGCACACACAACCATAAACATCTAGATTCAGTTATAGATGGAAAGTGGAACAAACTACCTTTGTATCCTCTACACTGTCTTTGTCTTGAATGCTTCCGTTAGTCGTGTAAAACAGATCTTCAGCTTTCTCTGCCCGACTGCCACCTTCTATCTCTTTTAGAGCACCGATCAGCCGGTCCTTCCACTGGAACAAATTACAGCATAGGGATCAAAATAAAAAAACAACTATGAAAAACAACTCCACGGAGAACATACTATCTTAACATATAACTAATTAGAAACGATATGGTAGCAAGTAAGCCAGGTCAGCAAAGACATGCCCAAACATCCGAGCGCATTAGGTAATAATCTACAGATAACTTCTGGGAAGATCAAATACAAAGCATTGGATATAAGCAAAACAATACCGGTGCAGCAGCCGGATGTTTACATTCCAAGCAGGAGAGAAATACAGTCTTGAGGGCAAGATTTGCTGCTGCTGCATGCACTCCATTCAGAAAGCTTGGGGCATCCAAGCTCAGAAGAACAGGGAGAATTCGTCCACAAAATGCAGGACGTTTCTTTGCAACTGATGAAAGACTGTATAAGAAAGAGAATCAAATAAAGAGGAACTCTTGAGCCATAAGACAAGTTAACATGACAACCTGGATCTCCATATATACAACAATTCTACACTGAAGATACCAGCAGATCCAAAACACAGTATTCCTTTAAAACTAGTAACTGTGAGTGAGAACCAAAGCATACTTTCACATTTTACCCCGTTACGTTAAAGCAACTTGGTCCTCACTAGATTGGATGATCTTTCAGAAAATAAAATTGAATCCAAGTTTTTGATACACGTTCAGAGATAACCAATAATTTTCTAGATAGAAGGATCCAAAAGAATCATAGAAAGAAGCATATACATGTTTTAAAGAATTTTATAGAACGTTTGACAGAATACTACCAAATGAACTTGCCCAAATAGATGCACTCAATAAACGACTCACCTATTGATAAGAAAGATAATGGTGGAGCTATTAAGAGATTTTGCTGCAGGGTGGCGAAGCTGATCAAGCAGTAAACCCAATTTCTGGCTGGCCTCAATGGACAAGTCTCCGAGATTCAAAACAGGATGCCCCCCACGAAGAATAGATATATTAAAATCTGCTTGAATTACGTAACTAAATTGTATAAGCAACTGACTGGCTTAGTAATAAAAACAACGAACTTCTAGTTCGCGTATTGAGGGGACAGATACATAAAGAAATACCATCATGGGAAGGAGAGACGCTAGGGTCAGGTGTATACAAAAGAATAAGCGCTTCCACAAATTTCATAGCGCATAATTTAACACCACTGTTTCCTTGCTAATATACAACAAGTCACAAGGAAAAAAAAGGAATCAGAAAAGACTTTTTAAATAAAAAGAAGAAAATCATTTGGGGAGATGAGAGAAAGCATTTAATTCCAACCTTGAAAGCCAAAGAGCATATTTCATCCTTGAAATTAAGCATCCATGTCCAGGAAGATTGAACAACCTCATCCAACTCACTAGAATGCAAACCCTAGAAACCAAAAAAAAAAAGGACAGCCAAGCATGTCAAATAAAAAAGGGATCTACACACCAAATGCAGGGTCACATAGGGAGAAATCAATTAAAAAAAAAAAAAAAAAAACCTGGAGTGCGACTTTTTGGAGAGTGGAAGGGAATAAAGCAGATCCAGAAGCGATGACTTGCCTGACCACAGCTGGTGTGTCATCTTGGAGAGACTTAGTTAAAAGGGGAACTATCTCTGGTAATAATTCCACATAGTTCAAACCAATTTCTCCAAGAATCCTGCATTTTTAAAAAAAAAAATAGCATCAGAAGAAGTTCAGTGAGTGAGTGAGGTATGCACAATCCATAAGTCAAAGAAAGGAGTGATTATTATACTAGTCGCAATATAGAATCCTAATGAGAGTAAGACAGGATGAACTTATAATCAAATCCCTGAAGACAGACAGAGGCAACAAACTGTGCGTTATCATAACCTGACGAATCCAATTGAAAAACAAAAAAAAAACTAATCGGTTTACAGATAACTGAGCTTACTCGGTTACAAACTTGCGGACAGCACCGAATTGATCAGAGAGGAGATCGAAAAGGAGAGGAAGCAGCTCGGAGGCGTCTCCTTGCAAATTCCGACGAAAATTGCGCAATCGCTGGAGCTTGGGAGGCAATTCGGTGGCTGATTTGGCGGATCTCGCCAGACCTTTAAGCTTTTCTCTTGAAGCCATGATGGTTCCCACCATTATGATGGGTTCGAGCAACTATATATATATATCTCTGCCTAGACCTTCGATGGAAAACGTGAAGGATCGATACACATCTCTCTCTCTCTCTTTCTGCCGTAGGGTTTAGAGAGACAACACGGACGATGGATGGAGAAGATTAGTTTTTTTTTTTTATTTCTCCTATATCAAACACCAATTGAGCACTGATTTTAAGTTTTCGCATCTTTCCAAAAAAGAGCCGATACATGTAATGGCACTACGTCGTTTAGCTTTAGAAAGAATAAGATCCATATGGATAATTGAATGGGCCGATTAACAGAATGAGCTCACTCTGAATGATTACGCATTTAAAAGGGCCAGATAACCTAACTGACTTATCAATTTTTATTCCCACACATTGAGACAAGGCTCTAAGAAACCAAATTCAATACCAAACTACTGTATGAGAGGAAGATTTCATTTTTGTTAATCAAAACTCATAGTACAGGGCCTCTCTTGCCAGAGCATATTATATTTTCTTCTGTTAGTGATGCCTAAGAGAGACCACACATTTGATGATACCAAGAACTAGAGGCTATGTGAATCTAATCCGGGACACTTCTCCCAATCAGCTGCAGAGCTCAGTATGAGAGGAAACCTCGTATACTAGGATGGCAATACTCTTCCTTGCGCTTAAGTAAGCTCAGTATCAATGAAGAGAAGAATGTTTCATTTTGGAAAATCAAGAGAATACATTCTTATTATTATTTTTGGAACTGACAAACTTGTTTCTTGCAGAGATGGAAGAAGGCAGTCGATTACAATCATAAAACACTAAACAAAGATTATAAGGAAAACAAAGACAAAAGGGGATATGTGGATACAAACTACTACTCATCTAAATGGTCTTTGAAACCATCCATTCTCGTTCCTTCCTTTTCACTCTGAACGATTAGCGAACCTCTCAACCTTTTCGTCATTGAGATTGATCCCCACCATAGCCTCTCCCAGTCCACAGCTCACCTCCACAAGCATCTCCGGGTCACTGTAATGAGTCACTGCCTGAACTATCGCCCTCGCCCTACGAGCCGGATCTCCGCTCTTGAAGATACCCGATCCCACGAAGACACCGTCGCATCCAAGCTGCATCATGAGCGCCGCATCCGCCGGAGTAGCCACTCCACCAGCCGCGAACTGAACGACGGGAAGACGGCCAAGCTGCTTCGTCTGCATCACGAGATCGTAAGGAGCAGCAAGCTTCTTAGCGAAAGTGAAGACCTCGTCGTCATCCATGTTCCTTAAAACCCTAATGTCACCCATAACAGACCTCACATGCCTAACTGCCTCCACGATATTCCCAGTCCCAGCCTCACCTTTAGTCCTAATCATCGCCGCACCTTCTCGGATCCTCCTCAGAGCCTCCCCTAGGTTCCTGCTGTAGAAGCCGGAAAACCGGATCGACATAGACGATATAAGAAAGACGGGGTTAAGGAAACAACGATTATATGAGACATGGAGGCGAGATAAATCTCTTTCCTTAACTCTTAATATTCGCTCCGTAGTGAGACGAAACTGTACGAATATTGAGTCCCAGGATACAACCATGGCAGACGAATCACGCTTCACTCGTGAAA
>CAKOAT010139598.1:92049-112799 GCA_932364175.1 Eruca vesicaria subsp. sativa | reverse complement strand
GTTTTCGAGAGAGCCAAAACCAAAAAAAAAAAAAAAAAAACCCTAAAATCCCCCCCTCCCCTATCTCGACGACCCTCTATCATCGTCTCATGGATATAGCACTCTTCTCGCCGTCCTCTCTCTTCGCCGACGACGATGACTCCTCCTCTGGTAACTGACTGATGTTTCTGCTTTTGACCCACCATTACATAGCGACTGAGTGTGATAGTAACTGTAATTGCTTTCTCAGATGGAGAGACGACGAGGCAGAGCTTCGTTGATAGGAATCACCAGTTTCCTGGAATGGTACGTGTTCTCTATCCTCCTTCCTAGTAGCCTTGAGAGTGAGTGAAAACATGGCTATTGGGAAGCTCTGTGAGTAATGTATGAAACAAAATAGTTTCTCAGTAAGTAAGTGTTTCCTCTTTGTTTGTTTTTGTTTGGAAACAGGAATTGCATATCCGTGAATTCGGTTTCCACCAGCTTAATGCAAACTTGCTCTGGCCTGGTTCCTTTGCCTTTGCTGACTGGTTAGCCCAGCATCCCCACCTGATCCAGAACCGGCGCTGTCTCGAGATTGGAAGGTACCACTTCCTCCTTCTCTTTTGTGCTTCTTGATTGGTTTTCCTGTGTTTTTTTAAACTGAGCTTCTTTTTGGTTTGGTGGCAGCGGCACTGGTGCTTTAGCTATTTTTCTTAAGAAAGAGTTTAATCTAGACATAACTACTTCAGACTACGATGATCACGAGATTCAGGATAACATTTCTCATAACTGTATTTCAAACAACATTACCCCTTCTCTCCCCCATATCAAGCGTGCGTCAGTCAGTTTTCCATATATTCTTCTTTTATCTTCATCGTAAAATGGTATAATTTTGGTTTGACATTCTCTACTATTTATTATGACAGATACATGGGGAGATGAATTCCCAACCTCAGTTCCAGATTGGGATTTGATCATTGCCAGTGATATCCTTCTTTGTATTTCATCTACTCCTTGTCTTTTTCTTTTCCTTGGTATATCTGAAATCTTGTTCATGCTTCTTATTTTAATTTGCAGATGTGAAACAGTACCCAAACTTGATTAAGTCTCTCTCTTTTCTTCTCAAGTCCTACAAACCTAAAGACACCAATGCTGTTATTAGTCCCGCAGCAGATTGCAAGCTAAATGGTCACTAACTCCCTCTTCTTTTTTTTCTTTGTCATCACCAAAACAAGTCTTATCATTTACTTACTCTCTTTTTTTTTTTAACCAATAGGAGGAGCAGAGTCTGATCTGCTACCCTGTCCGGTGTTCTTAATGAGCTGGAGACGAAGGATTGGGAAAGAAGATGAGTCTTTATTCTTTACTGGTTGCCAACAAGCTGGCCTCCACGTCAAGCATCTTGGAAACCGAGTTTATTGCATCAGCCTTTCAGAGAAAGCAACCTCTGAAGAATAGGTTTACTACTCACTCCTCTTGAGTCTTCTTCCTCAGCGAGATTGTTCACCTCTGAAATTAGTGTTGCTCTTGCAGCTTATTTGGATTTGCTTCTTTTTTTTTTTTCCAAGTTAAGGGTGAAATGCGAAACCATTGAAGGATAATTTCCATCAGTTTGTGTCGCCTAACGCTCCTTTCTTGATCCAAATCTTCTACTATACATAAAAAACAGTGTATGTTGTATGATTCATAATTTAAGATTGATTCACAAAAAAAAAAAATTTAAGAAAAGGTTTCAAGTTTTCAACGGATGTTTGATTACCGGTTCGTTCCGGTTTAAGGATGGGTTATATAAACCTTGCTGTCCTCTTAAAAGTTAAGTAAAAGAGGTTTTTGTCAACTGAAGTGGAGCGTTGGTGTCTGTACTGAAATTCGATCTATTGATAAAAGAAAAATATTGCTTTTTTTTTGAAACAAAGAGTTACAAAGACGAAAGTTAAAATTCCGACCAAGGGAGGATCTTTCCAGGCAAATAATAAATTAGGGCTTTAGGAAGGTTCGGTTTTGAGCTTAGAGAAAAAATGATGGAAGTTTTAGGGGGCGCATCATCATCTGAGTGCAATTTAGGGATCCTAGAAACTCTATCGGAAGATGCGATTGTGGAAATCACAGAAAACTACGGCGGGTTTTTCGATACAGTGGAGTCTCTCATTGCCGGAGATACCTCAGTCGAGCAAGAGTTGGTGTCTCATGTTTCTACTCTCTGCAAGTATGGTCTTGATTCTCTTGTTCGTGACCACTTCCTCACATCTCTCCAGGTATTTTTTTTGAAGATTCAGCTTCTTCCTGACTTAGTAGAGTAACCAAAATTCTGGTCTTTGTCTTAAATTTCAGCAAGCTTTTGACAAGGGCGGTGCCTCCAGTTTTTGGCTTCATTTTGACGATTTTCGTTATAAGAAACATACTGTAAGCAGTTACATCGCTTGCTTCGTTTTTCGATTCTTTAAGCTTGGACTAAAAAAAACAGATGCTTTTGGACAGGATTACGGAGAGGAGATTCACCAAGCCTTGTGTGGGGCTTTGGAAGAAATTTCTATAGAGAAGCAGTTTCATGAGAAATGTCTCTCCATACTCCTTCATGCTCTGCACTCCTTTAAACAACACTCTTCGGACTCAGATTCCGAAAGAGTTCAACTTTTTTCCAGTTTCCGGTCGATGCTGTCTTCAACTTTGATGACTACTCTTCCTCAGCATTTTCCAGGTATCTCTTCTTTCTTGCTTTCCCATCTCCTCTGATTCAAACAACCATTCCGGCTCTGTTTGCCACTCCAAGTTCAGTCATTACCCTCATATATTTTTGTCTCTTTATTATCTCCCTAGAAATACTGCATTGGTATTTTAAGGAAAAGCTGGAGGAGCTAAGCGCGATCATGAATGAAGATGACACCCAACAACTCGAGACTGATGGTATGGATTTGGACGATAAGCTGAGATCTAAAATTGGAGAAATGGATGTTGATGAAGGCTATTCAAGACATGACGAGCTGGTTAAGAACATTGGGAAGGTTGTCCGTGACCTTAGAAGTATTGGTTTCACTTCTATGGCTGAAAACGCTTATGCTTCTGCCATCTTCTTGCTTCTCAAGGCCAAAGTCCATGATCTGGCTGGTGATGATTACAGGACTTCTGTTTTGGGATCAATCAAAGAATGGATTCAGGTAGGTTTAGATTCTCACTCTACCATCTATCAGATTGTTTTTGGTTATCCCTGACATTTGATCTCTTCTCCAGACAGTTCCTCTTCAGTTCCTTAATGCGCTTCTTTCTTATCTTGGTGATTCCGTAAGATACGATACCACAACGTCTACCCTCACGTCCCCTCTGGCTTGTTGTCCATCTTCTCCAAGCTTTTCCAAAGTGGTGACTCCTTCTGAAGGAATTGTTAGGTGGAAATTACGGCTTGAATATTTTGCGTATGAAACACTGCAAGATTTAAGAATAGCTAAACTGTTTGAGATAATCGTTGATTATCCTGAGAGGTAATTTCAATACTGATAGTAGATCTCGTTTGGAACCCTTCTCAAATAGCATCTCTGATGGAAATGAAATTTGGTTGATGCAACAGTTCTCCTGCTATTGAAGACTTAAAACAGTGTCTTGAATACACTGGACAGCATTCTAAGCTAGTTGAATCTTTTATTACTTCGCTGAAATATCGTTTGCTCACTGCCGGGGCCTCAACCAATGATATACTGCATCAGTATGTGTCGACCATTAAAGCCCTTAGGGCAATAGACCCAGCCGGTGTGTTTCTGGAAGCAGTGGGGGAACCAATCAGAGACTATTTACGTGGACGGAAAGATACCATCAAGTGTATAGTCACAATGCTTACGGATGGAAGCGGAGGGAATGCAAATGGTTCGGGAAACCCAGGGGATAGTCTTCTTGAAGAGTTGATGAGGGATGAAGAAAGTCAAGAGAATGTTGGTTTTGATGATGATTTCCACACTGATGATAAGCAAGCCTGGATCAATGCTTCTCGGTACCTTTTCTTCTTGGCTTATCTCTATCATCTTGCATGGCATTGGATTTGTCTTTTAATTTATCGTAATCTGCTTTTGTCCTCAGTTGGGAACCAGACCCTGTTGAGGCTGATCCTCTAAAAGGTAGCCTTAGTCAGAGGAAAGTAGACATACTCGGAATGCTTGTTGATATAATTGGATCTAAAGAGCAGCTAGTAAATGAATATCGTGTTATGCTCGCTGAGAAACTTCTCAACAAGACTGATTATGACATCGACACTGAGATACGCACTGTCGAACTTCTCAAGGCAATCTCTCACTCTCAAAACTATTGGCTGATTTCTACAGTTCGGATTAGATTTTTATCTTTCTCTTATTATTTATGCCAATAGATACATTTTGGAGAAGCCAGTATGCAAAGATGTGAGATAATGCTGAACGACTTGATTGATTCAAAGAGAGTGAACACTAACATTAAAAAGGCATCTCGAACAGGTTTATATTTTTGAACTCTTTCTCAATACTCCGTAGGTCCCTGTATGAATCTCGTCTGTGTCCATTCCTTGTTGTTTAGGCACTGACTTAGGAGAGAGTAAGCTGTCTGTTGATATTCTTACCTCGACGATACTTTCAACAAACTTCTGGCCACCAATTCAGGTTGTCACATGTTCTACTTTATGATGATTATATCTATACATTTGAAGGGTAATAGATATTTGTGATTGCTTCCATTTACTGAATTGGAGGGGGAATTTCAGGACGAGCCTCTGGTGTTCCCTGAACCTATCGACAAGCTACTGTCAGATTATGCCAATCGATATCATGAGATCAAGACCCCTCGTAAACTACTATGGAAGAAAAATCTTGGCACTGTCAAGGTAATTTTTGTTGTTTGTAGATACTAACATGGTTTTGTTTTGGAGTATGGGAGAAAGCAGATAGTGACAAATGTAACTAACTCTCTCTGAAATGGGTTTGGGTTGAACGCAGTTGGAGTTGGAATTTGAAGACAGAGCAATGGAGTTTACAGTCTCCCCCACACATGCAGCCATTATCATGCAGTTTCAAGAAAAGAAAAGGTAACCAAATCTACAAGAGTCAAATTATGGATAATTTTCTCTCTGCCAAAGTTACTGAAATATTTTTTTGTCAGTTGGACATCTACAGATCTTGCTGCAGCCACTGGGATACCCATTGATGTATTAAACAGAAGAGTAAACTTGTGGATAAGCAAGGTAAACCCATAGTTTGATTCAAAAGCATTCATTCTGGAGAAAGGAAGAGCTAAACTTGTAAAGTTGCCTGAACATTAGGGAGTTTTGAGGGAAACAAGAGGAAGAGAGACAAATGGGAATGTTGTGTACACGCTAGTTGAATCCATGGCTGATTCTAGTGGGAAAAACGAAAGCGAGGAGCTGTTGGGAGGTGATGAAGAGAGTGAAAGATCGATAGCCTCAGTGGAAGACCAACTTCGCAAAGAAATGACAATATACGAGGTATGTTATGATGCCTAACTCTCATATTCTACTTGGTCATTTGCATATTATCAAATAAATGTTGTTGTTTGTTTTTATATCAGAAATTCATAATGGGAATGCTGACAAATTTTGGAAGCATGGCACTAGAGCGAATCCATAACACTCTAAAGGTAACACAAATCATGAAAGGGCATATAATATTTTACGAGGCTATTTATTGTCTTAGATTATTATGATGATCATGTCTCTGGTGTTGGTGTAGATGTTCTGTGTAGCGGATCCATCGTACGACAAGTCACTGCAACAACTACAGAGCTTTCTGTCAGGGTTGGTATCTGAAGAGAAACTAGAGTTTAGAGATGGAATGTATTTGCTCAAGAAGTAGTTGAACGCACGCTTGGACAATTGTGTTTCACCTATTACAGGAACTAGTTTTCTCTTTGTTTTTTCTCTTGTCAAGGATTCGTTAAGGCAACAAAGCAAAGCATAATATAATATATTCAAATGTGAAGGCCCAAGTGAGCCCACTAATTTGACTGGATTAAATTGTGGACCCCATAAAGTAGTCTTGACTATTATTCCGGAGAGAATTTATACATTGGGACGACGACTCCTCCACTTCTGTGCAATAATAAAAATTCCGAACAAAAAAAGAAAGAGAAGAAATCGAAAATGGGAGAAGAGAAATCAGTGCTTGAGTTCCGTAGCATCCCTTCGCTAAGGACCTCTGATTTCGCTCTCAAGACCTCCTCCTCCTCTGAACAACCTTCATGGAACTCCTCGAGGAGAAGCCGTAGCGGCGTTTTCAGCAATTTCGCATCCTTATCCGTTGCGATTAGAAGGAGAGAATCTGGTGGAGCATTCGCGTCCGTTTCGGTGGTGATTCCCAAGGAAGAGGAGGAATTCGCGCCTACTTCGGCTCAGCTGTTGAAAAACCCCGTCGCTCTTTTGTCATTTGTACCCAAAGACGCAGCTCTATTTTTCGCGGGGGCGTTTGCCGGAGCCGCCGCAAAGTCAGTGACGGCACCGCTTGACCGTATAAAGCTCCTTATGCAGGTAGGCTAGCTCTCTCTCTCTCTCTCTCTCAACAACTTCAAGGTTTTGTCGCACGTGTTTTCCTTTTTTCCTCCATTTTTAATTATTAAGAAAAACGTTATTGGTGAGCATTAATACGCCGTCGTTTTATGTACTAACTCCTTTTTAGTTTTTTTTTTTTTTTAAAAAGTTGTTGTTGTTGAATGAACTGTTAATTTATTCAAAAAAAAAAAAAAAAAAAACACTTTATACAATACACAAACTCACATGGCTTTGATGTATCTTACATTGGCACAAGAGAGCCTACTTGAGTCTGGACTAGTCTTGACAAGATGAGTTGGGTTTTGTGGATTGTCACCATGTACATATTTCTTTTTATATAACCTCATACCTTTATTTTGTACTAGTACATCTATGTGCGCTCCATATGTGTAGTAGAATATATATGGTCTGTGTATCGTTTGAACTTTGCTTTGGTCCTTCCATGACCATGACATGATCCATTGCATTTAAATGCTGTTAATGTTTTCTTTTTACTAGTGTGACTGTGTTCTTGTTACATACTGTAATATGTATTTATTACTACTATTTGATTGCCGACTTATTTTAAATAATTATTATAGACACATGGTGTTCGAGCTGGGCAACAAAGTGCTAAGAAGGCTATTGGTTTCATCGAGGTATATTCTCAATAATCATGTAATGTTGACAATTGGTTCTTCTTCTTACTGTAAACTAAACTCATATTATTTGTTATCTGGAATACATATATATAACTACAGGCGATTATGCTAATTGGAAGAGAAGAAGGTGTTAAAGGTTATTGGAAAGGAAACCTACCTCAGGTACACTCACTTTATCTCTTTACATACATAAATCAATCTCCCAACAAGACTGTGTTGTAATTTAGTGGGATTTTAATTGCTCATAATCTTAGTCTCTTTGACTGTTCCAGGTGATAAGGATCGTGCCTTATAGCGCTGTCCAGTTGTTTGCATATGAAACATACAAGGTTTGTGAACTTTGTCACATCTGATTCTGCTTTTGATTTCACAATCTTTATGTTTTTTTATTTATTCAGAAACTATTTAGGGGAGAAGACGGTCAATTGTCTGTTCTAGGAAGGCTTGGGGCAGGTGCTTGTGCTGGCATGACCTCTACTCTGGTAACTAATATTGTGTAGTGGTCTGTGTGAGTTCATCTAGTCTCACGGAAAATCAGATATACCTATTAAGAATCTGTTTATGTTTTTTTATTGCAGATTACATATCCTTTAGATGTGCTGAGGTTGAGGTTAGCTGTTGAACCGGGGTATCGCACCATGTCCCAGGTATATATTCATTGCATTATATAGACCCAGCTTCTTCAATTTTTTTTTAAAAAAGAAACATATCACATGTAGGTTGCTTTGAACATGCTGAGGGAGGAAGGAGTTGCATCGTTCTATAACGGTCTGGGTCCATCGCTTTTAAGTATAGCTCCTTACATCGCCCTCAACTTCTGCGTCTTTGATTTGTAAGTCTACTTAGCAGTTAAACGTTACATCTGAAAATTTTCCACTCGAGGTTTGTTTACATTATATAATACAACGAATGCAGGGTAAAGAAAGCATTGCCAGAGAAGTATCAAAAGAAGACACAGTCATCTTTGTTAACAGCAGTAGTGGCTGCTGCTATTGCTACGGGTACATGCTATCCCTTGGATACCATTAGAAGACAGATGCAATTGAAGGGTACTCCCTACAAATCCGTGTTTGACGCCTTCTCAGGTAAAATAGTTAATACATCCTTAAGTTTTCTGCTTTCAAACTTAAAGGGAAGACTGACCTGCCCGCTTTATACTTAAAACCGTTGTATAGGAATCGTTGAGCGTGAAGGAGTTATTGGATTGTACCGTGGATTTGTCCCCAATGCCCTGAAAAGCATGCCAAACAGCAGGTAGATTTTCTTATATCTATCTTCAGATATATATGCTTGTGACGAAGCCATCTTATTTCATGTTGTTGTTGTTTATGCAGTATAAAGCTAACAACATTCGACATCGTAAAGAAACTCATTGCAGCAAGTGAGAAGGAGTTCCAAGGGATCGTGGATGCTAATCGCAAGAAATCAACAAGTCCTCCTAACACAGTCGATGAAGAAAAGTGAAAGCCGCTGTTAAGTTGTTCCCGTGATCCTCCTAAGATGTTTCTTTTGTTGTGTGTAATTTTGAATTGAAGGGCATTAATTAAGCCCAGAGAGAGTGTATGTCAGAGTTCGTATATGTGTAATAAAAGCAGGGGTTGTGTCCCGGCTTAGTCGTAATTTTAAAAGAGAACATGGAACAAAGCTGTAAACACAAAGGGTAGTGTGTTGTTCCTTTGGCTGAAGGAAAGCTCTCGTTCGAGATGAACCGATTGGTTTAAGTTATGAACCACATGCTGGTCGGCTGGTATCAGCAAACCATTATAAAAAGTGTGGGGAACAGAATCACAAATACCACCACGTGGCATTAGAAATCCAAAGAAGAATTTAAATGTAGCCAATCAGAGTAAAGCTCATCTATATAAAACAGAATCACAAAGATAACGTAGGATTCAACTAAGATAAGATAGATAATGATTTGCACCGTCAGATGGATTTTGTCAATTGATCCAACGGTTATGATCGTCTCTCCAAGATTAGCCAGGTCCCTCTTATAAGTAAACTGCAGCAGAATTTAACAAGTAAGAAGTTTCTCTTGTATCTCACAAAACTGTCATTGTAACAAAACAGCGCTAGAGATGGCCGCAACTCCCACCACCGCCGCTGCTTCTTCCATCATGGGTACTCGGGTGGTTCCCGACATCCGTTCCGGTACGGGTAGAGTCACAGCCAGGTTTGGGTTCGGAAAGAAGAAGGCAGCTCCGAAAAAGACCAAAACAGTGACTTCGGACAGGCCTCTGTGGTACCCAGGCGCCAAATCTCCAGAGTGGCTTGATGGCTCCTTGGTTGGAGATTACGGCTTTGATCCTTTCGGTTTAGGTAAACCAGCCGAGTATCTCCAGTTCGATATTGATTCGCTCGACCAGAATCTTGCTAAGAACTTAGCAGGAGACGTGATCGGAACCCGTACTGAAGAGGCTGCCCCTAAATCGACGCCGTTTCAACCGTACAGTGAGGTGTTCGGAATCCAGAGGTTCAGAGAATGCGAGCTGATTCACGGACGGTGGGCCATGCTCGCCACTCTCGGCGCTCTCTCCGTCGAATGGCTCACCGGCGTCACTTGGCAAGACGCCGGAAAGGTAATCAAATGCTCTCTTTTTTCTTCTTAACATCAGTAATAGTAATAGAGAGTTAGTAGTAATGTAAGGCGTTAACTTATTGGTAGATTAGTTATCTATGAGATATATATTCTAAAATGAAAGAACAAAAAAATTGCAGGTGGAGTTGGTGGATGGATCGTCCTACTTGGGACAGCCACTACCCTTCTCCATCTCTACATTGATATGGATCGAGGTTTTAGTGATCGGCTACATCGAGTTCCAACGCAACGCCGAGCTTGACTCTGAGAAGCGTTTGTACCCTGGAGGCAAATTCTTCGACCCTCTTGGTTTAGCCTCTGACCCTGTGAAAATGGCTCAGCTTCAGTTAGCTGAGATCAAGCATGCACGTCTTGCCATGGTCGCCTTCTTGGGCTTCGCTGTTCAAGCTGCTGCTACTGGTAAAGGTCCACTCAACAATTGGGCTACTCACCTCAGTGATCCCCTTCACACCACCATCATCGATACCTTCTCCTCTTGAAATCATTTCCTCCATTATTATCATCATCATCTTTTCGTATAATGTAACTTGTTCTAGTATAAACCGAGCTTCTTTAAGACTGAATCGCGTTTGCCGTTTTATAATTTGGTTTTGGGCTTTTGTTCGTTTGGTCTTATAACCTGTTTGGCCCATGACACTATTATTTGGTAAGTGATGAATCCTCATAATCATGCTCCTCTGGTAAGTGTGAGAGGGACGTTTTGCTTTTGAAATTCAGCTGCGTCTGCGCAAAATGATGAAAGGCCCATTATCCCTAGATATATAATTTGGTTATTAGAGATGCAAAGACCACGCACATGCGCTCAAATGGCTGAGCATTTTATCATTTAAATTTGATTGGATCTATTGTTCGGTTCGGTTCTATCCGAAAAATTTGACTATCTATAAATTTTGGAACAAAACAAATATTAAAATTAACATCCATTAAAAATAAATTAAATCAGAAATATTAAAATTTTAAGATGTGTATATTTGTTCCGCTCCGACAAATTTATACATACATGTATATGAAGATTAAATGTAAAGTTTTATATGTATACGTTTATATAATTATTATTGTAACATGTGATCAAACAAATTATATTCACATTATTACTTATAAGAGTATTAATTCTAGGAAGGAAGGAAAAATACATTTATCACAACTACAAGTTTTTCTTAAGTTTTACCAAATAAACCAAGAAAAGATAGAAGCACCGCCAGTGATTTGGATGGACATGGAGACTTGTCTTGTGAAGGTATCCATTGTCACTGTTCCGTAATGTTGGTGGATATTGAATTATCATTTGTTTTTCTTCCCTTTTCGACGTTGATATGTACAGCTGGTTGCTTGCTTGCTCGTCTACACCAAAGAAATCATTACAGAATTGCCTTGAACTTTTGGTACGCTAAGTGCGACTCCTTGAGGATCGTCTGACGAATTGATAATAAATGGTCCATTCAGCGTTAAAAGTTGACGAAATAAAATCACGAAAGTAGTGTCCGTTCCACCGCGGAAGACCATAAGGAAAACATGCACTGATATTAAGTTATGCTTGAATAATTTATCTGCCAAGTTGCTTAGGTTTTTACCTCCATGCTGTCACATTCATTGAAGTGAAACCATTTTATGTGGTTAAAAATAATAATATAGAAGTTAGGACAAACTTCACATAACCTATAATGAATGGCCAAATAACAGAGGGGCTTCATCTATAAGTGGGTGTGTATTTATGTTATCATTAGATAACAAGATCGATAATATTCAACGACCAAATCTCTATATTTAATGGAATTAATAAGTTGATTGTATTATCCCGAAAAGGAAATCTTAATAAAACAGTTTGTTTTAACATCACAATCAAAATGAACAAGACTATACTATATTGAAAGCTTGAAACCAAACCTACCATGTTGATGATTAATGATTCACTACTTGAGTTAAAATGAATTTTTTTTTTATTGCAATTAAATTATCGTTGGTCCTTGTGAACATTGCAAATAATGAAGCAAGTAGGTTTCCATTTTAAAATTGCAGAAATATGTGAACACACCCAGACCCAGTGTTAGCTTTTCGTTCGCAATATTATATTCCTTACAATATTTGTCATGTCCACAATGAAAACATGCATGCAGTAATACTAAACTATCATTCATATATTAGTTTTAAATGTGTTAAAGCTTTTGTCTCAAGCTAACTTTAGAAACTTTCAATTCAAAAATAACAGAAATAGACACCCGAACTAACTTATTTTAAAATGTTAGTTTTGTTGATTTGAAAGTCAAACGGGTCGTTTAAAATGACAGATGCCAAAACACCCTATAGCAAGGTTTAAAAGAAAAAGTAGCTAATATCATAGATGCCTTACAACGGAAGTAAAAAAAGAAAAGAATATACACTACTATCTGGCACTGATCACAGAACTCGAAGAACCCCTCGTGATCGAGAAAGATGAGACAGATGAGGTCGAAGCCTTATCAGAGGAAACATAACCTTCAAACTTGGACATTCTGGAAGAGTACTCTGAATATCCCCAGTGGTCCTCAATCTCAGGAACATCTTCCTCTCCGTTCAAATACCTTATCACCATTCTCATCGACGGCCTAGAAGCCGATCTTTGATGGCAACAAAGCAATCCGACAGAGAGTGCAAGCTTCGCCTCTCCACTGTCGTAACCAGATCCTAGTCTCGGATCCACCGCAGGAAGAATGTCACCGCTCTCGCGCAACTCCATCACCCAATCAGCCAAGAAGAAGGTTCCAGAGTCTGTAGGCCTTCTCCCGGACACGATCTCTAATAGCAAAACGCCAAACGCGTAAACATCAGACGCGGTAGAGGATTTACCGTTGCGTGTGAGCTCAGGAGCCATATAGCCAATGGTGCCGACTACTACAGTGGTGTGAGAGAGCGTTTCGCGTTCGTAAAGCCTGGCGAGCCCGAAATCTCCAAGTCTAGGGTTCATGTTATCATCGATGAGAACGTTACTGGGTTTCACGTCTCTATGAATCACAATCTTTTCCCATTCTTCGTGGAGATAGAGTAGCCCAGACGCGATGCCTTTAGCGATCTGAAAACGCGCGTTCCATGACAAAACGGCGCCGCTCTGTCTCGGCCTACTGTAAAGGAGAGAGTCTAAGCTACCGTTGGGGATGTAGTCGTAAATGAGCAAGAGGTCGTTTTTTTGCTTGCACCATCCTTGGAGGTTCACCAGATTCTTGTGCCTTAAACGCCCTAAACTCTCTATCTCAGCCACGAATTCTCTCACGCCTTGCATGCTATTCGGAGTTATCTTCTTGACAGCGATCTGATCGGGGGAAGAAGAAGAAGAGGAAGAGAGGCTTCCTCTGAAGACGGTTCCGAATCCACCAGTGCCGATGATCCTGCTCTCATTGAATCCATCAGTAGCAGAGTAGAGATCTTTGTATCTGAGCCTGTGAGGGTGATTGATCTCCCAGTCCTCGAGAATCTCTCCTCGTTGCAAACGCTTCTTATAGACGACGAAGAAGAATAGCAAGGCGAGCAAGATGAGCGTGACTACCGATAGAGCGACGATGAGAGCGAGGACACCAGAATTGTAACCTCTCTTCTCCGGAGTATAAGGAGGAGCAGCAGGAAGCTCCGAGATGTTGAGCGGTTGTGCTGAAAGGGTTGGAGTTGTTTCTCTGCCGCTGGAGAAACTCCAACCCATGACGTAATGAGCACTGTACTGATCTCCAGTGGCTGCCGTGAATCCCACGTACATTTCTTCTTGCACTATCATCTCTAACGGTTTTGGAACGCGTTGAGAGATTAAAGGCCTTACGGGTCTAGAATTAAGACTCGCAGGGTAGACTGTGAAATTAAGGGTTTGAGTTGGTCCGTCGTAGTCCAGAAGAGCATGTATAGGATAGCCGCTCTGAAGAACGAAATCCTCAGGGCGGTCATTCTCGTAGTAAGCAACTGGTTGTTGGAGATCCGATGTGAGGCTGTTGAAATTCAGACCTATGTGGTTGCCAGTGCTATCCGTACCGTCTTTGAATCCTTGTACCGTGTCGAATTCAACCGCGAATACGTGATTCGTTAGATTCCCGTCGTTTTTCCCACTCAGAAGTCCCAAGAACTGCCCGTCATCGGCTCCGGGGCGGTCACGTGTCGGAGATAGCGTGAACGTGAAGCCGAAACCTCCTTTTCTTGAGCTTGTAGGGATGATCACGAAGACGAATGATGTGCTGAAAGAAGTAACCCTGGTGGAATTTCGAAGCAGTCTCACCGGTTTATTGTAGAAGGCTGTTCCGGTTACGAATGGATTTCGGTCAGTCAGCCTCAGCAGTCCGTCGGGTTTGATCCTAGCAGCTCCTGAAACTTGAATCTCTGATTCGTTCCCAGTAAACCCTCGGAAACTAAACTCTGTTGGTGTTCTCTGAGCTCGAACATGGACAGTTAAAGCCAACAAGGAAAACATGAACAAGAGCGAGACCATGGCTTCCATTGAATATCTTTTTAATTAGTAGACAAAAGGTGTTTAGAAGATAACAAAGAGATATATGTGTGTTCAATTGTTCTTATAATGATGAGACCTACAAAGGACTTTTTGCAAGTTTTAAACAAAGAAATTTCTCCCATCTTTAACTGGTTCACATTAACGTGTCTTTTGACAATACTATATAGAATCCCGATTTTCTTGTTTTGGTTTGGTTGGTAGTCAGTTTAGTATTTTTACAATCAAATTTCAAAATATCTTTATTTATTTATTTTCAATAAATCAACTTTTCATATTTTTAAGTTGTGGCTATAACTTCTATCATTTCTTTGCATATAAACAATTAATTTTTGTTGTTGTTATATTTATGTTTATTTTGAAACCTCGCCATAAACTTGTACTCGAAAATCACGTTTCTAACAGGAAACTAGAGTTTGATTTCATTAAACTAATTATTTTTAAATACGAAAGTAATTAGCTAAGATTTCATATATATATAGATAAACATTAATATATTTGAAAATCATTGACATTTTGCTAATTGAAGGATAATTAATAATAATTTATATAAATAATGATATCTTGGAACATGACTATATAGTATTTTTCTAAAATCAGTCAACAAGTACCATTTAATCATAAAATTATTAAGGATAATAAACTCAAGGATAGAAAATAGTGAGGAAAACTCTAATTCAAAAATATTTCTAATTCACACCACAAACGTATATAATTTGGTGTCCTCCCATAAATCCTGGAGAAAGGATAAAATAATACTCCATAAATTTAGGATGTTGATAATTTCTTTTATGCTGGAAACTTGTATGTTTTTTCTCTTAAAGGTCCAACGCAACTACATGGGCTGACTTTGACATATTCCAAATATGGTTTGAATCTGCAGATATTTTATTATATTTTGAAAAAAAACTCAAAAGAAAATGACTTTGATTGCATGATTTGGCTTAGATAGATGAAAATAAAATATTGATTTAAGCTGAGTTCCTAACTCATAGGACTGCAGTAAATTAATTTCCACCAATGATTAGTATCGGATGATTACCTTATAAAGGTTGAAATAAATAAAAAGGTATATATGCTTTGTTCCCATTTCATTTTTTTACCTCAAATACACTGATGGCGGCTCACCGAGTGTATTGCAAGTAGTTAATTTTGTTTTTGTCAACTATTGCAAGTAGTTAATTAGATAACAATTTATTCAAAAAAAAAGCATTATATTTCAACATTTATACGATTGGTCGCATAAATCCTTATCAGTTTGACTTTGTAAATGTTGGCCGATTGCAGTTTGCCATTTGTGCACTATCGAGTTCTAGAATACACGTGACGTCGTCATGTGAGATTGAATACGTCCATTGTTTTCAAACCAAACGACCTAAAAACAAAACCAGGTTTCTACCAATGCAATTCAATCACGGTCGTGCTTATTAAAAATTGGAAGAAGACCATCGACAGAAATAGTTAATAACTGATTATATTTGGAAAGTTAGCAAAAAAAAAACAAAAAAAACAAATAAACAGATTTCACCAAAGACTACCATATAATAAAACAAGAGTCAGAACTAAATAAAATAGGGAAAATTGTTTTCTAGGACATAAAAATAAGAACATTGTCACTTTAGACTAATCTCAATTTTATATCTTTTTGCCTATTATATCCTTTTTTATTTGTGAAATAAATAAAATAAAAAAACTTTACAACCCAAAAAAATTAGAAAAAATAGGAACATTTTCAGATATACATATACAAATATAGAAGTGTTTTTAAAACATTTTTTTCCTGCTAAAACCGAAAAGACATATTTTCTTACGAAAACTGAAAAACGTAATTTCTCGCCAAAAACGCAAAAATGTATTTTCTTGCTAGAACCGTAAAACATTTTTTTCACCAAACCCCTGAAAATTCATTTTCCACCAAAACAGTAAAAAAAAAAATTTCCTGCCAAAAGCACAAAACTTCGTTTTCCATCAAACCCATAAATTCACATTTTCTCGCCAAAACTGCAAAGTTCATTTACCTACCAAAACCACAAAACTATGTTTTTCTCTATAATCTGAAAATTATATTTCTCACCAAAACTATAGTTTAAAATAATTATATTATGAATAATTAATATATATTAATATATTTTCATAAATTAATAAAAAGAATAAAATATAATTAAATCAAATAAGGGTATTTACTAAATACATATAGATGAAAATAAGAGATGAACAAAAGTTCATCTAGATGATTCAAGTAGATTGAACTATATGGATGAAGATACGAATAGTCTGAATAACATCCAGATGGATCATTTGAATGGACGATGGCAGATAGACAAACGAACAACACCCTTGTCCGCAAACTCCAACTGCTCCACGAGTTCTCGAGGCGTCCACCATCAGAGAAGACAAAATTTTATGTGTTATCCTCGAAAGGTATAGTGTGGCCCTCGCTTTCACCACATCAGCCTGTAAGCTTTCTTAGAGATCCCAATGGGGTTCTTCATCCCAATCTTCTACACACATCTTGATTCCAGGGTGAGATATATAAGACGTGGTCTAGAATCTCCTCCAAACTGATCTCACACTACCAGAACGCATAGGTGATCCAAATCCAATCAGTTCAAACTGTGTTATCAGATAATTTTACCAGACTTTTGCAACTCCTATTTACCTGCACTAGTAATAGTTACAAATAATCGATCATCTGATATACTGATATCCAATATTTTCTTTAAAAGTTGCTTATATTAGACTTATTAGTAATACATGTTGTGAACAAATGCTAATCAATATTTTGTAAAAAAAATAAAAAAGAACAAAAACATATTGAGGCAAATATTTAATGTACAAAACAGAATATAAATTGTTTGGGCCTTTATATAATTTAAAATTGTTTGCCTTGATTAGTTTAAGTCCAGTAAGAAAAACCCAAACTGATGTAGCCCATTATTTGATCCACTTTAATAGTGTTGGAAAATAGAATAAAGGGAGAATAAACAAGCGATCAAGGCTAGTTAAGTTTTAGATTTTTCAAATAGTAAAAAAAATATATAGCTTAAAAATCCAGATTTTTAATTCATTATTTTAGGATTTCTATTCGTATGTGATTAGTAAATATGTTAATTGTAATACTTGTATTATTTACTACAATTTTGTAACATGAGATTATTGGTAGCCTTTCGTCAAGAAAAAAACATGAGATTATTGGTACAAGATAGAGAAAGGACGATGCATGAGGATGTCGACCGCAGAGGCAGTCCATGACCCAATCAAACCTGCCAAATTCGACAAGGTACAGCTAACCAGAAGAAGTTGGAATTCGATAATTAAATAGATATGTGTCTTGTATCAACTTATTTGACGCTTCATAACTTTGCTACATGCAATGTTCCTGTGGTCCACACATTCCTACTTCTTCCCTTCCTCATTAGTTTTTAAACACGTAAACTGAATCTCATTTGGTTTATCAAATAAACAAGAGATCCAGTCAAGTGGCTATCGAGCGAAGTGCATTGATGATTATATGTATTATAAATTCTAGGTAATACCAAAAATGAAAAATTATAGGTGATACTTTATTTCACTATTACTATTTGATAAACTGCTTTTCGTTCTTAAACTGTAAAACAAAACCCTCTCGCAGCCATAAAAAAAAAAATATACCGGCAGATTTCTTCTACAGAATTGTTTTACGAAAAATGTTCTATTAATTAAAAAGTTTCACATGCAGACGCAAATACTTCGAAGTGTAAGTAACTTTCCTAGCAATAATAGAATTCACTGTATATCAACTAAACTTTTCTACTAATTTCAACAACTAACAGTGTCAACATCTACAGCCGAACAGACCTTTTGGTGAATTGGTTCAATCTATCGGGTTCCAAACTACTTGTTAGACAAACAAAATGTTCTGTTTTTGCATTAAATTGCTTTCTTGAGATTTTCTTTTCAATTAACATGTCGTTTGTTCATAATTTAGGAATTTTAGATCTTATTTTGACTATCATAATGTACAGGCTTGAGTGGTCAAAGTGACACCCGTAGCAGTATCTAGATAGACATCAAAGCCGTTTTCTAAGCCAAAAAAGGCAAACTGGTTTACCACAACCGAGCTGGTTTTGGAAGATTGTAACCAAAACTCGTGGCTTGGCTTCAGATAAGTAATTCGAGAAACTGATGGGGCATAGAAACATATAGAAACATGAAAAGTCAATACATATTTGGGGTCAGAATCAGATCAGAATAGTACAAAGTTAATTATTGTAGGTTCTAAAGAGAATGTCCAAATCCCGACAGTCTGCACGAGGGGTTTAGTTGGATCCAACTTGGCCTCTTTATTGCTCAATTTATGATACGTGGACTACACATTTCCTCCATTCAATCATTAATATTTTATTACTAATCTACTTCACATGTTTTTACTAAAAAGAAAATATTATTAATAATGTAAATTTTTTGTCCGAAATAAATGTTAAAGAAGCGATCATAAGGTCAGAACTAAACCTGCATCTGGTGTAAATTTAGGGGAGTAGTCAGAAAAACGACCTATGTTATTGCAACTATCACCGAAAAAATATATACAATTGGCCATAGATAAATTAAGGCGACGATTGGAAAAAGAAGAGCAGCAAATGACCCCTTGTACCGAGGTCTTATGTTTGACTATAAAAGAGACAGAAACCTACTACTACTACATACACAAAACAAAACATATTTCTCTTTAAAACCCCTATATATATATATATATATATATATCCGTTGTTTTAAGCTCCAAGAGAGAAAGATAAACACAAATGAACGTAGAGACTTGGACAAGCACTGAAATGAAAAACCGGGGAACTATAGAGTTACTCTACAGAGCTTTGGAGAAAGGCGACGCAGCGACGGTGGCAAAATTGGTGGCCAGTGATGTGGAATGGTGGTTCCATGGACCGCACCACTGTCAACACATGATGAGACTACTAACAGGGGAACCACCGAGCCAGGTTTCGTTCAGGTTCGAGCCAAGCAGTGTACAAGCAGTGGTGCCTGGTCATGGCTGCGTCGTCATCGCAGAAGGATGGGAGGGTTCACAGGTGTACTGGGTCCACGTTTGGAAGATGAAAGACGGAGTGGTGACTGAGCTAAGGGAGTACTTCAACACATTGATCACTGTTACGGATTACAGTGGCGGGGCAATAGGATGGGATATGGGGCCTTGCACTGTTTGGGAGAGCGTACCCAGGGATCTAGCTCGTCGTTCGTTACCTAGCTTGCTGTTGGCTATCTAACTGTGTTGACTTATAAAGTAAAACACAGTTGTGTGTCTTTTCTTTTACGTAGTAAATTAACAAAAAAAAAAAGCCTTGTGAATCTGTGATGATGTTTCCTTTCTATACAGTAGTGTGTTTATGAAGCGACTACTAGCTACGAACCCAAAAAAAAGAAGGGGTTTGTATACATATGTAGTTCTTCCTTGTCCTTCTTATAAAAACGGTCTACTTATTATTTTAAGTTTCATTACACGTCATATGATTTTGGAGTGTATACACAAAAGAAAAATTCCAAACTGGAGAGTCGTAACATCAGAAGCAGTTTCCTGTAAAAAATAAATAAAAGAGTGCAAAAGCTACATCAGAAGTGGAACAAATCGACCAAGCTCGAGATAGGTTCTGTTAAAAATAATCTATCTAGAACCTCTGCTTTGAAATCAAACCTGTTGAACAGGCAAGTTTGAACTTTAGTGGTTATAAAATCATATAGTTGAGCTGAAAAGATTGCAGACATGATGATGCAACTTACTTGTGCATGTTCGGTTTTCTACTTCTGAAGCTCTTCTTCTGCACAAATGAGCCTATGGACACACACACACACAAACAGAAGAAATAATATTTAGATTCTAAACTACAACCTAAAAAATCAAGTATTTCAAAAACAGGAGATTGTCAAAGTTAAGTTTTACCTCCATTGCAGGTCGGTTCTGTCGTGGAGCAACTCTTTCTCTCTCTTTCGTGTGCTGTGATTCAACCGAAGAACAATACTTCTGATCATTCAATTTTGTAGGAGGAATATGATTCAATAATTTTTTTACTTTTTTTTGTTGACGGATGGATGGATACATACCATTGATTTCTCAGTAGGGGGGAGCTACACTACTAGGTTGGTGTAATCCCCCTGGTTCACCTGAACGTCCGTCTACATCGGAGAAATGAAAGAAATCAAATCCAGTGTCAATAAAATGTAACTATCACTGCTATTATCGTTGTTGTTGTTTTTACCTTGTTCTCTTGTAAAATTGAGAAGACAGGTCTCGACAGCATCTTCTTTAAAAAACCATATCCAGATAAGCCTTCACCGTCAAGTTCCATAGCGCAGCATCACTGATTCCTAACCTAACATACACGAAAACAAAAAAAAACAAGAAACACGCAAACAAAAATACGAATGGGGAAACTCTTAATTACCAAACTGATTTTGACTGACTAAATGATCACAAAGTGTATAAAGGCAAATGACTGCATTTCTATTGTCTCACACATTATGAATTTAGTATCTACCAATCCAAAAAACTAGAATTTGATACTGGTTTTGAGTGACCAAATATGACAATGT
>CAKOAT010139598.1:80294-91949 GCA_932364175.1 Eruca vesicaria subsp. sativa | reverse complement strand
TTATCTAGACAATTAGTACCGCTTATCTAGACAATCACGGTACCGCTTATCTAGACAATCACGGTTACTGGTTTTGAGTGACCAAATAACAAATGTGTAAAGACAAATCAAAACTTAACGGACAAATCAAAGACTGGACGCCGCATTCTATTTGTTTTACAAATTATGAAAATTTAGTGTCTATCAGTCCGATAATATATAGAATTTCCCCAACAAAAAATAAATAAATAAATAGAGAAGAAAGAGTATTTACATACCTTACACGGCTGGAAAAGGGGAACCTGGACTCAAATACGGTGGCGAGAAGTTCGTTTACTGCACGTGAAGCTCACTTACCTACAAAGCAAAAAAGAAAACATCCAAGAGAAGAAAATTTGAATTCAAAAAGTGCAGTAAAAAGAAAATTCAAACTAAACCAAATTACATATTCCTAAAGAACTTTTAATAATCATATATATGTCATTCAACTGCTTGATTAATTCACAATAACTGGAGTGAGTTTACCTTGTCGATGTCGAGGTTTTCAGAAGTTACTTTAAAACGTCCTCTTTGCTGCATGCACAACTGGCGGCTTTGATTTGTAGTCAGATTCATCTATGCTCGCTGAGACCAGTTCATCATTTAATTAATTAGAAAAAGCACTGATACACAGATTGGATTCAAACATATATATACTTACTTGCTGCTTTGGGTGGTTTAACAGCCATCTCTAGTGGTACTTCATCTCCTCCCAATGTAGGATGTGCCCCATTTTGAAGCTGATCTTGGGTTTTATCACTGGGAGTTAAACATTTTAGCTTTTAATCTCACATACAGAGTACATGTGAATATGAGTGTTGAAGTAAGTTTTTTTGGTCTATAATCAAAGAAAATTTGAACCTCAGGTCTTCAAAGACTTAAGCAGGTACGGTTAAAACAATAAGACTAAAAATGTGTGCCAAACAAAGCTCTTACAAAAGCAGAGTACATGTTAAGGGATTATTATTAACCTGTCTCCCTTATTGACACAATTGCCAGCTGGAATTTCTGTTGGATGATTGGTTGCAATAGTTGTGGAATGCATTGGTTTCCATTACTTGTAACTGTTGTATTATTAAAGATAGATATCCTCATGACGGGGAGAGGAATGAATACACGTAGTTATCATCATAACTGCTGGGGCTGGCAAGACTTCAGATTTATCCCTGATCAACCAAAATATTATTTGTTCAGTTTATAAACCTATACTTAGTTCCAGATAAGTAGTAGACAACGAAATGAAAATCCCAAACAGAGAACAAAATAGATACCGAGTTCGGTGAATTAGGGGTTGGAGATGATGCTTATTTTGCCAGGTGACCAATATCCTCCTGCAGAGATTAGGTAATAAAGAACCCTTAAACATCGACAGAGTAACAAACATGGATAGAGAAAGGAAACATATCGAGAATAGCTACTTTGAGAGCAAACTTATACCAATGAGGCTGGGGCTTTCATGTCATCGAGATTGAAATTCCACCCACTGATACCTCCTCTCTTAAATTCATTCTGCATGTTACTATGACAATAAGTTAAAAGGCCAAATACTCTGAAAATTATTTAGAACTGGAAAGTTAAAAGATTTAAACATCGATAGAGAAAACTAGAAACACACAAACCTGCGACAGTTCCTCCTTCTCTCTCCATCTGCCATTTTCTCTTGTGCAAGCGCATATCTTCTTCCTTTTTCTGTATGTAGAAAACAAAAATAACCATCCCTTCTTTCATAAGATGATGGTTGATAATTTTGAAAAACATATACTTAAAATTCTATTTATATTCAACCTTTATTGCCAAGCAATGTAGTCGCTTGACCTTGCTTGCTTAAAAAAAGAATGCTTTAACAACTTTTTTGGCAGATGGGCGTTTGGAAGGGTCTTTAACTAGACAGCTAGCAATCATCTGCTTGAAAGACTGAAAATACCATGAAAAGAGGACAAAACTAAGATGAGATAATAAGCCAAAAAAATCTCACCAGGATGTAAAAAAAGTATTGACTGAAACCAAGAGAGTAGTATATACCCTTGAAAACTTCCTATCTCTTTCGTAATCCAGCCCTGGTGGAGCATTTTGCAAGGTCATAAGCAGAACCTGAAAACCATATTTTTATTAAGCATCGAACCAAAGAAAAGTATTTATCAAGTATTTATAGAACAAACTGTATTCAAGTATTTATTAAGCATAATTATTATTCTACATCTATCTGTGTCTAAAGCAATATTTTTTAACAAGCCATGACAACAATCTACTTCAGTAGTAGTAGAGAAACCAGATGCTTTACCTTCCAAAAAAAAGTCTGTGATGTGTTCTTTGAGTAGATGTTGCGGGTTCTCTGCTTGCTCACTCGTTGATGTCTTCAGCTTCTTCTTGGACTCGTCATTGAACTCTCAGACAGTCACTTGGCAGCACTATATCCAAAGGTCTCTCTGTCTTGGGTTTGTCGACTTTCTTCACTGAGAGAGAGTCAACCGGAGGGAACTCGATGGTGTCCATCTGAAGGACGAGCTCAGTGTTCCAAGGGAAGCACCAGTTTTTTTTTTTATTAACAAACAAGAGTAGTTTTTTTGTTAATAACAAGAACAAGTTTGAAAGGCTGTAATAAATCTGTAATGGATAAGAGAGAGAGAGAGGAAATCAGACTTTTTAAATAAAATTTTGATAATAAGTTACCGTTGTTGTGTCAGAAAATATAATACAACATTAAACAACAAGTTAATGAATATGTTACGGTGAAATTTTGATAATAAGTTACCGTTGTTGTGTCAGAAAATATAATAGTTATAATAATAAAACATTAAACAACAAGAGAAACGCAACATGTTCTGTATATCCATCCGTTTGATAAGCAACAAGACACATGTGCAAGAAATCAAATAACTTTAGAGCCTCAAACATTAAACAAAACATTTCTTCACGTGAAAAAAATCAAAACTTTAGAATGAATATGAATAGGAGAAACTAACCTCAAAAACGAGCATAGCGACAGCGTCTTGATTGGTTCCTTTCTTGCCTTGCTGTGTGTAAAGACATGCACTTTCACTCGAACCATTCGATATCAACCGACCCGAAACCTCTTGAATCCCTTCCATTTTGATGTAGCGGAAGCTACGATAACACGATTAGATTTTTTTTCTTTTCCATTGTCATGAATGATTTCAAATAAATATTGAGCACAGTAGTTTAAGGAATAAAAAATATAAATCAAAACTAGCTTTTAAAAATACTTTGGCAAAATCTAATTTAATAAAAATATAAAAATGAATTTGTGTAGATGATAACTTGGTAACACAAAAATAAAACAATCTCTTAATATATGCAAATAATATATCATATTAAAATCATATTTATAATCAATTTATACTAATCATCGTAGTATATGGAAAAAATATATTGGATGTATTCTACTATGCACGTTTTATAGTATTGTTCCTAATAACTAGAATGTATTTTAAAACTATAGATATTTTAATTCTAGTCAAGTTATTTAAAATCATGCTGTATGATTATCAAAACTACATATTCTCTAATACAAGCTATAAATTATACAATAAATATTATGAAGTTTTTTGATAATATAATATATTATATTTTTAAAACTCCATTTTTATAATATATTTGTATTTATATCATAAAATAATTTTAATACATAAAATTAGATAGTATATTACCTGTTTCAGAATTCTATACCAGAATAATATATTTTAGTTATACCATATTGATATTTTTAATATAGTTTAAGAAATTATCATCATATACTTATTACGATCTATTTGAAAAATATGAGTTAGAATATATCAATAACCTAACTGCTTACATTTTAATTAAGTATCCTAGATTTTAGGAATACTAAAATGTTAACATTTTAAAAATAATTTGAGTTTAACACAAATTCAAATACATACATATGCAACATAATCTATTCTTAGAGTACTATTTCAGTTCCAAAATAAAAGATTTAATATTAGTTATCCACAAATATGTGGTCATAAATTATGTAAAATGAAACTAATTGTGTTAATATATATATATATATATATATATATATATATATATATATATATATATATATATATATATATATATATATATATATATTTTACTTTTCAATCGTTTTAATACTAGAACATTTTATCTGAAAATGAATCAAAATCCCTCCATTTATTTTTAAATATTGATAACCAAAATTGTAATTCAAACAAAAAAAACAACATAATCCGCTTCGAACACGGGTCGAATCCTAGAGTTAAATCATATGATATTAGAATATTGCTTAGTTCATTCTGGCTAGACTATATATCGTTATGTGTGGTATTAATAATGTCTGATTAGTTGATGAGTATGTATATTTGGTAAGTTTTGGTTATGGTTTGCGATGATAACCAAAATTAGTGCAAAGCGGGTGTGTAACATAACCAAATTTTAGTTCAAAATTTGGTTTTTCTTTTCACTTAAAAATCGGTTATGTTTTTTTTTAGTTAAAAAAAACATAACCAAATTTTAAGTGTAATTAAATTTATCCTTAATGAAATGGAGATTGGGTTCAAAAGGTGGAATATTACATAGTATTATGTTAAATCAATAATAAGTTTTTAAATTAATAGATTAAAGGGGACAACTCAGATATATAGTTAAAAAATAATAATAGTGTAATTGGCACTTAACAGGGAGTGCATTTGGAAGCTAACTAAGCGTGACAATATATTAATTACAAAAGGTCACAGCAGTAAGTCGCTTATCTGTGTAAGTGGCAGATTTCGTGTAATACATGTCTGCCACCACCACCTCTTCTCTCATCAATTTTCAATTAGCCTTATCTAATCAAATATTGAGTTCATGCTTCTTCAAATATGTCTCATTATTCATAATCTATTTATGTTCTGCTACCAAAACGTAATAATAATAATGCATAGTTTATTTCAGCTGAACTAATTAAATAATAAAGAAAATTAATTTGTGACTCTGTACTATATTTATTTTATCACATATATATTTACTAAGAGTTTTTTAAAACCTTCTATGATCTACTCCAGTTAACTAAGAGGAATCTTACACAGAAAAAGTGGTTCTATAATCAAGTATCACAAATTTTCGGAGCCACATGTGAAAAATAAAGGCAAGTAAGATGAAACATTTTTTGTGGTAGGCTATCTTCAACTGTGTAGCAATGGCACAGAGGTTCACTTATAGACACCTGAGCACTAATAGGAGTTGTTCTATATGTATAGGTGCAGTGGAGTCAATTAATCATCTTCTTTTTGAATGTCCTCCAACTCTGCAGGTTTGTACTTTATCAGACTATATGTCCCTTCCGGGAGTTAAAAACATCACATATGTTCTTGGAGAGAAAAAAAAAAGAGAAGATAGAAAAAAATATGAGAGAGGATGAGAGAGTGAGAGCTAGTAGAGAATAGGTAGTAGAGAAAATAGATGGTTGACACACCAGCATGAATGTACAAAAGGTAAAATGGTCATGAACATATTTATGCCAAATCAACTGTAAGTAGCTAATTAAAATTTTTCATATGGGCATTTTTGTCAAATAATTCTATATAATATGATGTATGATAGATGAATGACTGCAAATATTTTCTTAACACTGAAAAAATTCATGCAAATGATCCAAGAGTTTGGAGTAATACAAAAAAAAAAAAATCTAAATCAATGATAGACAATATAAATAATTTCAACTAAATAGAAATAATAAATAGAAAATGCAAGTTTAAAGACAAACACGATGCACTACAATTTGCTAATCATTCAAATGGAACTAACTTTTTATAAATTAGACGTAATACAGGTTACTGAAACAAAGATTTAAATCACAAATAATTTGATTAACATACGTGTAGGACCAAATACAAGTATATATTTAATGAAATATATAGTGTTAAATTAAGTGACATTTTTCTTAAGTAACACAGAAAGGAAACATTAGTTTTAATTAGTGCTCATGTTTTAAAAAGAGAGATACAACTTACAGTTTAAAAAATAAAAAATATATTGCATTTGAATTTTAACTGTTGTATCTACAAATTTCATATTCAAAAATTCATAGTATAATAAATGTTATAATTATATACCATTAATCATGTAAAACAAATATTTATATATCTAAAAATAAAACAAATATTTATGTAATTGCGTGGATCAACGTCTAATTATTATTATACTTTTAATTTATATTTTAAATGAGTCAAAAGTTAGTATTGGCAACACAAATTTTATTATTAAATTTGCTGATGCTAAGATAAGCCAAAACTAGAATATAGAAATAATATTTTTTTTTCTAAAGATGGCACACAAGTAATTGATTGGTACTAATGGAAGTGTCAAATCTACAAATGTTCGGTAAGAATGATTATAACAGGAAAATTATAAAACAGAAAGTCTCTTAGTCTAATTTCTCAAAAATAATAATATCAAACAACCATGCTAGAGTTATATAAGAGGCTTCATGACGTGATTTTTAATCTGGTGTTTTTTTTTTTTTTTTTTTTTTTTTTTTTTTTTTTTTGATAACCCAGTATCCGACCACTAAGCGTGATCGACTAGTCCACCGGGCCTAAGCCCATGCCATGACAGGATTTTTAAGCGTCCACTTAAGGGCCCCTGATTACGCTAAGTGGTCTGGAGCGCCACACCAACTCCACATGTAAATTATGTGGTGGCCGGGGTTCGAAGTCGGATGGCGGGCACCTCAGCCGAGGTTCCTTTACCACCAGGCTACGAAGCCCGGTTAATCTGGTGTTTGGTTCATAAAAGGGAGAAAGAAGTATATATGAGTATTGCTTGTGCCTCCAAATAAAATTATTTATGTATAACTGACTAATTAATTGTCTAGGTTTTTATGGATTTTTAATTGGTTCATATAACAAAATGAAATCCAAATAAAATTGTTTTAAAAAGTAAAAGATGGTTGGTTAAATTGTTGCAAGAGAATAACCAAGTTTAGTCTATTAGAATGGGAAAGTGATGTCAATTTCACTTTACCGATATTCAAATGGATGTATGTAAATTTGAAAGTGTTGTTGTCTTTTGCAATTAAACCCTTTTGGCGCGACTTCTGTTATGGAATTATTCTAATATCTATTGCATATTGAATTCTCTCCACTCACATCTCCATCACTCTTCTCTTTTACAGTGTATGCCACGTGTCGTTCCATAATTCACAGAGAGCATTCCCCTCGAATTAGTAGTAGCACACATATTTTGAAATAAAACTTTTTCTAAACACAACTTTCATTAGTACATTTAAAGAGTAAGAACAACAAATTGATTATACAAAAAGACAAAATAATATTTAAGATTTATGCAGGCGATTTGATCGATTTACTTATGATCAGATACGATCCTGAAATAACTGATTAACTTTTCAGACTCATAGATTAATATTACGAGAAATTATCATTTTCAAAATAAATGAAAATATACAATGTTATATAGTCCAATAACTAGTTTCATATATATATACAAATTAATAAAATAATTTTACTCACAAAATTAACTCATTAACTCATTATCAAATCAGAAGTTAAAAAAAAAAAAAATCAGAAGTTGATATGTATTTGATAATACTTTAAAATAATGAAAATTAAAAACGCTCGTGTATATACATACGGTCACATATCTATATTTAGGTCAATGCAAATGCAACAAAACTTTTGAAAATGGAGTCATTGTTGAATTATATGCTCATAGGCTATTAAAGATTTCTCATGATCTCTTGAAGGGGACTTGCAATTCAGTCACTACATCCCATCTGTGTTGTCTCTTTCTTAATTTTTACAATTTTTTTCCTTTCTTATTGAGCAACCTAAAAAGTGTTTATAAGAAATCCTCGTAGTCACATACTCATAGGTAATTAGTTGATTTGGACATGAGGAAGGAGCAACAATGATTTTTCCTCAATTCTATAATGCCATAGTAAAACAAGTTAAGTTAGTCTTAGCCTACCAAGATTGACAAATTAATCAACATGCAATCAATTCTGATTAAATATTGATAATTATCAATATATATATATATATATATATATAATTCATTATCAAAACACACACACATATATATATAATATATATTATTCATTATAAACATATTGATAATTATCAAAACATATTATAAATAGTTCATTATCTATTTACAATTTTAATTTACATGACTATGATAAACTTTATGGATCGCTCTGAAAATTAGATATTGCAAACAACAATATTTTGTTCAAAGATTTTAGCAAAAAAGAAAAAGAAAAATGTGTTCAAAAAATTTAAGAAAGGACATGATACAAAAACTGTTAATGGTTTAAAGAATGAAAGTGATCGGAAGTTCACAATTTTCCCAAAAAAAAACTAACACATGTTTCTGTTAATCTTTATATATATATAATATATATATAATATATATATATATATATTATGGTTTAACTAAACACAAAAGATTTGCTTTAAATCATTGCACATAAGAGTTATGACTACAGAAATATAATTTCTGAATGATAAAATATTGTAAAGTCATATATTCAAATTAACCTGAATATAATAGAATAATCATGTTAACACTATTTTTGTTTCTTACCTTTATAGTAAAGCAAAATCAAAATTTTAAAACATCTATTCTTACATTTTGAGAGGGGGAGGAATTTTGACCTGACTAGTGCAAGTCAAGAATGGTGAACCTAAACATTCAGTGCAAAAACAAAATTTTCAAACATATATTCTTACATATTTCAAAGAGAGACATTGGTTTGCGTGTTTTCACTATTTGAGAAAAAATGTAAAAATTTGAGAAAAAATAAAGTTTAGGTTAAGAATGTAAAAAATATATGTAAAAAAATTGTTTACCATATATTCTTACACAATGTAAAAATTTGAGAAAAAAATGAACTTTAGCTTAAGAGTGTTTAAAGACAGTGTGGAGGTACAAAATACTGTTTGAAGACAAGAGAAGCATCTCAATGATTTTCACGAGATAGGACCTAGAACTTAGAAGTGGACTTTGATTACGACTTTTCTTAGGGGTGGGCAACTTTCAGTCCCACATTGTCGTTTATCATTTCTCACCAACAATCACCATTTTCTCTTACATTGTCAAATTTCCAAGGAAGAAATTATAAATAATTATTCAAGTGTTAAAACGATTACTCGACAATACCATTCACCATTACTGCAAAAAATACAAATGAAAAAAAATCATTGAGGGTGTTATATGCATAATTTTATGGATAAATATGGTGGAATAAAATATTTATAAACATCTTGTTTAAATTTTACCATTTATCTACTAAACATAAGCAAAAAGAAAAATATTCCTTGCTATTTTGGAGAAAACAGCAGAATAATTTATCATTGTTCGTATTACATTTCTTGACATATTAGTCATACTTACTTTATCATTTCATTATATATTAACAATTTAAACCAATAACATTTTTAAAAATTTCTATGTTTATATGTATTTTACGGGTTTTTTTAAAATGGGTATATTTTCTCGTTGTAATTAAAATAATCAAGAAAATATAGTTGAGCTTTGAAGTATCTTTAAAATGCGATTGAATATTTATCATATTTCCCAATTAGTTTTTTGAACTTATTCCCAGATTAATTTATACTCTATATGTCGAATCTTCTACACGGCCACTCGTAGATGGCTAAACTCACCCGAAGATATATGCAAAAATCTATACAAACATCTATCAATATATATGGTACAAGCTAAGTTACCAATATATATTGAATTAATAGCTCTATTGAATATGGTCCCAACGTAATGTTATATAGTTAGAATCGAATTAAATGTATTAAAGAAAACAACGGTAGCTGCAGGTATGTAACCCAACAAAGTAATCTCGGTGACAACAAATACTTGACGAAAATATTGGCTAAAGTTGGTTCAAAATACATTCCTCGTTTGCTATGGAAAACTGGCTTCACCATGTTGATACTTATAAGTTAACATTTACATTTAAATACAGGAGTAAATTAAGTCATATAGATGTTTTGGATTTTAAACAAAAAAAAAAGATGTTTTGGATAAATATAAGGGGCGCCAATGAAATTTGTAAAAATATAATTATGTATTCCGAAAGTATACCAAATTAGAAAAAAATAAAAACGTTGAGTTTATAAAAGAAAAAGTAATTAGTAACGCAGCATGATTTGATATATAAGTAATAATTACGACAGCATGAGTCCGACCTTAAATGTCGAGAAAGAAAAGTCATCGAGCTGTCGGATGGTACTCTTTAATGATTTCACCGGAAATATTTCTCTAGAAGATATAGGGGAAAATTGAAATCTCCTACCAAATTTCATTTTTTTACCTCACTTTTATCGAACAATCAGCTACGTACAAGTAGTTCAAACCATGTGTATATCAAAAGATACCTCGTATTGTAATTGATGTGTTTACATAAAAATATACCGAGGCTAGGATTAGTTTTAATATAAGCTTATGCAAACTAGAATTAATATATATAATACAGGGTCGGTCTTGTGGGCTCAAAAAACATTATTATAAAAGTGTGTGCTAAAATATATGTATTAGAAAAAAAAAGTGTATATATGAATGCGTATATATGTGCACGCACAAACACTTACTTTCTTTTGGGTTTTGGGTAGCATGTTCATGGGTCAGCATGCTGTTTCCATTATCTTTCTAATATATATTAATGATTTTAGTATAAGAGCATCTTCACCGCATAATACTATTTTGGAGTAAAAATTGTTGAAACTGAATTTCATCGCATTCAAAATCCGATCTAAAATTTCAACATAATTTTAATAGAACCCAGACTAAGCACCATCAAAACCTGAGAAGAAACAATGCCTGTAAAGATCAAAGTCTAGGTTAAGCTAAGCTCAGTGAATCAAAACAAAATGTAAAGAAATCAGATGAATTAAAAACCACCATTAAAATATCTGATCCACGTCGTCGTTACAAATCAACTCCAAAGACCTATAAAAGAAGGAGAACCAGCTAAGAAAAAGAGATATAATTTTCTCAATAGCAAAACTATAGTCTCAATATATTCATACTCTCTAGTTCGTAGACACCCTCTGTATTTATTATCTACTTTTGATCTTATTATCAATAAAACATACATTTTTCATAGTTGATCACAACTCAAACTTTTTTTAAAAGATAATTTCTTTGAAAAATCACCAAAAATATAAATCTTAAGATTCGACAAAAATTACTAATGTAATTTCAGCACTAATGAAAAATTCTTCTTAACCACAAGTCCACAACATCAAAATTTCACAACTAACTTGTATTTTTAATTTTTATATTATTAATTACAAAATTTGTTATTACTTAATATATACAAGAAAGAAAATTTATAATGTAATTATATTACCTATAAACATATTACACTAACATATTTATTTATTTTTACTATTTGAGCATATGATAGTATTAAATTAATAAATTAAAATAAAATATTTAAATATATGTAATGTAAGATTTCATATATTTATTTTACTATTTACATGTATTTATTGTATCATTAATACTTCATTAACTTAATATTTTATTAATAAAAGTAAATAAATATTATTTAGTGTATTGAATATTATTGCATCAAACAAATGAAACCAAGTGCAAAAATCACACTAAAAAACCACACTAGATTTTTTTGAA
>CAKOAT010139598.1:52854-80194 GCA_932364175.1 Eruca vesicaria subsp. sativa | reverse complement strand
CTCTCTCTCTCTCTCTCTCTCTCTCTCTCTCTCTCTCTCTCTCTCTCTCTCTCTCTCTCTCTCTCTCTCTCTCTCTCACACACACACACACATACACAACCGGTTGTTAAGTGGTCGGATCAGAGACAGGAGTGAATGACGAAGAAGGTGCGCTGAGCAAGATGGAGAAGCAGGGCACGTGCATTACTAACTCATCTCTTAGCCCACATATATACACACTCTCCCCAAATGTATGTATATGATAAAGATGTGTGTGGAGTGTGATGATAATTGAGTTAGTTCTTCATGTGCCCATCTTCCCCATCATGACCACTTCACCTTGATGATAGATGATCCCTGTGTTAAGTCGTACACTGACACACGTGGGAATATATATACATACGTGTGTGAGTCTATTTGTGTGTACGAAAAGCGTATATAGGGGAAGCAGATATCCCGCAAAAAAAAAACCTAGCTATTGATAGGTACGTACGCAAGGAAAGCTTACTCCCTTGCAAATTTTATCAGGTATGTCTAACTAGGTTCTATGTTAATAATCAACATATATTAGAACTAATTATCATTAATTCGAGCGCAGACAATTTATGACTGAGAGCAAAGTATTTATTCTTTTTTTTTATATGAGGCTATATGGATCATAAGATCAAATTTAATTGTAATAGTTCTATTCCCCATAATTAGAACACTATTACAGTTTATGTATATATCATTGAAAAACTTTATTTATAAAACCAAATTTAAAATAATTGTGTTGTTGTAGCCATGTAGGACAGCTTTACGTTTGCGTACTTGTTTATTTTGTTAAATTTAATTCGAAAAGATAACAGATAGTTTGAACAAAAAACACACTGTATTCAATATTATTTCCTGATTAATTTTTATTCGAGTGAATTGGAAAACTTAGCTATCAGTTTTAGAGTTTTGTTAAGTGGATGGTGATCGAAATGAGTTATGCGTAGCTCTACATAATTTCCTTAACTGCTTTGTTTCATTAACCAATGGTTATTCATCAAAAGATTATTGCATGTCGTTTCATTCGTAAGAAACAACAAAACACATTTTTTCACGTTTTTTTGAACACCAACAAAACACTTGTTATAAAAAAAATTATAAGGATATTTAAACTAAGACTTAACGGTTCGTGTTTTTCCCCATTAACTTAACGGTACGTGTTTAAATGTATAGAAACATTAGCTCCATTTAAATGCAATATTATGCATAGAGATAGAGTTACAGCGACATCATCTTGAATGTGGGCGCCTTTGACCTAACAAATTAATGTGTCGGCGAGGAGTAACGTATACGAATACAGAGTCAGATGATCGATTTAATTGGTTAGTGGAGCATGTGTTAAAGTTGCTGGTTGGTTTCTCTTGTTAATCTGCTCGTTTATGTGTTAGTCACAAGCGCGTCGTATGTATGTTTTTAAAAAGAACTTGAGTGTTTTTTTCTTTTTTGCTTAAAAGAACTTGAGTGTTTTAGATTAACAACTTTGATTAAAATGATTAATCTTCTTTCAGTTGATAAACTTTTAAAGTAATGTTATAGTTTAAATAACTAAACTTTAGATTTGTCTTAAACAATTTTTTAATGTGTAAAAGTTGCTGGTTGATTTGCCTTGTTAATTTGCTCATTTATGGGTTAGTCACGCGCGCGTTGTATGTATGTTTTTAAAAAGAACTTGAGTGTTTTTCTCTTTTTGCTTAAAAGAACTTGAGCGTTTTATATTAACAACTTTGATTAAAATTCTGAATCTTCTTTCAGTTAATAAAATTTTAATGTTATGTTATAGTTTAAATAACTGAATTTTAGATTTGTCTAAAAAATTTTTTTTAAAAATTGTTTTGGAGTTTGTTAGATTATAAATTTACAAGTGATTTGTAAATTTTCAAAAAAAATCAAACTCCAAAAATAAACTAAGATAAACAAAATTTGAAATTAAATCAAAATAACCATACAAACAATAAGAAAGTAACTACACCAAATTAAAATTTTAGAGAGAAATATCATAGATCGAATATTTTATAAATTAAAATAATTTAAAACATCTAGTGTTAACTAAAATAATATAAAACTAAGTAGAAAAATAAATATTCGTAAAATATTACAACTTAATCTTAATAAACCTTCATTCCCGCAGATGAGTCACCTAAAAAATAGGTAAACTTAACAAATATTTTACATGGATTTCCATTGATTTTGAACGATTTTCATATATTTACATACATTTTTTCCAAGAAAACTTTATAAAGAAATATATAAAATTCCTCTCAGAATATTTCCAATTTTTTTAATTGTAACAAAAAAAAAATATTATTATCAACTGAACTGGCATTGCAACATAATTTTCATCCTCAGCTTTTTACAAGTATCATTATAATATTCTTAAAAGTTGAAATAAGTTTGAATTTTAGAAATTTTCTAAATTTTGTTTGAAATTTAATATTAAAATAATTATATTTTGGGTATTAGAATGAGCACAACTGCAAAAATAAGTTTACTACAATGAGCAAAATAAATAGTTTGGGTATTAAGTTGGGTAGTAAGAAAATTTAGGTGTTAAAAAGCTTAAAAATTTAGTTGAGATTTTATGAATTTTTTTCTATAATACACATTAGGTGAACTCAACATTACATCTTGATCTTCGTACATTGTATATTTGTATTTTTATTACATAGATTCTAAAATTCTTATAACTATACATAAGATTTTCAATGATAACTAAATTTTTTGAGTAACCAAAGATTTAAAAGGAATTAAAAGTATTCAAATCAATAACAATAGATTTTGCTAAAATTTTAAAAGTTCATAAACTAATAACAAAGAAAATTCAAAATTTTATAATTTTTCTAGAATTCTTCTGTCAATAAGTCATAATCAATGATGGCTGGGTCTAGGATCTTCTCGTTATAATGGAGTTAGCATAACTAACAGTCACATGCGAGTACTTAGACCATCCGCAGTTTACCGCACGGAAACCAATAAAAAAATATTTTTTAATTTCGTGGACCCCTCTCTTTCCATGAATTTGGGTCGTCATTAAGAGGCGAGTTCATCACGAGTTTATCACTATTCTGCGGCCCCACGCCACGTGGCGGCCCGCGATTGGTTAGCTTATTAATTTTTTTATTTTGTTTTTGAAGTAAAAAAAAAAAAAAAATACTTACCTTGGAATCTGCGCCCATGCAGATCGCTGATGCGGTTGGTCTTAAAACCATCTTCAACATTTTTTTCTATTTTTTCTTTCAAAAATAGAATAATTCTATAATAGAATTGAATTATATTCTAATAATATTTTATTTTAAAAAGAAAAAATAGAGCTGAGTTGTATTCTAATTATATTCTATTTTAGAGAGAAAAAGAGTGATGAACAAAAATTAAATGAACTATTTTATTTATAATGTAAACACATTTTTATTCTATGGTATAATGAAAAATAGAATACTATTGAAAATATTTCTTTTAAATTTTTTTTAGAATAAAAATAGAGACATTGGAGATGCTTTCATTGTTAACCAAATCATGTGTTTCTGTGTTAAAAAACGTCCCCATTTTTGAACTGTGTTGAAATTATAAAGAATTATTTCCTCTGTTTTATATTAAGTACTATTTTAGTTTTGTGTCTTTCAATTAAGAAAATAATTATTTTATCTATTTTTTTATAAAACATAATTATATATACATCTAATTATATTTCAACCAATAAAAATAAATTATAATATAAAATTTATAAATTTTATATTGATAATTAAAAATAAATTTATCCACAATGACCGGTGATATGAAAGAGAGAGAGTAAGCTTCTTTTTATTCTGAAAAAAGAGTAGCTTTTTAAGATGCGAAAAAATATACATATTCTTGAAGCATTTCTAATGTAATAAAAAAAGGATATATGAGCGTAGACTTTTCTCCTCAAGGAAAAAGTTAAAAGTCAACAATTAACATATTCGAGACAGATTTGTTTTTTCTTTGTAGATTATATAGAAACCCCTTCCTAAACTTTTCTTCTCGGCCATAACCAGACGAAAACAAATTGTTCAAAGCAGAAAAATAGTAGAGAGGTAAACCGTAAAGAGAGCATATTATACTTTTTCGTGAGGGAGAAGAAAGAAGAAAATGGAGCAGCCTTATGTGTACGCTTACCCACCAGGCACAGCCCCTTCGGCTCCTCCGCCTCCACAAGCAGGGGGCGTCGCGGGAGTGATAGTGGATCCAAGGTTCTGTGCTCCGTACCCTGTGGATCTTGCGATCGTGCGGAAGATGATGAAGTTGACTGATGGTAACTTCGTTATAACGGACGTTAACGGGAACTTGTTGTTCAAGGTGAAGGAGCCCGTCTTTGGCCTTCACGACAAGAGGATCTTATTGGATGCTTCTGGATCTCCGGTCTTGACTTTGAAAGAGAAGGTCCGTAGAGTAACTCACACATAAGTTAATTAGTTATATAAGATTAGTTTATACGTAATAGCTAAGCTAGGGCCTAGGGCTTTAAACTAAAATTAAGCTTGTATTGCAGATGATGAGCTTGCATGACAGGTGGCAAGTATTTAGAGGAGGGAGTACGGAGCAGAGTGATCTGCTGTACACGGTGAAGAGATCGTCGATGCTTCAGTTAAAGACCAAACTTGATGTGTTTTTGAGTCACAACAAGGACGAGAAGAGATGCGATTTCCGAGTCAAAGGGAGCTGGCTCGAGCGCTCTTGTGTCGTCTACGCCGGCGAATCTGACGCCATCGTTGCCCAAGTAAAACTATCTCTCTCTCTCTCTTTCACATTGGCCAGCCTGTATCTTTGTTAACCAAATATTTGTGTCATCGCTCTGTCTCTCACATGTGACATCTTGTCTACGAGTTAATATGCGGTTCTTAGTTCAAAAATTGGTTTAGCATCAATGGGTTTAAAAAAAGAAAATTTGGTTTTGCTTTCAAATCATTTTTTTTTTTTGGTTATGTTTAAATGATCCGGAAAATAAAGCTTAGCCTTATATGTAAACTGGTAGTTTGACACGTATTAAACGAAAATTGGCCTAGAATTTGTGAGTTGGTTGGTGATTATATATATAATGAAATGGTTGTTTTGTATATGAAAAAAAAAACAGATGCACAAGAAGCACACGGTGCAGAGCGTGTTCTTGGGAAAAGATAATTTCTCGGTGACGGTTTATCCAAACGTGGATTATGCCTTTATTGCCTCCCTCGTCGTCATTCTCGATGATGTTAACAGAGAAGACCGCGCTGGCAGCAGCTGATCAAAAACACCCTCGCCTCCTTTTTAGTTATGCTTTAATTTTGGTTTTGTATTGTCCCTTGTACGTTCTCTGAACTCTTGTTGATACGTTGCACTTTGTAATGTGGGATTTCTTCTTAAATAACTTGGTGTGTTCTTCTTTCCACTTGTAAAAAACAATGATCTTCAACTATTGATATGTTATCGTCGCGTAATGTTTAAATTAATAACAATAGATGTGATTAAGGGTTCGAGTTCATGGAGACTAGTACTTGTGTCCTTTTCTTTACACAAGACAAGAGGAATAGACAATAATAATAAAACAGAAAGACACAGGAAAGATGGAAGATTACACACATACACAGAGATCAAAGAGAACTATTCACAGAGGCATTTAAAGGCGATACACAAGTTTGTTTTGGTAAAGCCTCTCTCCCTTCTTGATTAATTAGTGTTTGCTTGTATCTTTCTCATCATGAGGCTAAATGGATCAAATTCAGTCAAATTTTCACCTAATAAGGAGACAAACGATCAGTTCAAAGAAACAAAGAGAAGACAACCAAATTCAGTAAAATATACACCTAATAAGTAATAAGAATGACAAACGATCTTTGTCCAAAAAAAAAAAAAAAAAAAAAGAGAAGACAAACGAAGCAGCAGCCCCTGCCGCTTGGTAAGGGTGAAAGGTTAGGCAATTCGCTGACCGCATCATCCTCTCCGCATGTAAATTTAATTTCATGAGGAATGGTGAAAATAAAACAACAAGTCAAACTTAGAGTTTTGGCCTCCATCAGTTCCTTTTTTTTGTCAACAGTGTCGCCTTGGTGGGAAGTGCTGCGAGGAGGCACATTCCATGTGATGTGATGGGGCCCATAACAGTAGTGAATAAGATCCAGTTTAGCTCTCCAAACAGTGTTCTACAATCATGCACTGAAAAGGTGACATCCAAAGTACTAAAAAAAAAAAAAATCAGCAATATGAAGATGTTCATCGCAAGCAGCCAGTATGCATGGAGATATCTTGGTTTTGTTAAACATCCGGGGGGGGATGAACATTCCAAATGTTCAAACGCAAAGCAAGAGCAACACATCATGTTTTGATCTGCACATGTCAGCCCCGAGGAGAAGCTAGGGAAACATGGATTTCCGACCCTCCATATTATAAGCTAATAGCATTTAATATTCAAAGTTTTTCTTAGTCTAGCAGTTAAAGTATGACATTTAAAGGCTCAAAAGTCAAGGGTTTAATAGCCAGCCTTCACCGTACTGGATGGATCTACAAATAGAAAACTAACGAAAAAAAGAATAAAAAAGAGTGAGAGTTAGATTGGACTTAATAAACTCATCAGCGATCGGACAGCGGAAATTGAACTAATTTAAGACAGAGAGATGAGGTCATTTGAATCATAAAAAAAAAAAAAAAACATTGACTTCAACAAAAGCAGTAGAATGGTGGAAACAATAAAAAGAAAATCCAATTAAGGATAATTTACCATAGGGGTGTTTAGACCAAGTTGGGCAAGTTGGCGCCTGTGACCGTATCTTGATAGGAATCTCACCTCATCTCTTTCTCTCTCTCCCTCTCTCCTAACGATTTTTAACCTTATATTTTACAAGAAGAGATAAGTATAGTGACATGGAATCCGTTGTCTTCAATCTTCAAAAAGTGGAATGGTTGACCAAATAATTTAAGAGGATGATATAATTCCGTAAATTGACCACAAGGAGACAGTGAATATAGACAAATAAGAGAAGAAAGTGAATCAAAATGAACAAGAAACGAAAGAAGGGTAAAAACGAAAAGAGGGAAAGTTAGGTGAGTGGTAATCATGATTTAAAAATAAAGAAAAGAAAGATAATGTAATTGATGCAGTAACCACCACCCAATAAACAAATGCGTGTGCAAAGAGGACAAGATTTGTTAGCAAAAAGGGACAAAAGGAAAAACAGACTGTTTCGTTTTATAAAATTAGAAAATTACAGCGAATAAACTTATAAAAACAAAAAAAACTACTCGACAGAGAGACAAAGAAAGGCTCTCCTCTCCTCCTATAACACAATAATAAATAATAACCTAAGCCTGTTTCGTTTCGTTTCGTTTAGCTTTGGTCATTTCATTTGTCGCACGCACATCTCTCTCTCTCGTATCTCTTCGGCTCAAGGTGATTCTTCTTCATTCTCTTTGGTTTAATCTTGTTCTTTTGCGTCGGATTCCCATTTTCATCTAGCTCAAAATATAATCTAAGAGATTCTTTGCATCCTCGCTATAATTTTGGATCTATATTTTGTGTCTTATAATCGCATTTGGTGTTAGATTTTTTCTTGCTTATTAGAGATTTGGTTTAGTGCCACTCTGCATCTTCATATATGTAGTTGCGATCTATATTAATTAGCATTCGTTTAAAAAGGGATTTTTTCATGTATCAGGGGGTTGATCTCTATCATATCATCTTTCTTCAAAAGAGGGGGGAACCGAGAGGGAATGCAGAAACATGTATTTCAAAGCTGAACACAAGTGCTCTTCTATTACTGCTCCTTTACACCTCCCTTCTCCTCCCTTCTTTTCTCTATCATCCCCCATCCCACATGACACCACCTTCCACCCTTCTTCCTCTCACAATGTTAGAAAAATCGCCACTTGGATGCATGACTTATGCGAGGACGGCTGATCCTTGACTTTCTTCTTCTTTTTTTTCTTTTTATATATATATTCTATCCTTTCTATTAGTTCTATTAGTAGTAGTAGTAGTAGTATTAGAGTGCCCTCATCTATGGAGAAGAAAGGGAGTGTTCTGATGCTCCGTTATGAAATTGGCAAGCTACTTGGGCAGGGTACCTTCGCCAAGGTCTACCATGCCAGGAATCTCACTTCCGGGGACGGTGTGGCTATCAAGGTCATCGATAAAGACAGACTCCTCAAAGTTGGTGGTATGAGCGACCAGATCAAGCGTGAGATCTCTGTCATGAGACTCTTGTCTCACCCAAACATTGTCGAGCTCCATGAAGTCATGGCCACTAAATCTAAAATCTACTTCGTCCTGGAGCACGTTAAGGGCGGTGAGCTTTTCGACCAAGTCTCCACCGGTAAGCTCAAGGAAGGCGTCGCTAGAAAGTATTTCCAACAGCTTGTGCATGCTCTTCACTACTGTCACAGCCTCGGAGTGTGCCACAGGGACTTGAAGCCTGAGAATCTCCTCTTGGACGAGCATGGCAATCTCAAAGTCTCTGATTTTGGGCTCAGCGCTCTTGCTGACTCTAGACGCCTTGATGGCTTGCTCCACACTACCTGTGGCACCCCTGCTTACGTTGCACCTGAGGTCATCAGCAGGCAAGGCTATGACGGTTTTAAAGCCGATGTCTGGTCTTGTGGAGTCATTCTCTTCGTGCTCCTCGCCGGTTATCTCCCTTTCCGTGACTCCAACCTCATTGACTTGTACAAGAAGATTGGTAAAGCCGAGTTCAAGTTCCCCAACTGGTTTGCTCCTGGGGCTAAGAGGCTGCTCAAAAGGATCTTGGATCCTAACCCCAACACCAGGATTTCAACCGAGAAGATCATGCAGAGTTCTTGGTTCCGGAAAGGCCTAGAAGAGGAGAGAGACGTAGCTGCTGATGCAGAGACCCAAGAAGTGGTGGTGGACACAGAGCCAATAATGGACTGTGACAAGGCAAAGAAGCAGCAGTGTATCAACCTGAATGCCTTTGAGATCATTTCGCTCTCCACAGGGTTTGATCTCTCGGGACTGTTTGAGAAAGGTGAAGAAAAGGAGGAGATGAGGTTTACGTCCAACCGAGAGGCGTCAGAGATCACAGAGAAGCTGGTGGAGGTTGGGAGGGAACTTAAGATGAAAGTGACCAAGGAGCTACAAGGATGGAGGGTGAAGATGGAAGGCAAAAAAGCGGGTCCAAGGGTCGAAGCGGAGGTGTTTGAGATTGCGCCAAGCTTCCATATGGTGGTGATGAGGAAGAGCGGTGGAGATACGGCGGAGTATAAGAGATTGATGAAGGAGACTATAAGGCCGGCTCTGATGGACATTGTATTGGCTTGGCACTGAAAGTACTCTTCTTCTACTGCTATTCTATCTTCTTCTTTTTTTTTTATGTTTTTTTACAAAAGTGTTTATGTATTCATTCTTGATTCTGGTGATCTTAAGACTTGTTTTCGAGTTGTATAATGAACTCATTCCCTATATGAAAAGTAGTTTCTCTCCGTTCCATGAAGATAACTTATTTGTTTAACAAAGATATTGTTGGATCCAAAAGGTTGACTCGGGAAAGGAGGCCCAACGATACAGGCCTGTTAACATAAGGAGTCATATGTTGGCAGCTCGATAAGAAGAAACTCATAGGCGTCGAGCCCGATAGTTCGATTTACGAGAAACCAATGAGTAAGGCCCATCAATGGATAATCAAGAAACCCCAAAACCGATGAAGAACCAGTCAATAAACAAAATCTTATTATATCGTTGTATTTAGAGGATATTGTTGTCCACATTACTTTTTCTCTATTCTTTTACAAATAATCATTATCAAATACTTAGAGCGTGTTTTATGATCCACAAATTTGCACACATTGATAAAAGTTTAAATACATACTTTGAGTTATTAGTTTTGTTAGTTTTATTTATTTTCCAAAAGTTCAACCACTCATGTTTTCATATTTTAAATTATATTTTATTTTTAAAATAAGATGTATTGATTAAAAGTAGAACATTAATTTCTGTATACAAATAAAAACTAAAACATCAGTCATTTGTATAGGGAAAGAGTGTAATATATGTCGATTATATGATTATTAATGAAAAGAGTATTGATATTTAATGATTATTTGGAAAATGTCTTTCATATTCATCGTCGACTAGATGAACAAGCTCATTTAATACGCGGGCTCCAATAAACTACACTCAGCTCATCACAATCAATACGTTTTTTTTTTCTTTGATTTTCTTAACACTAATTTATTATGATAGAATAATTGTTAAAAAATATATATAGATTATTCGACAACCGATAATACTATATATCTTATCAAGATCTACGTCTCACCTGATTTACTTATAATATATTAAAGAATTTTTGTAAACTCTTTTTTTGTAGTATGCATAATTGCTTAATAAATTATTTTCTCCATCGAAACATGGATCTCCAAGGATCAAAACATGGATCTCCTATAATGTACAATTTTCATGATGCATGGGATTTGAATTTTAAAATTGGTGTAGAAATCTTTAAATCTTAACTACTAAAAAATATTGATAGAGATTTTTCCTAGGTGATGATTGTTTGTGTTATTTTAGTTATTGGTTTTTAGTTTTCAAAAGTCATCTTTCATCTAATCAAGTTTAGTTTTTAGTTTTAGTTTATGGATTTCTAATAAAAACCAATTGTATTTCATTTGTATAAAGTACTATATTTTAATTAATTAATAATTAAATTAATAATATTTTCTCTAAAGATAAAATTCTCATACAAACTTTTTTCAAAAAGATATCATTTAAAAATTTATACAGAATAAGTTGTTTATGTTTCATATCTATAAATATTTTTAGATATTTATATATAATAATAATAATTAATTCTAAGCATATATTTATTAATTTATAAATTAAAATTATTAAATAATTATACTAATTATTACATATAATAATTATTAGACACACTAAAAATAACAATTATAAACTTTTTATTAATACAATATTTTATATTAATTTTAATAATAGCCATTCAAGTTTTAAAAAATATATATTTTAGATAATAAAATTTATAAATGGTTTCAAATTGTTAAAATAATTTTAATTTTTCATAATTTATAGATATTTTATGATTTATATATTTTAGTATAACTTTTAAAATAAAATAATTTGAAAACATGGTAATGTATTATTTTTTAAACATAAAAATAACTATATTTTGATAAATTTCCATGGCAACTCCTAAATTTTATTGCTATTATTTTAAATATACAGCAAAACCCAAACACCGAAACCTAAAATAGAAAACCAAAACCAGAAGATGAAAACTGAAAACCAAAAAACTAAAAATTAAAAACCAAAAACTAAAACTAAAAACTAATGCAAATAATCATCACCTTAATTAGAGTTTTTCAGTGGGCCAGCAAATTGGATAGCCGCAGAAACCACCCCAATTTATTGCTCTAACTATCTGATTAAGACACTTTTTAGCCAAAGAACATAACTACTGCTTAATTTCATTTTTGTTTTTCTTTTACAAATTATTAACTGCCATATTAAAACAATCACATTTTCCTCAAGGATATTAGGAAATCATTTTACAAAATAAGCTGAAAGAACTGAGATGTCGGTTTAAATTGTATCTCTGACAAAGTGCTTGCTTGAATACGGCTTTGTGTAGAATTGTAGTGACATAGTAATTATTTTTTTAACCAAAAGCAATTACTTTGATTTCATATTTTGCTATAAAAATGTTATATATATGTATATATATATATAAAAAATTAATGGCCCGATGAAAAGTTAGTTAGATTAGTTTTGTGTCTTTAGTTATGTTTATCCACATAAGTTGGGTGCATATAGACACAGTTAGCATGAACAAGACAATCAATACAAAAGTGTAAGATGTGATCGTAGAGTAAAATGATTTAGATAAGGCTTGGAGACAAATTATAGCACGGAAAGTGATATGTTAATTATGTCAATTATAAATGCTGAATTATTGAGTAATGGTTTCAATGTGGATAGAAGGAAAGAAAAATGGGAATTATTGATGAGAATTATTGGTGTTGGGTGCCACATGCGATAGGACTAAACAAAGTCAGACAACCAACTATATATATTCACAATGCGATAAGGACAAGCTCTTACTTATCAAAAAGGTTAATGTACTCTCGTTACTTCTCAGTTCTCATGGCCTCAAATCTGAACAGTTGGCTTTCACTCATTGACAAATTTCACTTTTGCAAAACGCACTTGTGCGGCTACCATTATCTCTCAACTCCTTATTAGAGCACATTCCTCTTAACGTTTTGCGAATCACATAATGCACTCAATATATAGTATTGATGCTGTGAATTCGAGCCACCAGAAAACTTCACGGCAGCTTCTCTGCCATCAAGAACATTTTTCTTTTCTTTTCTATATTCTGACTCATCCCAATTCTACTAAACCATTTACATAATTGTTGAATTTCTTAACTTTCAACTTAAAAAGTAATTGGCGATAATTAATTTTTCAAATCACTTCTATATTATTATTATTTTTTCATATTTAATATATGAATTTTTCTCGAATGTTTTCTTTGGAGATAATAATGGATAATATAATCATTAATTTCAATATAATACTACAATAATATTTTTTCTATAGTTATTTCGATCATTAATTAGAGAGATAATCTAGTCACTTTTGAAAGAGAATTAATGGGTTAGAGTATAAAGTATAAACCTACTCTAATTAATATGATGTTAAATTTGTCTTGCTTAACCAAATAGGATAAAAAGTCTGAAGTCATATATCCAATGTGAGATTTTATTTCCAACAACGTCATTTATGTGGAGATATATTAGACCATCAAAACATATATATATATACACATGATAATTACGATTAAAGTACAAAAAAAAAAAGAAAAACTGTGGAGAAGTTTTGTTAATTATGTTTCTTGTTGGATGATTATGACAGATACCTAAAACTACAATGGCATCGTGGTATTCACGACGTCACGCAAAGAAGAAGCACCTTCCTTGTTTTGGTTTGTTTCTAAACCGGCCACCGTCTCGTCCGGTTTGTGGACAATGTCCAGGAGGAAAGGCCTCACCGTATCTGACCACATATCACGTCCAGATGCAGCGGCTCGTTGTCGCTGCCTCACATGGATCATCACCAGCTCGTCCGTTAGCTGGTTAATCTCCACAACCATCGCGAAATTACCTCTTTGCCCTTCAATCTTCATCCCCCACGCTTCTTTCTTCGCCACAGTTAGATCATCATCCTCCCCCGCCGCCATCTCCTCCAGCTTCTCCACCACCCTCTCAGCCGTCCAACCCGACACGAACCGCTCGACTCGATCGTAATTACCGTGAAAGAGACCGGAGAGATTGAAACCAGGAGAGCCAGAGATGATGTCAAAGGCGTTCATCGGCCTTGTTCCCAACTCGTTGGCGGCCGGGAGTTTCAAGTCGGAGTCCTCGAGGTGGAATCTGGACATCCGGTCGTCGTAGCCCTGTTTGAACCAGGGATCCTGGATGATCTCTTGGATGGTGATCCGGGACTGAGGGTTGGTGTCGAGGAGGCGAGTGAGGAGTCGGCGGAGATCAGGCGAGGTCCACTTGGGAATGCGAAACTCTCCCTTGTAAATTTTTCTGTACATGACCATTAGGTTATGGTCGTTGAAAGGTAGATAGCCTGCGTTGAGCACAAACAGTATCACTCCACATGACCACACGTCGACTTTAGCACCGTCGTATCCTTTCTTCGCCAGGACTTCAGGCGCCACGTAGGCGGGCGTGCCACAGGCGGTGTGAAGGAGTCCGTCGGGTCGGATCTGTTCGGAGAGGGCGCTTAGTCCGAAATCAGAAATTTTCAAATTGAGCTTCTCGTCGAGGAGGAGATTCTCAGGCTTGAGATCCCGGTGAAATACGCCGCGTGAGTGGCAGTAACCAACGGCGGAGATTAGCTGCTGGAAATAGCGGCGGCTGAGATCCTCGGAGAACCTGCCCTTGGAGACCTTGGCGAAGAGCTCCCCGCCTTTGGCGAATTCCATGACGAACAAGATTTTGGATTTGGTGGCGAGCACCTCCGAGAGGCGCACGATGTAAGGGTGACGCAAGCGGTGCATGATAGCGATCTCCCTCTTGACGTTGGCGTTGGCGTTAAGGCCTCCCCCATTCTTGTTCAGCCTTTGCTTGCTCACCACTTTGATCGCTACGCTCTGCCCCGTCCCTGTCTCCCTCCCTCTGTACACTTTCGCGAACGCCCCACATCCCACCAATTTCCCCACCTCGTACTTCCCCATCACCACCCCACCACGCTGCTCCTCCTTCTCTTCCCTATCTACCATCTCTGATTAATTACCGATCTCCAGATTCTGAATTCTCCCTAACCATTTCCAATTCCAATACCAAAATCAATCAACACCGCAGAATTACACACTCAATAATAAATAAATAAAAAGAAGTTTAGACTGTTTGTTGTTGATAGAAGCTAACTTTAAGATATGAAAACTCAAACTTATAGGATACCCGTTTCGGGCTTTACTTGAGATCAATTGGATTTCGGATAAGAGATAAAAAGCTCTGTATCGACTTGTTACATATTTATCAGTGTCTTGAGCTAGGAGACGAGGGTATCTTTGTAAATAACCTCGACTTTTATTTTTGTTGGTTAAGACGTAAAAGATTTTCTGTTTTGCTTTGTTTTTTTTATGAAGATTTGAACATTATGTTTAATTACAACCATCCACGTGTCTCGTTGCTTGTCGTCGTGTTGATTTGGTATCTCCAAGGGTTCAGCCGTAGAACATATTCGTATCTTCGTCTACTGTTATTAAATTTCCGCAAAATGCTTCCTATTCACTATTCTTCAATATTTAATTCCTCCGACCATAAATAATAAATGACAAATGTGATTATTCCTCACCCTCTTACAAGGACGAATTTTTCAACATTGAAACATACTTTTCCAAATCTATTCATTAAACAAAACGTAGAATAAATTTATTCTATACAATTGATACAAGATTGTTATAAGTTTTATATTTACTACCTTGTGTAAAATATTATATTTGTATTTACACCTTATTTGAAAGTGTAGTTTGGTGTTATGTCTTATATTTGACTTGTTCCTACCATATATAATTATATAACAAAGCTGGATATAATACGAAAAACAACACAACAATTAATACATTTGAGTGTTAATTTATATTTTAAAATACATTAGGTTTGCACAAAGTATTTTTTTTCATAAAATAGTACAAAGAAAAAAAATGATCAAGCTAACATTGATTAAATGACATAATTACATATATAACTTCTGGATTATACAGTTACAAATTCAAGTTTAGATCCTTAAGGCTGGCTATTCATGATTTGAAATTGAAGGTTTAGAATTCATTATTTTACAAACAAAAATATTTTGACATAATTATTTATATTGAATGTATTAATTATTAAATAGTTGTTTCTATATTTTAAGTTCGGTACCCTAAATGTTATATCACTAGTATTTTTAAAAGAAAATAAATATTTTTAGCTTATTACTAGTTTTTTTTGTCAGTAGTTTATTACTGTACTAGTTATTTTAGATTTATGTGTTGTCCTTGACACCTTGTGGACTTGTGGTTGAGACCATTTATAACAAATAAATTCGTAGAAGTCAATTCATAGAAAAGCTTACCACGTGAGCTACCCACCGCATACGCGGTGTAGAACAAAATATACATCAATTTCGAATATTTTGTACTCCATCTTAAACAGCGAAATATTATTACAACTAGATGCATAGTCCCCGCGCAAGCGCGGGGTTGGATATGTTGTTGATGTGTTGTGCCGTTTTGTGTATGAGACTTTGTTGTTTTTTTTTTAACATTTGTTTATCTGGTTTATCTATAATGGTGATGAATGAAACATTAGAAGTCACACAACTTGATTAGTCTGATAAAAGAATAAACATCGAATTCATATGGGTTGATAATTTCATATTTTATCTTCGTAGTGATTTTATCGAGCATTCCCTTTATTAGTGATTTTATCGAGCATTACTGTTATTAGTGCTTTCATGTAAAAAAATAATTTAATGGAAACAAGACAAAAAATGACATGTGTTTATTAGTGTAATTTTCTTTCTGAAATTATGTTGTATATATATATATATTTTTTAATTGTGATGTATATGAGATTTATGGCTGATCTAAATGGTTCGGGGTAAATATTTATTATTGAAAAATATGTCTTTATTTTATTTGATGATTATAACTGAATTGAAATGATATTGGAGGTTAGAACATGATAACATTTCTTATAAAAGTATCTAAGATGGTCTCATAAAGTTTCAAATCCTTAAGCCATTTTGTATCCCAACAACCAGCATAAAAATCATTCTGAATCTCCGTAAGCTTTTAGGTATCCCGAAAAGCCCAAATTAAAAAAAAAAAAAAATTACATGCAAGCACTGCGTTTCGAACCCGCGCACTCCCGGTACCAACTTCTTGTCACCAACTTACACCACTGGGCCATTTCATCACTCATCAATAACATTAAATCTTACAAAATGTTATACGTTTTTGTTTTGCCTAATAACACGCGCGGGATCCGCAAACTTGCTGATGTGGACACGCTGAGGAGCTTCAAAAGTGTACTATTATTATATAGATTAGGGGCGTGTCCGCTCAAAATTGTTTTATTGTTATTAATTATGATTTTTTGGATGATATAATTATGTGGTCGTCTATATTTGTTAAGCACTATTTTGTATTTTTTATTATGTTATGTAGTAGAAGGTGGTAGTTTAATATATTTTTGAGTTGATTTTCAATAATGCATTGCTGTGTGTATATATTTGTTAATGTTAAAGTTAGTCTCTGATGTAAAGTATATTGCATTTTAATAACTTTGCATTATTCTAAGATTAACGGTTTTATCGTCAAAATTATATTTAATTTTTTATATTTTTGAACATTATTATTTTAAAATGTTTTGTGCCATTGTTTTCATATTTTGACTATGAACCGTCATCATCTAATGTAATTTGTTTATCTTTCCGGTGTGCGATGCTTTTCAACTTCACCTGTAAAAGATTTACTTTATACTCTTGTTCTTTATTGCCTTCTTTTCCTGTGAATTTATCTGGTATTTGTTGTAATTTTGGTTTATGAGTTCGCAGTTGTGCGGTAAATATTGCATACTGCTCTTCTTCCTTATGTTTCAGCTGATGTTAGGAATTGCATCTTTTTTGGTTAGGTTAGAGTTTAGTCATCTTTGATGTTGTTTTCTTTGTTATTGGCTTGCCGCCATAGACCCAGCTCATTTTGATTTTCAAGATTTGGCTTAGTGATCTGATTTTTATGTTCTCTTTCATAGTTCAAGATTTGGCTCCATGTTTGATGATTTCGCTTTGCTTCTCTTTCCTCTTTGTCCTCTCATATCATTGTAGTTTTTTTCTTTGCTCGTGTCTGTGGTGACTCTCATGTTTACCATTTGGATAGTGCTTTACTCTGTGTACATTGTGTGGGTGGTGAAGACTGTTTCTGGTCTCTAGCTTAGATTATAATTTTTCGGTGGTTGGCTTCCATTCTTCCTCCTTTAGGTTGTTTCTATTTTTCCTTTGCTTTAAACATTTTAAAATTATTCATTATTATTATTATTAAAAATATAGATAGTGTTAAGTTTAGTATTTATAAAAAACTCTAAACTACCAAATAATAATATTTTTAATAATTATTATATAAAAAATCTAATGTGTACGGTTTTAAAGATTCATGTAAATAATCTTTAGGATAAGAAATATTGAAAGCAAAACGATACAAAAAGTAATATTTTACAGTAAAATTTATAAATTAATATTATTAGAATTTAAATATTTTATTAATTTATAAAATTACAAATTTACAAAAAAAATTATTTTTCAGAGATTTATATTTTAAGATATTTTTATAAAATATGAAAATATTTAATTTTTAAAATTTAAAATTTCTGTTAGTATTATTATATTATTTGGTGTATATAAAGTATGTCTCATAGAATTCAAATGTGGTTTTAGATATATTTTACCAAATCTCATCAAATTAAATAAATGTTAAGACTTATAAAGATAATTTTCTTATGAATGTAAAACAAACGTAATTTATGCTTATAAATTATTAATTTATAATTATAATAGACTATATATTTATATAATATTTTAAAAAAGGTTATTATCTTATTATTTATCTATTGTATCAATATTTTGAATGAGTAAGATCGAATACTTTACTAATTTATCAAATTTTTTATTTATAATTTTTTTACTGTACATAATTCAGTTACTTTTAGTTTCGGAGTATTTTCTTAATTAATTTTTTGATCGATGTTTATGATATATGCTATGCATAAATAGAATAATAGAATGATACTGTAATTATCTCACAAATCAATGACAACTCTAATAATATAGATATTAAAATGTTTGAAATACTTGTTTAATGCTTTATAATCATCACATATTATTCTTTTTGAGCTTTGATATCACTTACGTGTAGGGAATCATTTTTTTTTTATATATCCCCTAATTAACTATATGCTTATTAAAAACACATTTAATCTTCTATTATTTAAAGACAAATGATGGAAACACAAATAGTCAAACTAATTATATTAATCTTATTTACATACATGATTAAATTCTAGAAATCTAAATGTTACATAGTCTTGCACATGGTGATAAATAAGAAGCGAACTAATTTACTCTTTATTCAGTCGGTGGATATTTGGATCTTGGAGCGGAAGCAATCTTCTGAATCAAAGGGAAAATATATTGGTCCTATTTTATCTATATAGAACCTGCTTTATCATCTATTCGAGGACCTGTTTTATCTTTTTTTTTTTAACCACAAGGACCTGTGTAAGAGGAGAGAGACAAAAAGACTTTTTGGTCAATAAAATAGAATAAGTCAAAACATGTTGCAGCAAATAATCTTTTTTTTTGTCAAAAAAAGAAATGTCTTTTAGTTTTTTTTTTCTATTAACACCATGTCTTTTAGTTTATAATTAAGAGTAACTATTGCGAGTACTAAATGAGAGTGTTTTATATGTACAGTTGAACGAATAAAACACGTTCAGTTATATAATATTTATATATAAAGTAATTTTTTTTTTCTCTTTTTATGACATGTGAAAGAGCAGTTTGCTGATAGATATTTTTATATATTTCTACTTTTTATAGTTTAAGTATAGTAAATTTTTGGATTTATTTGTGACATAACTAAGAAAAAAATTAGTTTTATAAAGAAAAGGCAGAGAGAGAGATAGGAAGAAAACGAAGAGAAATATATGATTTGGTTACTTTGTGAATTATGAATTTTTTTGTTAACTATAGCACCTAATTTTCCTAAAACAATTTCTCTTTTTATGACATGTGAAAGAGCAGTTTGTTGACACATGTTTTCTTATTTTTTTTTTCTTTTTAGAGTTTAAATCTTTTTTTTTGGATTACTATAACTTGATCCACCATTTTCTAATTATGTAACATATAATCTTTCTCGCATTAACCATCATCATATATTATATGAAGTTTGATAACAAAAGAATCTATTAATGCGTATAAAATCCTTTATCTTTACATATAAATATTGTTTTTTTAGAACTTGTCAGAAAAATATATTTTTCAAAAAATATTCTCAAATATATTTTTATGATTAAAATTATATTCAGTTTTAAAACATTAAAAATCTTTTTAAAATAGTGGAAGACATGTCTAAAAAATTATGCTATTTTTATTTTCATTTTCATATATGTATATTTATATAGAACTTTAGATCATTTATTAAATTAATAATATTAAAAATAATATTACCTCTATTTCAAAAATTTAATTGTTTTAGTTTTATTACACATATTAAGAAAAACATAAAATTTTGATTATCAATCCATCATTTATTATAGATAACAATTATCTATATTTTTAACTAAAAGAATTTAAAAAACACAATTAGTTTTTTAGAATCTATAATTTTTATTAAATCTATACTATTAAAGCATAATCCCTACTAGGATTCTACCCTTATTTTTTAAGTTATTTACATTGCTATACCATTGACATTTAATTTTAATAGCTATATTATTTATTTAAACTAAACAGATTTTTCCTATATTTTTGGTAACTAATACTATCCATAGTTTGTAAATAATATCAATTCTAAATTTATGTAAATAATATATTTCCTTTAATTTGAATATTATTATTTTTTCTTAGTATTATTTAACAATCAAATTCGAATATATATATATATATATATATGAAAATTAAAAATATTATTTACTATGTCATTTTTACTTTTAAAACCTTCAAAAATATATTTTAAAACTTATTATAAAATTAAATTTTACATCTAAAATAAACAGAAATAACTTTCATAAGTTATTAAAAGTGAAAAAGAAATTATATTGTCATGTCAATAAATTTTACTTTTTCTATTACCATCATTTCATTTTTTTCAAATGACTTAATAAAAAATTCATCAAAATATAAGATATTACATTTTTTCAGTCTTATATAATATTAAAATGTATGAGTTATTTAATAAAAAAAAGTCAGAAATATTTCTTTTTGTTATCAGCGAATCATCTAATATCGGATCACGGGTTAATAGCGGATTTTGGATTTTACAAATTTTTATCTAATTTTAATTAACAAATGTAATTATGATTATCCCACTATGCTGCTTGAGGCAATCGGAAATAGGATAAAAATTATTTTATTTATAATTTATGATGATCGTAACCCGTAATTCAAAACGCTAGATTAGCAATTTTTTATATTTATTCATTTTATAGAATAAATTACTGTATATAAAAAGTTTAGATCAATTAATTTTTATATATAAATTATATAGCTTACGAATGTTAACCCCTTTTACGAACATACTATATTTTTAGAAAAAATATTTTATGTTTATTAACATAAATATATTAACTTATCAATTTCAAAAAGCTTTATCCTATTTAGTTCAGTACTATAGTTTTCTTTTAAAATGATAGATATTATTAGAAAATAGATAAAATATGACATAATTTTATTTTTTTCAGTTTATAAAATATAGCTGAATAATATATATTAATGTATAATAACATTTCATGACTGATTATTAAATTATTGAAATATTTATGTTCAATTTTGAAAATTAATATATTCTTATAATCTTTCGACAAATTTGCTAGAATATATATATATTTATATTTAAATTAAAAATATTAAAAGATATTAGGATTAAAGTAGTTAAAATATTTTATATTATTAGCATTAAGGATATACATTTAATAAAAAATTAAATGTTGGTCGAAATAAAAATATCATACATAAATGAAATCATGAATTTTATTTAAATAGAATATATATATATATATATATATAATAATTCAAATAAAATAAATATTTATTTGTAACAAATGTTTTAAAATTATTTGTAGAATGTATTTTGAAATTAATCAATTTCATTTTTTATTATGAGTGTATATGTTTAAAAATATTTAATTTTAATATTCATTTATAAACCAAAACTAAATACAATTTTTATTTCTAATTATATTTTATGATAATTTAATGTAAAATTAACTAATTTCGAAAAACAAAATTTTAAAAAAATTCTAAAGAGATTTTTAAAAGGTTTTGTTAGAATATTTTAAACATATGGGTTTCTAAAAATATAAAGATATTAAAAATATATAATAATAAATTTATGTAAAATTTGATATTTTCTAGTATTAAATATAAATTTTAAAAAATTACACATAAAGTGAAATCATGATTTCTGATTTAATATATAAGATGGAGTACGTAAATATTACGAATTAATATCATACATATTCGCTGACATATTAATAGGGACTTTAAAACAATTATGTTGAGTAAGTGGAGCGAGTCAGAATAAGTCGGCAAATGATGTCATCTTCCTTGCGAATAACTAAGCGTTGCTGTACATATTTAACTAATGAGATGTATGAGTCTATTAATTTTATTTTTCAATTTCATATACTAGTCTATAGTCATCCATGATATAAAACAAAACTGAGGGTATGGCTTACGCACTACGCACACACTAGTTGATTGATCGTGAGATTGATTGCTTTTTTTTATTAATAAACTATAGTTCTTATAGGCAAAGATGTAGGATGTCCAGCATATGGTTATGCATGTGTAAATTACAATCAAGAGTTGCTTGTTATTAAAAATACATTAAAATACATGTATAAACATCGTGCTACACAAGTTTAAATATGAATAAAGGAAGCGTACGTCTTAACTGAAATGTAAGTTAATCAATTCAGGAAAGCTATCAGCATACCTTTTCTGCCAAAAGATTGACTCGAACAAATGCACAAAAGAGATCCATGAATGCGTGCAGTATAAGTGAGTTCTGATGAGGCTGCAAAACACTGAACTAGGTTAAGAGCTAATCATGAATAGTCAAGTATTATATCCTCATCCCCACAAACAAAATTTTGACAAGTAGAAATATAACTTAACAAGCCGAAGTTTTTATACACCACCCAAGGTATGTGTTTAAAAAAGAACGCAAAATTTCAACCAAAAGCAAGTAAATACTTTCTGCAGATAAGAGTATCCACATCAATGAACCCCCTTTTGGGGTTCACTGAATCAATTTTTTATTATTAAAATTTTTCTGTTTTCTTTTTGATTTCCTAGATCAATCCCGAGCTGACACGTGTTGAACCTCAGGAGAGAGGGGTTCATCCGAGAGAACTTTAGGAGAGAGGGATTCATAAATTTTTTATTATTTTATTATTTTTTTATTTGGTTTCCGTGTGAACCTCCATTTGAACTTTCAATGGGGGTGCTCTAAGGGACGTTGACTCACCAGCAAGGTAATTACAGTGCTGCTTAGGTCTAATATAAGCCGTAGTGCCTGTTCTCGAAATTATTAACCACTTTTGGTCTCATCATCACCATCTTGTTGATGCCACACGTAATATTAGAGTTTTCCAAAAGGCTGTTAAAATGAATTTTTTAGTTTCTCCATCAACTAGCATCAACATACTCAAGATATTTTAGCTGCTCCATCAAAAATTTCATAATTAATGAAAAGAATTAGGTGGGGGATATATCATATATAGAGTGGACGGATTTTGAGTGTGCAATACAATATTCAGTATATCCCATGAAAAGCCCAACAAGTGCAGTTCATCTAAATGATATTCAAGAAAAAAAAGTACATAAAAAATAACTCAAATAGCCTATTCTTGTATAATAGGCCACCGAGAGCAGATATTGATTTGAAGCCCAAAATGTATACTACAAATCATGAAAACACGGAGGTAGATCATGTCTATTGATCGTAAAAGACAAAACAATTGGCAAAAAAATCAACACAGAGGACAAAGCAATTTAACACACAAACACAGAGCATGTTTCCAAAAAAAAATGAAAAAGAATGATAATGATTGATAAATGGCTAACAATCTTTCTTGCTCTTTCTTTATTTTTGGGACAATCTTACTCAGTTTTTTTACTACTACTTTTTAGAGAAGCAAACTTCGTTTTTTCTTGGAGTTTTATGTTTTGGATCGTTTACAACACACAATTATCTTTCTCTGAACTTATTTATATATGGTCCCCAAACTTTCTTGGCCCTTTTCGAAACTGTACACCAATAAATACAAAAGGAATGCTGTCTTTAGAGTACTAATTTGTACAACCATCATTAAAACATGTAGGAGAAAACAAATACAACGAATATGTAAACGTGTATTCATATCCATTCAGTGAAACATATAGAGATCTCTTTTTGGCCTCTTTTGAGATTAAAGATTGAAGATAGGACGACTCTCTCGTTAGAATAAAAAGAGACGATAGGTCCTACGTGCGTGTAGATGACAAAAGCCCATTTATTAGGTTGTAATTCTCTGTTTATTGATACAAAAGGCCCAAATTATAAGGTCAGCCTCCTCGAAACGTGTGAAACAAAAACATTTGCTTAATTAAACATCGCGCTCTTTTCAGGAAACTATCTATACTATTATTTGATAAGTAAATTTGCTTATTTGTCATGTTTTCCATAATTTTATGTATTTTTTATTTATTTTTTATGTTTTTGTGATTTCGACTAATGGTTAATTATTACCATTAATGAATAATTAGATTTATTAATATATAGTTAACCATAAATTAAAAACAAATTAATATATAATTATTCTTAAAACGAATTTTTCTTATTATAAAAATGAATTTAATATTAATAATATTAGTAAATATTTCGTATGAGCTAATTGATTATAAATAAATTTACTTATTTGTTATTTTCTCCATCATTTAAAACGAATTTCATATTAATAACATTAGATTATGTTTTATACTATCTAATTGATTATAACTTAATATGAAAAAATTGTGAAAATAAATATATATTCTTTTTTATAAAAGAGAGATATTTACTTATATATATATATATATATATTTGTTGTTGCCTGTAAATAATATCTTCTATTATAAAATATTAAGATACAAAACAATTTTTAACCAAAATTTGCTTATGTGTCATGTTCTCCATGATTTTAGATATAAAATAGTCAAAATAAAAACATGTTCCTTTTTTTTTTAAAGAGAGCTAATTATGTATATACATATATATATATATATATATATATATATATATATATATATATATATATATTATTGTTTCCTGGAAATAATATTTTCTATAATAAAAAATTAAGATATAAAAAATTTATAGCTAAATTTTATTTATGTGTCATGTTTGCCATGATTTTAGATATTTGTTACTTATTATATAATTAAAATGAATTTTATATTAATAATATTAGATTGTATGTTATATTACCTATTTGATAATAAATGAATATGATAAAACTGTCAAAATAAAAACATATTGTGTTTTTTCTAAAGAAGATAATACTTACATAATTTTTGTTGTTATCTAAAATTAATATTTTCTATTGTAAAAGATTAACTAAAATATTTCTAATATGTGAGTGCTTTTAAAAGCTTATCACAATAATAAACGTATATATTTTGATGAAAAAAATTATCGCATAAAAATATTTTGATGTTTGATTTAAAGATTTTTTTAAAAACATAAATAACACTGGTTTTTTTCTTTAGTAAAATATAAATTAATAATTATTTGTAAGAAAGTTATGCCCGCATGTGCGGGCAAAACACCTAGTAATAGTAGTAACTAGAATTTGATCCGTATACGTGTTTAGTTTAATTTATGTTCAATATAAATTTAATCATTAGTTTTATAAAGAAAATTATGTATTTTTTTTTGTTTTCTGATTTATATAGAATAAAATATACTATTTTATAATATAAATATTTAATAATATTTTTTTATTTATACCTAATATTATATTATAAATTTTATAATTTGATGCAGTTTGATGTAATTGTATTATTTATATATTACTGTTTTTTGTTAATTTATTTTAAAATGAAATAACATACTAGAATTATCATTAATTTTATGATATTTTGTTTTTTGAAAATTGAACTCTCGAAATTTTATATTTGACTAAATTAAATAAAGTAATTTATATTTAAAATTATTATATATAATATAAACTATTTATTTCAGTTTGTGTTTTTATTTCACCATGAAAAAAAAGAAAAAACATTGTAATTATTTAATTTAAATTGATTTTAAATACAATAACATACTCTACAAATAGAAAAATATAAATATAAAATATTTAATTTATAATAAATGTAATGGTTAAATATGAAAAAAAAATTAATCTGTTATACATATTTCCAAACAATTATTATTTATCATGTTATTTTTATTTTCAAACATTAACAAAAAATATTTAAGTTTTAATAATATAGCAACAAATGGTACTAGAAATTAAGACCACCACTTTTTTATATTAATTTATTTTCTCCAGATGAAAATTCGTAATATTTTTGTTACAATGACCAGATTTACTACTAGATGTAGAAGACTAATAAGGATAGTACATCAGCTATATATATAAAAATAAACAAAAGTTGTCAGTGTCAAATGTCAAGGTAATTAGGCGAACATAATCTAACACAGAATCAAGAAAAAAGGAGAGAGAGAAACTCATTCTCACCTATACCTTTTATAACTTGCACGTTTTGTGGATCCCACACGTACTCACTCTCACTAGTCACCCCCATTATATAATCTCCACCCTTGATTCCCTCATTTTTGCATCTCATTCGACACCAAAAAAGAAGTCTAGTTCTGTGTTCCTTCTAAACCACAGGGATAATATAAGATAAGATGGGTAATTATCGGTTTAAGCTAACGGAGTTAATCCCTAACGCATGGTTTTACAAACTGAGAGACATGGGGAGATCAAGAAAGAACAGCACGGCGTCTCCTTCTCCCATCAAGAAACACCAAACAGTTGTTCCTACTCCGACCACTGCACGCAGTCCTAGGCGACGCTCTTCTTCTTATTATTCAAGGCCTCGCAAAACAACGCCGCCGCCCGGTAAGTCTGCCGCCGACCGGCTACCTCACCGTGCCACCACCGTCTCCTCTGCTCCCAAGCCGGTCATTTCCGATTTGTCATCGACTTCCAGTGATAGTAGCACTGCCACCGGAACGGTGTCTTTCTCACCGGAGTTTCGCTCTGACCAACTACTCTTACCTGAGAGCTCCTCCCACAGCCCTTGCAGCTGCGTAAGCTCCAAAGTTCCGCCTCCGGAGCTCGATCTCCGGCCGATCATCACCAAGCCGGCGAATAAACCCACCACCGTGCGGAAAACGGCGGTGAGCTCTCCCCGGGGTGTGAGAGTTAGACTGCGCTCGCCGAGGATCTCGACGAGTAAATCGGCGGTGAGTTCGCGACGGAGCAGGGCGGTGGTGAAGGCGACGGTGGACCCGAGGAGAGATTTTAAGGAATCAATGGAGGAGATGATCGCGGAGAACAAGATAAGAGAGTCAAAGGATCTAGAGGAACTTCTAGCTTGCTATCTCTGTCTCAATTCTGACGAGTATCATCACATTATCATCAATGTCTTCAAGCAAATCTGGCTTGACCTTAATCTTTCATCCCACGAATAAAAACAAAAAAATCAAATAATTATATATATACCTATATTAATTAGTCCTTAGTATTATATAATCTGTAAGGATATATTTTATTATATGCATGGTTATCAATATAGCATTATTGCTAGAGCTTTTCACTACAAGAAAACTAAGCCATTACTAGAAAAATTTACTAGGAAAACATTTTCTCGTAAAAATACTACTAGTTTACTTCGACTTTACGAGGAAACATCTTTTCCTCGTAAGGTTCTCGTAAACTTACGAGAAAAGCGTTTCCTCGTAAAGTGGAAGTAAATTTACGAGGCTCTTACGAGGAAAATATTATTTTCCTCGTAAAGGCATAGTAGGACGTTTCCTCGTAAAGTTCTAGTAATACTTTACTACGA
>CAKOAT010139598.1:3522-40593 GCA_932364175.1 Eruca vesicaria subsp. sativa | reverse complement strand
ACCAAAATATAAAAAAAAAACATAGCAAGAGAAAAATGGAAGATAAATAGGATTGACACGTGAACGTGAACTTCTCATAACTGGAAGATAAATAGGATTGACACGTGAACGTAAACTTCTCATAACCATAATTAATTTTTAAATTGTTAAATCATGATATAAAACTGAGTTAATTTTTAATTTGTTAACTTTTAATTTTCTTAATTTTTTAAATCATTATGGCTATGTTAAATCATGACAATAATTAATTTTAAATTATTTATTTGTATTCGAAAAACTTAAAATATTGCTTTTAAAAATAATTTTAAATTTAACATAATTTTTTAGAAAATTATTTTTTAAAAATATAATTTTCTAATATTATTAGACAAATAAATAAATTATATTAAATTAGTTTAGAAACTTTATATATTTTAATTACAAATATTTTACCAATTGCTTCTTTAAAAACATTAGGAAACTTGCTATACTCTACCAATCAAGCCCAGTGACACTCCATTTATTTTCCATCACTCGAACACTGAAAAGTAAAAAGATATATGAAATCAGATCCATTAAGTTCTAAGATTTGATTTACATTTCTAATTAAAATTGTTTTTGATCATACGTATAGATAATTATATAAAAATTCCAAAATTCTAAAATTTCAAATACATACAAAAAAAAATCATATGTAAATTTTAAATTTGTGAATATTAAAATTTTATATTTTAATTACATATATTCATCCTGCGCAAGGCGCAGGTCTTATCCTAGTTTACACTAAAATAAAGTAACTCTATTATAGTGTAAATTTTATTATAATGGTTTATTCTATAATAAAGTTACTCTATTATAGAATAAAATATAGAAGAATATCACTTTTACTCTATATTTAGAATAGAATAATGGCATTATTCTATATTTCATTCTATAATAGAGTAAGTAAATTATATGAACAAAATTTACACTATAATAGAGCTATTCTATTTTAGAAATTATAGAGAAAAAATAGTATATCATTGGAGATGGTCTAATAAATTGAATACAATTTATATATTTCATTCTTTTCAATAAGTTTAATACATTCTTTTTAGTTTGTTTTTCTTTTTGCTAACAACAATTTGTAGTTTATCTTTTTCTCTTTTTTTCGCTAAGTAATGGATAAATCCTTTGTTCGAAACTACGCTAGACATTAGTCGGACGGCTGGTCTGCGCCTAGCGATTTACCAAAAAGAACGGAAATTAAACAGATATTAATTGGAGATATTATTTTATATATTTTGACATATAATGCATATATATATATTTGATATGTGAGATTTTAACAACGAGATCACGTCGCCTGGTGGTCTGTTTTCCTGCTTAAAACATTCAGTACGTGGATTCGAAGGAAAGGAAGTGCACTTTCACTTCTTTTTTTTACAGATTTTTGGTTAATATGTACAAATGACAATTTTGCCTTTATCTTCAACCTTTTTTCTGCGATTTACAGAGCTTCAATGTCGCGTTTTTCATTTTCACAATTTAAGAGTTTTTACATGTGATTCTTGTGGATTTTCTAAGAATATAATAGTTTTATAACATAAACAATGATTTAGCACCCAAAATTTCGATTTTTGCGTGAATTTTTTTTTTCACTACTGACCGATTTCACCTCTACGCCACGGTGACCTTTCGATGACCCTTTAATCGGGTGATTTCTCGGCTAGACGGGCGCGTTTTTGAACATGGGATAAATCTATTTTCAACGATCTTGCTAATAAGATGTTTTGGCTAAAAGACAGAAGCTGAAAAGCTACAAACGGTTTTTTATAAAGATTATTCATGTTTAAAATAATGTATTTTAAATTATAAAAGGTAACAATAAGTGAATAGATAATTTGGAAATAAGCTAGAAACATCAAAATAGTGTGCTGTATTTTATTTATAACGAGACATAATAAATTGATATTAAAAAATTTGTAATCTTGATTTAAAAATATGAATGGAAAAGAAGAGAAAGGAAAAAGGAGTACTTAGCTTGATTACTGATGGAAGCCAAGCCAAAGCCGAGCCGAGTTAAAAAGGAAGAAGCGACGCAGGGGAGAAAGAATGTCCAAGTCGGCTGCTGGCTACGTGTCATTGAACAATTCGTTAAGAGAAAAGACATTTACTCCCTCCATTTTCTTTAAATTAAAAATATAATAATAGTAATAAATAAATAAAAAAAATGGTTTTAGGGGGGTAATGCGTGCCTTTACCTTTGGGAAGAACATTGGTCGCCGGAGAACATTCGATCCTCTCTCTCTCTCTCTCAGATCAGATTAGAAGTGGAAAAAGAATTAGGTGGGAGATAGAGATGTGTTTGAGATAGAAAATGAGTAGTAGTAGTAGTAGGGAAGAGAGGATAGAGGAGAGTTTGCTAGTGGATCCCAAGTTGTTGTTCATAGGGTCTAAGATAGGGGAAGGCGCTCACGGCAAAGTGTATCAAGGAAGGTATGGCTCCCTGATTGTTGCCATCAAAGTTCTGAACCGTGGGAGCAACCCTGAAGACATGACTTGTCTCCAGAGCCGTTTCATCCGCGAAGTCAATATGATGTCGAGAGTCAAACACAAGAATCTTGTCAAGTTTATAGGAGCCTGCAAAGAGCCTTTAATGGTAATCGTAACAGAGTTGCTCCCAGGGATGTCTCTCCGCAAATATCTAACCAGCATCCGTCCTCGTCTCCTTGATCTCCCTCTCGCTTTGTCCTTTGCTCTTGACATTGCCCGCGCCTTGGACTGCTTACACGCCAATGGCATCATTCACCGAGACCTCAAACCTGGTAATCAATTTCTTGTTTTCTTTAAATCAGAATCAAGAATACCGAGAATCTCTCTTTTTTCTCTTACTTACTCACTCCTGTCCTGGCTCTGGCTGGTATATAACAAACAGACAACTTATTGCTCACCGAGAATCACAAATCCCTCAAGCTTGCTGATTTTGGCCTTGCTCGCGAAGAAACTGTCACTGAGATGATGACCGCTGAGACTGGCACTTACCGTTGGATGGCTCCTGAGGTTTGTTCTGACATATATGCCTTCCTTTTCTACTTAATAATATAACAAGAAAAACAAAAGCATCATCATATCTTTCTTCATGTCTATATATAGCTCTACAGTACAGTCACGCTGCGTCAAGGAGAGAAGAAGCATTACAACAACAAAGTTGATGTCTACAGCTTTGGAATCGTCCTTTGGGAGCTTCTCACTAATCGTATGCCATTCGAGGGCATGTCCAATCTCCAAGCCGCCTATGCTGCAGCTTTCAAGGTCTTCTTCCTTCTCTCTATATCACTCATCCATTCTTTCTTTATCTCAGTTTTTGTTTCCAAACATTGCAGCAGGAGCGGCCGGGAATGCCTGAAGGAATATCTCCTACTCTCGCCTTCATTGTGCAGTCCTGTTGGGTGGAGGACCCAAACATGAGGCCAAGCTTCAGCCAGATTATCCGATTGCTCAACGAGTTCATCCTTACCCTCTCTCCTCCTCTGCCTCTGCCTCTGCCTCAGCCTCAGCCTGAGAGTGAGCTCAACAGCATCAGAGCTATCACTGAGTTCTCCAGTCGCGCTAAAGGGAAGTTTGCATTCATTCGCCAGCTTTTTGCTGCTAAGAGGAACAAAGACTCTTAGATAAAACATCATCTTAGGAAGGAATCTGACACTGCCACTGCCTTCTTTGGTCATCAATAAAACATTAGCAGCAGATAAGTAGTATCACATGCCAAACTAATTACTTTGGTCACATTTTCAAAGCTTTGTTTATCTTTCTAATACTACAAAAACAAAGATAATGAGATCAACTGTATGTATGTTATTATGCAATATATAGTACTATCATAGTTTAACTGCATTTATGTGTGTTTGTGTGTGTCACATGCGTTCCTATATTGGTTAATTATACTTAAGAAGTAAACTAAAAAGTATCAATCGTAATTTATGCTTAGAACTAAAGAAAAAAAAAAGTGTATATATATATCGTTAAACTTGTTAAGAGCTAATGGGGAAATAAAACTACTGCATGCCTCGACCAATAAAAAAAAATAAAAGCATTAAATATAAGTATGTAGAAAATTTTATTTACGAAGCCAATATTTTTTTCTTAAAAGTAATTGACTATAGCCTATAGATTCAAATTACTAACTAAACGCATGATTGGTAAATTAATACGATTGTGAAAAGAATAAAGACTATTAAAAAAACCTTCACGTTCCAGTCACCACCTATATATATATATATATATCTTTTTGACATCTATATCACCACCTATATATTTATGAATCACATATATACATATATATATATATATATATATAATGACAAATTTTTAAAATTTAAACTTTAATATGCTAGTAAATTATAATGAACGGGTTTAACTGATTGATTGTGTTTTGGAGAAAAAATAATTATTTTCCATTTCAATTAAAATTCAGCTTAGTTAGATGGAGAAGAATAAATGTAACGGATCCTTAAATACAAAAATAAAACTGATGTTTCTATTTTTGAATTCAAAAACAAAATGATCAGTAAATGCAACTTGCTTAACCTTGGTTTACTACAGATTCACAGACAACTATGCGGTAAAGTTATGTTTCCTAATAAAAGATGACATGTACATCAATTCTAATATATTTGAATGAAGAAAGTGTAAATTGAAACGGACAAAAGTTAAGAAAATATTACCAAATGAAGAGATTAATTGATTATTTTGAAAGTAGAGTGAAACGGAAACAAAGAGTTGTAGGGATGAAAATGGGAAAGAAGAAAAGTGATTAGGCATAAATTATGAGTAAATATATCTAAAGAATCAAAGGCATAAGGCAAAATAAAAATTAGTCTAAATAAGCCGTTTACTTGAATGTTAGTACTTGCTAAACTTGGGATTCTCTACCATAACTATGAAGATCTTTAGGCATTAATGATTAGCCCTAATGATTCAATAAATAGAAGCAAATCGTGTTCTTCTCTCTGATCTCATAGTTCACGCACAACACACAAACCCCCCCAAAAAAACATTACATTTTGTTCCTTTGGCGATGGAACTCAACCTTACTACGCCCACATCATGTTCCTCCAGCAGTACCTCATCACCTTCGCATGAGATGGTTTTTTTAACCGACTCAAAAGGTAAAATGAAAGAGAAGATCGAGGATGGGCCAGCCACTGAGACTCCGAGGCTAGAGTTTCGTTTTTTGTTCAACAACGATAACACAAGAAACTCTGGTTTTGGTGTTTTAGATGAGGCAGAAGGGACCAAGGACGAGGCTAAAGCGAGGGTGTTTGCTTGCACCTTCTGCAAGAAAGAGTTCTCTACTTCTCAAGCATTAGGAGGACATCAAAACGCTCACAAGCAAGAGCGATCATTGGCCAAAAGGCGTAAGGAGATCGAAATCAACTATCCTGGGCTCTCCTTCTACAGCCAGTACTCACCAAGTGGTGTTTCCTACAGCAGCAGCAACAGCAACAGCTCACAGTATGACCTTGGGGTTCGTTGCAGTCCCAACATTGGTAAATATAAGGCCTATCCCTTAAACATCTTCAGATGTCGATTAGGGTACAGAGGGCTTAACGTTAATTCCCATATCCCTCTACTGTCTCAACTCTCCTGCCCAAAGACCGACGATTATTCCAAAAATTTGATTTCAAACTTAGAAGGCAGCATTCATATGAATAAGGAGGACCCAGGTGACAAAATAGATCATTCAGACAGTGATACTTGCAAGGATACTGAGATTGACTTGTCTCTGAAGCTGTAGCTTGCTTTTTTTTTTATTCTTGTTTTAAAGTTTACTACTTGTTTCTAAATTATGCATCCTTTCATGTTGTGTTTTTACTCGTAATGTTAAAGCTTATATTTATATATATAAATTATGCATCCTTTTATATTGTGTTTTTGCTCGTAATGTTGAAGCTTATATTTATATATATATAAGGACTTTTTTTCGTCGACATATATATAAGGACTTTAATCTTCTAACTGATACAGACAAGTGTTTCTTTATTTTTGTGTTAAATTCTAAATTTCGAAATTTTAATAAACGTTTTATTTGTGTGGGTAGAAACAGCTTTTTGAGTAGTTAATGATAACTAAAGACTAGAATATATGGGAAAGTAATCCAATCATTTAAATATTTGATGTTAAACAGTTAATATCACTTATTAGCAAATTTCCAAAAAACGACGTTTTTCAAAAGCTACAACTTAAAACTCATTAAATCTCTATAATATTATTTGAGAAGTCACTTTCTTAGGTGTCACGCTCACGTTAACTTTCATGATGGTTGATTACTATGATACCCCTAATGAATTAAAAATATATTTAAATATTATTATTTCCTTTTTAAAATCTTCCAAATAACAATATAAAACAAAAAGGAAATATTTCTAAAATTTACAAAACTATTTAAAAACGAAAAATAAGTATATATAATATGGTTTTATAAAAAATGAAAGTTTACAAAATAGTAATATTTAACTTACATATATTTTTAAATAACATAAATTATACTTTTTAAGTAATTATACTTTATATCTATATCTTCTTAGATGAAAAAAAATATTTGTATAAAATGTGTTTTCAGAAAAAAATTTCATAAAAATAATCTTGATATTAGAAAAAGAAATATTTTTTCTTTAAAAAAATAATTTAAACAATAAAATATATATTTTCAAAGTAATTAGTTTTTGTATATATCTATCTATTTTATTAGATGATTACATAAAATAATTAAGTAGCATAAACTGATATATGTTTAATTGACAAAACAAATTATAATTAGTATATTTATTTGATTATAATATCTTACTGTTACAGCAAAAAATATAAATTATATTTTACTTATATAATATAATTTCTCAAAAACAATCACATTTTTACTGCATATTTCAAGAGATATTAAAAACAAAACTAAAAATAAATTTAATGGTAAACATCTTTTGATTAGATAACTACAATTCTTTTAAAATATCATAACACTATATAATTTACTGAGGTAGATATATTATATTTTAATAGTTAAAATTATATGTTTTCTTAATAACTCTTTTGATGTTTAATTTTCTGTTTTTATGTTTGTGGAATTTAATATAACCATAATCAAAATACTTAAGAAAATTATAATTCTTTATTTTAAAAATTATTTAAAATAAATTTCAGTTTACCATCCAATCAATCTAAGGCATAAATTANATGTTTAATTTTCTGTTTTTATGTTTGTGGAATTTAATATAACCATAATCAAAATACTTAAGAAAATTATAATTCTTTATTTTAAAAATTATTTAAAATAAATTTCAGTTTACCATCCAATCAATCTAAGGCATAAATTATTTAAAATTTCTAAAATATTTAATTATTGTAAATATTGATATGTTTTCATAAGCTTCTGGAAGTTTATTATTACTTATGTATGTAATTTATAATCAGACACTTTAGTTTTTATTTTTTTTCGTTCTACGCACAAAAAATATTAAAAAACATAATCTTACTAAGATATACTTATATTTCTAAGATAACAACTAACATAAATGTAAATAAAACAATTAATCAAAAATTTAAGATATTTAGAATAAAAAAGATTATAGTTGAATTCAGAGAAATAGATAAAATCTAATATATATATATATATATATATATATATATATCCAAATGATAAACTAACTAAATATAATATATCTAAAGTTATATATAACTAAAATAATATAATATTATTAATATAATTATACATAAAAACTAGAAATTAATATAAAAGTTAAAGTAAATATCAATCAACTATTATAATATATTTATTTTATAAATATTTATGCTCGTGCATGAGCACGGAAAAATCACCTAGTGATTGATTATTTACTCTACCTCTCCTTAATGTGTGATTGTTTCATTTATTTTATACTATAAAATTAACAAAAAAAGAGGGTACACAATTTCAATCAAATATTTTGCCTTCTAAATCATTAATTATCATAACTATTCAACATTAGATAATTTTTTAGTTTTTATTTAAGAAAAGATTAAAAACATTAATAATATAGTTTTATGGTTAGTTTAATAAAAATATGTTTATATAGACCAATTTATTTTTCTAAAAATTATAAAAATATTCTAATGATGATACATGTCATATCTCAAAAATTGTAATGTTTATCAAATAATATATAAGAATATGTAGTGTTGATTGAAATAGATAATTTTTAATGAGAAAAAAAATGACGTGAATAGTTACTATGCAACTAAATCAGCTCTCGCCGTCGATGTAACAAACCCCCATTCTGGTGGGTAGAACATTTTTAATCTAATGAAATGCTTGTTTGATAAAAAAAAAAGAAAAAGTTGCTATGCCACTAATACGGTTCCTCTAACAAAATGGTCTTGGAACATTGAAATCTATCTAAACAAGTTTTTCTAGGATGAGTTTAGAGAGAGTAAAAAGCAAGGCACCTCATGGCTTGGGATTGGATCTTAGTAGGTGTAAATTGCATTCCCCTCACCGGCCACACCTCTTCTCTCAAGCTATATATAAACGTCTTTCGCTACTCTCAAGTCCTAAGTAAACACAGAGTAAAGAGAGACAAGAGTGTGCGAAGATAATAATGGGTAGCACGAAAATGTTGTACCTATATCGTTTGTTCTTGGTTGCACTGTTGCAAAGGGTTTGGAAGCAGCTGTGTCTTGCAACATAATACTGTTCTGAGTACATGGTGCAGCCGGGCAAGGAGAAATCATTCCATACAGCTGTTGTAATGACATCAAAATCTTTATATCATGATTTCTGGTATATGATAGCTAGTGTTTGTGATACTATTTTACTTGTCAATAGTCGTGTTATGGATTGAATTACTATTCTGGACTTGCAACTATTGACACGATAGATTTGGTAGGCAGGCTTCTAGAAACCAAAACCAACGCCATGTCATAACAAATCTTTGGCTGTCGACTCTCGAATAATATTATCAATACTATAAAAGAGGTAAATAAAAAAACGATTCAAACTCTTCTAAGATCGTTCTAGTTAGATCATTTTTTTTCAGATTTTGCTTAACGGTCATACTTTCCCATTAAAAAGTGATTTTTAAAACCGAAAAAGATAATGGCATACGATGATGTTATCTTTCACTATATGAATCATTGTCACACTTATAAGTATTACTATATAGTCATAAGTAATAGTATCTCACCAAGACACCAAACTCTTCCATCTTAAAGAGTAGCAAAAAACAAGGGAGCTAGAAATCCTAGTTCACTTAAACAGATAGATTCATTAAAAATAAAATAAAAGTAAAAATCTGTGTAGTGGGCGTTGTTATGAATCACCAAATAATTTGTAGACATTTCTAATGATTTCATCCATAAAGACTGTTTCTTGCTTCTCAGTGCTTTGTGCCTGTATTATTCACCACCTCCTTTCCTTAAATATTAATTACTCACTATTCTTCAGTTTGTTTGTTATGTAAATCACATGTACAATTAATACTGATTCGAGGGACCCAAAAGAGTTATATATGCATTTTCACATATATAAATATATATATGTACGTGATTATATGTTTATCACGTCGGTTCTCTTATAAGAGACAAAATATCAGGCAAAGTGCCAAGAATTGAGAGAGTTTATCTCCTTTCTCTTTATTACTGCCCTACAAATTGTTCATCCACATAACCCAAAATCTGAAAGGAAAAAAAAAAAGGGTAAAGGTCCCCAACTCTGTCTAAACAGATAACCACAAACCGAAATAGACAAAACAGTTAGCTAGACTTGAGTATCCTCATTAACACGTCTCTCTCTACACACAAAACCTAGCTGAGAGGGGGCATCCTACCTAGTCTATCGTAGAACCCACCCGAGAATGCACCGGCTGCTACTTGAACCCCACGGTGGCGGTGGAGGAGGAGGAGATGGGTACCTGAGGGACATGAACTTTGACGCAAACATGGTGATCATACTCGCTGCTCTGCTCTGCGCTTTGATACTTGCGCTTGGGCTCAATTCGATACTCAGGTGCGCGATGCGATGCGGCTTCGGGCTATCCTCAGCGGCATCGACGGTGGCGGCAGACAGGCCGGGATTGAAGAAGCGTGAATTGAAGAGGTTTCCCGTGGCGGCGTACGGGTCGAGCGGTGTGCAGATAGCTGCGACGGAGTGCGCCATCTGTCTTGGGGAGTTCGCGGACGGTGAAAAGGTCAGAGTTCTTCCGCCGTGTAATCACAGCTTCCACATGTCCTGTATTGACACGTGGCTTGTCTCTCACTCTTCCTGTCCCAATTGTCGGCACTCGCTCATCGAGTTACACGTGGCAGGATCAACCTAAATTATAGCAAGCAGCTCAGAGTGATTAGTGTCGTAAGTTGAATTAGTTATTGTTAAATTATGGACTGGGGCCGGGTATATAGCTTTAGAACTTGTAATACAGTAAGTAATCAGTCTTTGCATATATGAGGGCGAATTATCTGGGGATAATTACGTAGAAAATTAACAGGCTAATAACAATAGATAATTTTTAGAGGTGACACAACACAAAATAATGGTCCAACATAATCGTTTGCTCCAAAAACTAACCTACAAGGGCCAAGGGTGAAGCTCGATACAGGTGGACCAAATTCGGCCACACTAGAGACAGATGCTATAGTAGACGATGCACGGCTCTAACTGAACTAGGTGAAGAAATAATGTCTAGCATCCTAATTTCTGGTAAATGGTAATGCATTTGGAAATGATTTTTAAAAATTCAGCATATATGTTACAAAAGTGTATTTATCTTTAGGGTCAATTGTCGAAAGAAAACATCAAAGTTAATGGGAGTAGTTGAAAGATATATAATCTATCAGATTTTTTTTTTTTTTTTTTTGTATTGTGTGAATGAAAGCAAAGTACATAAAAATAACGGTCACTGCACAAAATAGAGCTTAAATGTCAAAAGAACCAGCCAACGGGAAGCTCATTAACCATAGATGATTAAGGTCGTTACATAATAGTAGGCATGAGATGGGCACGTACATGAGCCAGATATGACACATCATCTCCTCAGGCCTGCATCTCCTATGATAAGGATTAAGGAATGTGATGCATGAGCATGAGAGCAGGCTTGGTTAGAGTGTGCTTAGTTGAGTGAACACAGAATTGTAATGGAAATGAGGGAACTACACATATATGAATACAGCCGTTTGAGCTTATTGTTCTATAATATTACCTACGCTTGCGAGAGGGAGCGGTAGTATGAGATTCCTCATTTTGTTTTGCATGAGTACAATGCTTAACCCAAATTACTTGCTATTGCGAAAACATTGTATGCATGTCTGAAAGGTATGGGCCCAATACAACCCAAAAGTTGGTCCATTAGTCCAGTAACATCGATTTTATTTACTTGTAGAAATATCAAAAGTATTACAAAATCGAAGACGAACGTGCTTCCTGCTTTTGAGAGTGGGAGCCAAAAAGTGGAGCTATAAAAGTTGTAATGCAAATTACAAAAAAAAAAAGCAAGGTAAGGTATATAAACTATATACTAGTAATGCACTTTTTAGTGTCTAACGTGGAGAATAAAGAAGAGACACGACACGAAAGAAAGCGAAGGCATAAAATTTGTACACGAAAATGTGAAATGCTAAAAGGTGCTTGTGTCTCAGGTATAAATCTCTTAGGCCTATCATATTAATACAAATTTGCACACGATAATGAGAAATGCTAAAGGGTGCTTGTGTCTCAAGTGTAAATCGCCTATGCCTATCAAATTAATAATACTGCATTAGTTAGAGATACATACGTTCTTTGGACCATGTCCGAATGTGAGCACTGAGTAATAATAGTAATTATGAGTGTCTGCAAATTAGCTGACAAAAGTAGAGTTACATTTTGAATGTAAAGTTTATCGGGAGTAGATAATTGTGAAAAGAAATGAGTAAGTGTGTGGGGGAACACTCCATAACTCTACAATAATAAAAGCATTACAGAAAAAAAGCTCATGCTTGGACCCTTGGGGACTCTCACTTCACAACGGTGGTGGTGGTGAACTTCTCTCTTTCCCTTTCGTTTAGCTTTTTTTTTTTTTTTTTTTTTTTTTTTTTTTTTATTATTGTATAAAGAGAAGAACAAACCAAAAGGCATAGGAATGATTATATATGAACATAAATAACATTTTGACTTAATGCCCCTTGAAGATCAAGATTTTCAAATGTATCATGTATTATTNTTTTTTTTTTTTTTTTTTTTTTTATTATTGTATAAAGAGAAGAACAAACCAAAAGGCATAGGAATGATTATATATGAACATAAATAACATTTTGACTTAATGCCCCTTGAAGATCAAGATTTTCAAATGTATCATGTATTATTCTCCATTACGCTTATTTTCCTCAAATTCGGAATATGTTAATGTATGTTACAAGATTCAAATAAGATGTGGGAATGATAGATAGGGCATAACAAACAGAGGAACCTCAAACATTTTGATATAATTTATGAACCAGCAACATTTTGATTACAATGAAACCCCAAGTGTGAAAGATTCCTCGAACTGAGCTCAGCTGGTGTGATAAAAACCCATAAGAAAACAAAACATTTTCAAAGAAAGAAGAAGATGGAACTTATATATATATTACGATTATATGAAAAACTGAAGAAGGAATAAAGAAATACAGACAAGGATTGTTCGATCTTGTCGTCACTCAAACTCTTGGGAGGGACACTGTATGAGCTCTAATATCTTCACTACTTCCTCCATCTCCGGCCTATTTGAGGGCACTTGGGACCCACATACCAACCCTAATTTTATCACCGGTATTGCCTCCTCAGCCGGAAAGTTCCCTCTCAGCCTAGCGTCAACGCATTCCTCCACTCTCCCTTCCTCTAACCCCTCTCTCACCGTCTCACACAACACCATCACGTCGTCCTCCGCGTACTCCACTGGTCTCTTTCCCGTCACCACCTCCAGCACCAAGATCCCAAACCCGTACACATCACACTTGTCAGTTATCTTGACCGTCCGGCATGCAAACTCCGGGGCTGTGTAGCCCAAGGCGCTCTGTACCTTTCCGCTCAAGACACACCTGTCCAGCGCTGAGGCCAATAGCCTGGCCAGCCCAAAGTCAGAGACTTTAGCCTCCCCTGTGGCTGCGTCTATGAGCACGTTCGTAGCTTTCAGATTGTAGTGAGTGATGTTACTCCCGTGCAGATAAGCCAGACCTCTCGCTATCCCCAGAATGATGCTGAAGCGTTCACGCCACGTCAGGCAAACGCACTCGTCCCCGTGGAGATGTCTGTATAAGCTTCCCCCGGAGACAAACTCATGGATCAGGAGCTGCAGCGATTGCGTCCAGTAGTACCCTTTGATCTCAACCACATTCCTGTGCCTCAGCTTTCCTAGCTTTCTCATCTCTCTCTCGAACTCCTCCTGCGACTTTATCAGACCTGAGACTGTCAGTTTCTTGACTGCCACAGGACGCCCATCCTGAAGACTCGTCTTGTAGACCACTCCAAACCCACCACGACCCAGCTCGCAGTCCTTGTTGAGCAAGGCATTTGCGCCTGTGGTGTCAAACACGTCCGCTTCCCCTGAGAACATCACCAGCTTCCCGAATTCTTGATCTTTACTTGGAGAGCAGCTGAATGTTTCTCCAACGGACATAGCGAGAGCGGCAGCAGCAGCAGCTGCGTCGTGGCGGGAAAGGCTAGATCGGGCGTGGACATTGAGGAGAGTGACGGCGACCACCCCAATGGCAATGAAGGCGGCTGCAGCAATGGCAATGAGGGCGGATATGCTGAGAACACTCTTCCTGATAAGAGGTGGAGCATTGGATGGATTGGAGGAGTTGGGATTGAGGACGATTGGTTTGGGGTGGACAGAGAGACAGGGGCGGTTGACGACGGAGCCGCATAGGGATGGGTTTCCGGTGACGGCAGAGAGAGGGATGGTGTTGAAGAAACCTCCAGCTGGAAGCTCCCCAGTGATGTTGTTGTGAGAGATGTTGAAGGTGAGCAGGTGGGTAAGTTTCTCAACTTGTTTTGGTAAACTTCCAGAGAGATTGTTCCTCGACAAGTCTATGTACTGTAGGTTGCTAAGACTGCCAATGCTCCCCGGAATCTCACCGGATAGCTTATTCTCGGAAAGATCTCTGCACAAAAACCATTGTTACTATACTACTGAGAGATAAACACTTAAACATAAGTGACAAGTTGTAAAACTAACATGCTATGCTATGCTATGTATACACTTACATTGCGTTTAAAGAGGTACAGTTTGAGATGTGAGGCGGGATCTGGCCAGTGAGGTGGTTTCTTTGCAGGTGAAGTTGTTTGAGGGAGACGGCTCCTCCGATCTGAGAAGGAAGTGTTCCGTTGAGAAGGTTACTACTGAGATCAAGAATCTCAGCGAGTTTCAACCCTCCAACGCCAATGCCAATGCCGGCGCTGGGTATGGAACCGAAGAGAGAATTGGTAGAGAGATTGAGGTGCACCAAACTTGTAAGAAGCATCCAAATGTTAGACGGTATCTCACCGGAAAACTCATTGGAGGAAAGATCTAGAAGGCGAAGACCTTGAAGAAAGGCAACGTTCCAGTTGAGGACATCCCCGGTGAATAAATTCCTGCTGACATCAATGGAGACTAAGTTGGAGCAGTTGGAGATACTCTGTGGGATCTCCCCAGTGAGAAAGTTTGCGGAAAGGTTGAGTTCCTTGAGAAACACGAGATTCCCGAGAGAGGAGGGCGCGTTACCGGAGAAGTTGTTGGCAGAGAGATCCAGAGTCTCGAGAGTGGCGAGTTCACCGATCCAATCAGGGATTTCACCGAGGAGAGAGTTTCCTCGAAGTCGGAGGAAGGTGAAGGAGGAGGAGGCTAGGGTTTTCATAGAAACGGGAAGGTTACCAGAAAAGTAATTGTGACTAAGATCAAGCAAGCTCAAGGAAGAACATGTTCCAATGTCGGAAGGAAGGTGACCAGAAAACCAGTTATTGGACAAGTTGATGTGGCGGAGATCATAGAGAGAGCCGATGCCGAGGGGGAGGTCTCCCTGGAGGAAATTGTGAGATAAATCAAGCGACTTTAAGCTCTTGAGGAACCAGACTTCTCTTGGTAACCTCCCAGAGAGCTGATTGGTTGAGAGATTAAGATGGGTGAGTGTTGAGCAGTAGCTTAGCGACACTGGAAGAGGACCCGTCAGCCTGTTTCCACCCAACGAGACCCACCTCAAGGCCCCGCATTGCTCGAAGAACCCGTCTGGGATCCCACCCGATATGTTATTGCCGCTGAAATCAACTAGCTGGAGGGTCCCACGCTGAGTGAGCTCCGAGTTTAGGGTTCCGGTGAGGTTGTTGTTGGAGAGGACTAAGGTGTGAAGGGACTGCAGACGGACAAGTCCACGCCCGATGTGTCCCGACAGAGAGAAACCGTCAAGCCGGAGCTCCGTGACCTGATTGGTGGCGGGGTCGCAGACGCACCCGACCCAGTTGCAGGGATCGTAGTCTTCCGAGTTCCAAGAGGCGAGCTTGGACAAGGGGTCCTGCAGGCCTGCCTTGAAAACTATCAGTCCCAATACGTCGTCGTTGAACGTGGGGTCTGCACTTGTAACAACTGAAACCAAGAGCAAGATGCTGAGTGAAACAAGGGCTTCCTGCAACAACATTTCCTCTCCCCCCCCCAAATTAAACAAGTATTTTTTTTCTTTACAACAAAGCAATAAAAGAGAGAGAGAGAGAGGCTAGTCCGCCATGGATGCTGGAGAAGGAAACCAACCAAAAAAACAAAAACAAAAAGCTTCTCCTTACTAGAGATTAAGTGCTCTGCTACCCAAATAAGAATAAAAAATTTCCAGAGGAAGAAGAAAGGAAAAACAAAAAACAGGAGGAGTAAAAGGGAAGGTAATGGCCGAATCCAAAGTGTTTTTGTTATTTAAAAATTTGAACCAGCTTATTAAGTGGGAAGAGAGAGAGAACTTGGAAAAAAGGCAGAAAGAGAGAGAGAATGTGCTGTAAACGGCGTAAGCTCCGGAGAGGAGGAGGCTTTATGACTTCTCCAGTGCTGGGGACAATCTTCTCCTCGCCTTTAACACTTTGTCTACTTTTTTCTTTATCTTTCTATTTTAAAATAATCAAAAACCGGTCACGCTTATTATGATGATCATAGTATCACACAGTTTTTTGAATCAAATAATAATAAATAATTACTATGTGGAAGCAGCAAAGAGGATGGAGTAGAAGAGAAGGGATCCTTTCTTTCTTTCTTGTCCCAGAGCATGCAATGCTACGCCATCATTTCTCTAATTCTATAGTATTATATTACAACTGAAATAGATTTATTAAGATGGCGTATAGCTTCCACCACACCTCAAGCACTACTCCTTCCATGTGTTTCTAATCCAAATTGTTTACTTGTCATTTTATTAAAACCACTTCAATCAATGCACACACACTGCCGTAAACGGTGCTCACTCCGACTGGAGGATCTTCCCGTTGACTTTCTCTCCTTTTTTTTTTTTTTGTTGATCTACTTTATAACAAGATTCAACTCTAGTTGTTTTTTTCCTGGGTGAATCACACTGGTTCAATGGAAGATAACTCTTTTGTTAAAACTGAATCGGGTAAATTAACAAATAAAAAAAGTTAGAGAAAAAAAGAAAAAAAAAACAGGGACAATGAGTGATATGATGAGACTATAAGACATGCCTACCAAACGATCTCAAGACTTCTCTACCTTTGTTTCATTCCCAAGCAACATTCACATTTATTATGTTAACATCTCTATTCATTCCATATACCGGATTAAACAAAATTGTATTACGCACTTTTCTTGGCACATACTTTTCTTTCCATTTTGTTTTTGCAAAAACAAAAAAAAATAACACACACACATTAGAAGGATCAAATATCAATCTTCAGCTTTGTTTCAAAGTTAGATGTATTGTGAATCAAGATGAATTTTGTATTAGGTATTGAAGTTACCCTTTTTCTTACAAAAATAAAATATAAGAAAAAAGATTGTACTTCTTTATTAGAAAATGTTGTGGTGCCCTAATAAATGAGTATCTGACACCAAAAGGATAAATATATAAGGCTCAACTATGGACCTGGCCAGTAAAGTTTTATAGCATTGTTGATCTATGATATAAAAACAGTAAGCAGCATGAAAGGACTTTCCACAATTGCTAAATTAAGTGTAGAACCCCCCTATAAATAAAATATATATGACCAGGCTTGAAGTTTTGAAACTGCAATGAGTGAAGCCCCTGTTCTTACAACTCAAGCTGAGAAGAAGGTTGAGTGTTGGGATGGTTATCGAGAGGCATGTATTGCGCCATTATCGCTCTTATCTCTGAGTCCATGTATGTCTGCAGCACATAATTAATTAATTAAAAAACCCCCCCACAATCAAAATCAATGTATTATGTATATATATCCAAGTCCAACCAATATTGAACAAGTATGTTTAAATAAACATACCCGAATTCTGTATTTGTAAACCGTGTAAGCTCCCAAAGCAGCTGCTCCAAGTCCCATTATTATTATCCATATCACTCCCCAGCTTACATCTCCTCTTGCATCCTTACCTGTGTTGTAAAGTTAAGTGCAGTTAATAACTTTTTATCTTGATGGATCAACTATTGTTTCCAAATAAATATTTGATGAATGGAGTACAAAATATACTTATGCAAATATCATGCTCTCTGATGTAAAGCAGGCTTCCGCTGCAGCTACATTCATAGCTTCCCCATGTGTTCTTGCATTTGCAGCCGCGACACTGGCACGCTGTTTTCTCCTCACACTCATTCACATCTGTAATTAACAACATGTGGGGTTTTAGCTTTTAGTTCAAGCTCTCATATTTCATATGTTCTATTCAAAAGAATACACCTTCACAGTTTTTGAGCCCATCTCCCTTGAACCCAGGTGGACATTTGCAGCCTTTCGAATGATCATCCTAAATAGCAACAAAAATAAAGGGTCAGAATCAAAATATTTATAAGTCGGATATATAGAAAGAGAGGATGGAAGTTAATTATTTAGATTACACGGCAAGCCGAATAAGTTCTTCCCATCTGAGTATGTTTCCAGCACCCTCCATTGTTTATCCCACAACGCAATGCTCCTGATGCTGCAATATCCAAATTTAGAAACATGTGAATAAAAATATCATTAAGGTAATCATAACCTACATTTGAGCTATTTTACCTTCACAGTGTGTGTAACCGTCACCCAAAAACTTGACACCTTGAACAATGGGACATTGACATACTCTTCCTCTGAAAGTGTCCTGCAACCATTAGAACATTATTGATACTTAGCTCCTTTTACTGCAGCATATACGTAGATATGTAGCATAACTATAGCAAACACAAGAATGCCTAAAGATCTTTACACACCCTGCAAGCTGTAATGTTGGTAGCCTTATCCTCCCAACACCCTCCATTGTTTTGTAAACACTCGTTGGTTTCTATGTCTGTCCAATCACAGAATCCAGAATCCTACGTTAGAAAGTAGTGTATATCAAACAAATAAATAAATCAAATAGAGATATGTGCATGAAATAGAGAGGACCTTCGGTTAAGCATATGGGTGGCTCAGTAGTCTCGCGGAACCCTGAGCATAGGGCCTTAAGCACCGCAGATCTCTCCAACTTCCCTGTGATGAATGAGATATTAAATAAAAACCTAATCAAATAATAATGTCTACACTAAAGAACTTGCTTGCTTCTCACCTCTGTATTGTCTGTTGTTTATCACAATCGTTGGTAGTATTGTCACATCTCCTCGCGAGCCTTTCCCAACCTAACAAGATTAGTAAACAATAGGTAGAAGGCTTACATTTCTAATAAAAGTAAAAAAAAAGAGAGAGAGAGAGCTCACTTGTGCTTCTTGTTCATCTCTGAGAACGGGATTCTCAGTATTTGCTTCGATGTCCCCAATGCATTTGTCTATTTTATTCACATCGACTCCTACTCGAAAGACATAGAAAATAAATATCAAGACGAGCCATTTTTTTTTAAAAAAAAGAAAAAGATGTTACCAAGAGAACGAATGACTTGATCGGCACATTGCTTGTTGTATTTTTCTTGTTTCATGGGACAACGAATGGCGAAGTCGGTGACATAATCCCACCAAAGCCAAGGCTTTCCACTATCATTCATGACTCTAAAGAAGCAAGCTTGGCGTAAATTCTGAACGATCACGTCTCTCCCGTTGTATCCTCTGGAGAAATCTTGCTCAGGGTCAGGAGCACAATACCTTCCTCCGTTGATGCATTGCGATTTGCATTGTCTGCTTGCAAGAAACGCTTCAGGACAATACCAGGTGATGTAGTGGGGAGTGAAGCGAGTGTAGCCTCCTTTCTCGAGAATCTGAGCAGCTCCTTTGAACCTCTTTAGAAACCGGATCTGTGCATCACATTTGGATCCGCACTCATCGTTGCTGTTGGTCCATAGCTCGTAGGCTACTCGGTCGTTCGGGTGTGGAAGAGCCTCCCGCCAGTCCAGACTTATATGCACGGGTTCGCCGTGCTCTATGGCCGCTTTGATGGCGCTCCCTAGAGATCTGCTCAACAGCGCTGAAGGAATTGTGATGTTCTGTAGGTAATCCGCATCTGCTGTTTCGTCTTCTGGGGCGTCCATGGTGATGAGTGGCTCCGGCCTGTTATCTGCCACCAAGATGGTCGCAGCACCAGCTCGTTGCGCGTTCCACGCCTTCAAGGTGAAGTAACAATCTGGGGGCAAATCAAAATAACAGATTCATCATCTCTTATATACGGCTTTCCTTGCGAGGCAAGTCATCCCTGTTTTCATAAGGGATGAAGCAAAGAGATATAATAAGGGTACCTCCTCGATCTACGAGAACGAATGTGGGCAATCCAGCGGCTCTGGATCTGAAAGAAATGTCGAAATCTTCGAAGTTCTTGCACGCCTTCTGGTTGGCTTTGGGATAAACGACGGAGCCGGCCATGCTCCCGCCGTACTGAGGAACACCGAAGTTTCCAAGGGCGCACTCGTAGATTCCTCTGATGGACTCGGGAGAGGTCACTCTCAAGTTATTCTTCTCAACCACGAACCTCCCCATGCACGAACCCCACCACCACACCATCACCCATCCCATTACAGATAACCACCTTACATTCTTCATCATGATCCCACCCGATACATACATTTCTCCCCTTCTTTTCTAATATTGGCTTACTCTTTCTATTTTCTCTCTTTCACTTTCGCTTCGTTTTGCCCATAACAACAATTAATATAAGAATTGAAACTGTCAAACTAACTATCAGAGCTTATATATCCTCCGCCTTCTCCTTGGTTTGACGTGGCAATAAACAAACACACAGTCAGAATTTGGGCCTAATTACTAAGTTAATGGGCCTTCTTCTTCTGAATATATATTAGACCCATATTCCATTTTCTCTAAGTTATATATGCCTCGTAGCAGGCATTTAAATATAGGGTGATTTTTGTGAAATAACCAAAATACCTTATGCAGTAAACGCTACAAATTAATATTCGTTAAATTAATAAATATTATTCATTTTTCTGATTTAAAATTGGTCTAGATCAAAATATGACATAATTTCATAAAACTAGAAGATAATTTTTTTTTGAAAAATATTATGTAAATATATGATCCCATTAAAATTATATATTAATAAATTATATGTATATACATTTTATATAACTATAAAAAAAACATTATATTGTTTGTTTCACATTCAAAAAAGATTTTTTTTTATATTTCTTTACACTTAATATATTTTGAAGAGAATTAGTAAAATTAGGGTTCATCATACATAATTTCTAATTTTAAAACATGTGAATAAACTGAAAAGAATATGAACAGTCATACATAAATTTCTAATTTAGATACATGTAGTTAAACTGTAATTAACATAAACAATCATCTTGGTTTTGTATCATAAACAAAACACATCATAATTTATTAAGAATAATAATTAATAAATTAGTTATACTAATATCTATATATAAAACATAGTTTTTTCTCTTTTTTAACAATGTCACCTTGATATGTGTCTCTTTACAAAAAAAAAATTGTTTGTTTGTTGGACTTACATGAATTTTTTATTATGGCCACTGAATAACGTATTTTGGCCTGAAACCCACACATAGCAGGATCGCCTTGGACTTCTAAACCTGAGCCTCTGTTCGGATTTATCATCGTTTGTGAGTTCTCACTAGGTCTAAAGAAGCATTACTGCGTTATACATTAGCTAACATTTATTTTCTTATAATTCTTTAGATAATTTAATGTTTTATTTACAAACATCAAAGTGATAAATATGAGAGTACAAATTCAACATTTTAAAATATGGATTAAACAATAAATTAATAAATAAGTGGAGAAGGAATATAGTAAACATATTTCTTTTTAGACTAAAAAATTGAGATAACCATCGGAACAAAACTTCTCTCTATTTTTATAGTATTCTGTTTTTGGAATGAAAAATTAAAAGAGAAATATATTATAAAATAGTATAAAAAATTAAAAGACAATTTTTTTCTAGTAACAATAAATTTATAATTTACTTTTATAGAAGTTCCATGAAAGATCGATGTTCATGAGTTCATGATTCTCTTTAAACATACGATTAAATATTTAACCAGTGTATTTTCTTTGTTTTTTATTTAAGTTGTAACATAAATTATTTTAAATATATTAAAACCGTTCATTTCAGATCGATAAAACTCTAAAATTCAATATATGAGATTAAGTAAAAAAAAAATCTTTATTTAATCTGTACAAAAAATAATATTAAAAAAATAAGTAAACCATTTTGACATTGAATATGAGATCAAATGTTTTTAAAAGAAACAACATAAAGATCATTTTGAATCTCTCACAACATATCAATGTTATAACTATTTGATATAGAAATAACTAATGTTGACAAGTAAAATATATCTTGTCACATATAATATGTTCTCACCTAAAACTTTTTAAAAGATAAAAATAATTATCATATAAATTTCTTGCAAATATAAACTTAAAAATAAAAAAATAGTAACCTAAATCACAAATAAAGTATATCCCTCTACGTAGGGTGGGCCGACCCTAGTACTGAATATATATTTTTTACTTAAAGAATGAGTAATGACAGGGATATTAATTCGTTGAATTTTATCATGTGTTATCAGCACTTGTTCAAAAAAAAAGCCTACTTATTTTATAGATGAAATTATATACATAGTTTTTTTTTTTTTTTTTTTAACGACCAACAATGCTTATATTGATGAACCAATGTAATCCTCATGAAGGACATGTACAATTGGAAATGGTACAAAGTAATGATAAACAAAATCAGCAGAAGAATTACATCCTAATTTCGACAGCTGATCAGCCACTTTATTGTTGTATCTTGATGTCCAAGCAAAAATGCAAACTTGAAACCTTTTCGCCCAAAACATAATGTCTCGTACCCAGTTGTGATAATTAAAGCTTCTTGTGTTCCCTTGAACCAGATTATTTAACTTCCAACAATCACCTTCAAACATCACCTTCGTAAACCCATGACTCCAGGCATTTTGCATCGCCACAAGAAGTGCTTGAAACTCTGCTTCCAAACTATCATTCCTGATACCATGTGAGCTATGACCTGCTCCTTTGTATCTTCCGTTTTCATCTCTAAAAATCCATCCTGTTCTTACTAGCCCTGTGTCCCGATTCCAACTGCCATCATAATTACATTTAACATATCCTATTTCTGGCTTTCTCCACCTCGAGTGATAATTGTGACTTCGTCGGTTTCCACTTGCTTCCGTCTGGCATAACTTGCTCCTTTCAAGAGTGTCATTTTTTGCTTTTATTATCTCAGCGCTCCAGTACTGTTAAGTACCACAGGACCTCCTATAAGAATTCTCATTCCTTTTTTAATCATTTGACACCCTTCATTTAAAGATCTCCAAACATAAGACGCTTTGTTTCTGACTCCTGCATCTAGAATGGACTGATTGGGAAAGTACCTCCCCTTTAGCACTCGAGCAACCAAACTATGAGGAGTTTGCATTATACGCCATACTTGCTTGCCAAGTAAAGCTATATTAAAGCTCTCTAGATCTCTAAATCCCATTCCACCTTCTTCTTTTGGGAAGCTCAACCTGTCCCAACTTAACCAATGCATTCCTCGGGCTCCTTTACTTTTACTCCACCAAAACTCAGCCAGTAGTTTATTGATCTCGTCATAAATTCCAACAGGCAGCTTGAAAATATTCATTGTGAACACTGGAAGTGCCATAGCTACGGTCTTTATCAAAATTTCCTTCCCAGCATCTGTTAAATATTTGAAAGACCACCCTTTCGTTCTCTGTTCTACCTTTTCAAGTATATACTTGAAGATTTCCTTTTTATTTCTCCCAATCTGCTCAGGTAATCCTAGGTATTTACCATTGCCACCATCATTATGAATCTGCAGAATATCTCTCAGCCTAGTTTTGACTGTATCTTGAACTTTACTCCCAAAGGTGATGGCTGATTTGTTGTAATTGACTGCTTGACCAGAAACCAACTCATAAGAAGAGAGAATTGACTTCAAAGTTCCACAGGAACGAGGATGAGCATGACAGAAAAATAACGCGTCATCTGCAAACAACAGATGATTAACAGAAGGTCCTGTGGTACTTATCTTCATTCCCTTCAATCTATTCTGTGTAGTAGCATTTGTGAGTAGATGACTGAGTACCTCACTACATAGAATAAATAAATATGGAGAGAGTGGGTCTCCTTGTCTTATTCCTCTCTGTGGGATAATATTTCCTCTCGGTTGCCCATTGATCAAAGTAGAGAATGTGACTGTTTCAACACACTGCATGATCCACTCGATCCAGATAGACGAAAAACCCATATGGACCATTGTATCACGGAGAAAGCTCCATTCCAGGCGATCGTAAGCTTTTGCAATGTCTGTTTTGACAGTCATATAAGATTTAGACCAACGTTTCCTGCTTTTAAGTGAGTGTAGCATTTCCTGGCCAATGATGATATTATCTTGAATATTCCTTCCAGGTATAAATGCCACTTGATTCTCTGAGATTATAGAAGATAGGTGTGTTTGTAGTCTTCCCACCAAGATTTTGGAAATGATTTTATAGCTTACATTACATAAAGCTATAGGTCTGAAGTCACTTAGTGATCGGGGAACTTCAATCTTTGGTATGAGACATATATTGGTTCGGTTGTGTATAGGATCTAACCGCCTTTCATGGAAGAACTTCTTCACTTCTGCAATAATGGTATCTTTGATTGTTGGCCAGAACTGTTGATAAAAAGCACCCGTGAATCCATCTGGCCCCGGTGCTCTGTCTGCTCCTATATCAAACACTGCTTTCTTTATTTCTTCCTCAGTAACTTCTCTAGTTAAATCTGCATTGATCTCTGATGTTACTCTCCCTTGAAAGTTCTGAAAAACAGAATGATAATCTGTTATATCATCTCGAGTTGTGGAAAAAAGACCAGTGAAGTAGTCTTCAGCCGCTGCCCCAATATTTGCATCTCCTCGGTGAATACCATTATCATCCTCTACTGCCAATATTTTATTCCTTGCTATCCTTGTCTTTGCAGAAGCATAGAAAAATTTTGTATGTCTATCTCCTGCAGTTAACCACTGATTTCTGCTCTTAAGCCTCCAGTATTCTTCTTCCTCATGATAAGCTTCATTAAGGTTGTTTCGCACTTGCCTTATCTCCTCCGTAGTATAATGATCAGACGACATTGCATAATCTAATTCTTCTGTAAACTGGGCAATGCGTACTGCTGCATTGGTACGGTTCCTAGATTTCCATTTTGACATGGACACTCGACAGTCATGAAGTTTGTTATGCAGGGATGTACTTGTCGGGTGTCTACTCCAACTCTGAGCCACTGTATTTTGAAAACCATCCTTATTGAAGAGTCTCTTATCATAGCAGAAAAATCTTTTCCTTTCCTCGCTCTGTTGAGAATTCTTAATAATAAGAGGTCTATGATCTGAAGCTTCAAATGCAAGAAACTCAACTTGTGCAGCAGGGTAAAGTGCTAGCCATTCTGAATTTGCCATTGCCCGATCCAAACAGCACTTGACATCATAAGTATATCGTTTCCCTGACCATGTAAACCGATTGCCAACCGCCTTCAGATCAGCAAAGTTACATGCTGTAATCATTTGTCTGAAATCCAGAAAAGTCCTCTCAGGTCGTGCTGGACCTCCTGTTTTCTCTGAGTTATCTCTTATCTCATTAAAGTCTCCGGTTATTAGCCAAGGACTTTGTCTTCTCACTGCAATTCTTTGTAACTGTTCCCATAAGTTGTTTCTAAACGCTGGATCAGGGTGACCGTAAGCAAAAGACAAGTAGAAAGCTTCTTCATTCATATTGACAAAACAATCTACAAGATTAGGAGACTGGAAATCAACTGAAACAGATACATACTTCTTCCACATAACCGCTATAGTTATCTGGAAGGTTAAAAAAAAAAGTAGAAGGTCAACCTGAGGACTTTGTGGCAACGCTGACCGAAGGGGTGGGGAAGAAAGGTGGTGACGGTTTTGACCAGAAAAAATGTGAATGTTGCAGTGCGTTTGTACTTAGCCCACACGGACGTTGCTTTCCTTCTCGTCGTCTTGTTAATCTATGTTTTTGGAGTCATCTTTTGAGATATATCTAAATAGGTAAATATCATACGATAGTATTAACAGAATTTAATCACAAAATAGTTTATCATGACCAAAGTGATCAAAAGAAATTTTACTAATGAGATAAAATACATTTATATTCTTATGATGATTAACTAATCTAAACTTATATTTAAAATTTAAAAGTGTGGATTTAATGTTAGAGGATATGGCTTATAATTCAAGATTTAGGGTGTAAATTTGAAATAATAAAACAAAAATATTTTCGGGAAATTTTTTTAAAAAGAAATTCGAAAAATTAAAACAAAATGAAAATATTTTTTTTTTTTGAAAAATATTCCGAATATTTTTCTAAAAGCAAAGTCACTTTTTATTTTCTAATATCTTTTAAAATATTTATCACATATGTATACACATATATATACATATATTAATATACAAATGTTGTTTATTTATTTAATAAAACTTTTTGATACTTTTCTTCATTATGTGTTTTCAGTCATAAAAATATTTTTAAATCTTTTTGAGAGATTTGTCCATTTAAATATTATGTACGTTATAGTTTTATGAAGTGTACATTAAACATACATTTTTCAACTACTGGTTGCATTAATATAATTTTGTGGTTTATTTAATTATTTTTGCTACATCCTTCCACTAATCCAAGAATGAGTTTGGTTAACAAGTCAAAACCGAACCGACAATAGTAGTAAAAATCTATATCGAAACCAGATTTTAATCACATAGAGAACCCAAAATAATCCTAGATGAAAATCCTAAGAAAAACTTGAGCAGCAATGCCACCGCCGCCTAACAACACCGAAAATACACAACAAGAAAACTTTTATAATTCTCAAACAAAAAAAAATAAACTTTGAAATACCATATGATATGTAGTGCACAAAAAAAAAGAAATACCAAATGATACAAACTATCACTTTGGCCCTAGATTCCCTTCACTATCTGAGTTTCATTTTAATTATATGTTATGGGTGCATGTTCTTTTTATACACACATGGGCAGATTGAAATGTATACACATGATTTTGGGCCTACCAAATAGTGCCTGAAAATTAATAGAATCTTTGATGCATATTCCAAGAAGAAAGGTTTGTCTATGTGTATAATTTTTTTGTGCCATAAATCATGCATACATCTTGAATGATTAAGGTATCATACAGTATTCGTCATGTTTGTTTTCTAGGATATTTAAACGGCATCTATGTATGGGTTGGGACCATCGGGTACATGAAATAATGTTAATTAATTATCCATTTTATATTGCATCATATGAGCTCACGATTAAATGCGCATACAAAGATAACTTTGTTCTTGGCTCATGAAATGATGTATTCTGAAAACTTTTGTAATAAATACTTAATTAGGCGATGCAAAAGTCCTTTAACCCAAAAGAGATATAGTTTAAAAAATTAGTGGAGATATATTCTTCTGATTATATATGATAAATAATAATTAATTTGTTAGTGGGTACTTATTTAGGGCACAAGGGTCAAGAAGGTCTCTCTATCTTTCCCATCTGCTCTAGTGGCAAGTTCAGTGACCCGGTCAACAATTTACTGTCTTACCACTTTTTGACTCCTGTGTTGGAGTTTTGCACGATTGATGGTATTTGCATGAGCGAGTCCGGCTGGTCTCATGGAGTTTTTTACATATGGAATATCCAAATATAAAACTTTAACAGTTTTTTACAAATAAAATCAGTAAATCAAAATCAGTGACCGCATACAACAATAGTTATTGCAAAATAGTAATTATGATAAAGGGGAATGGAAAAAATGTTTCTGTTATGCGAATGGATAATAATTAAAAATATGCAAGAACACGAAGTTTAGCAAGTTTTGATGGTTACTTAAATTTGTAGCAACGGTGGGGTGGCAGAAGCCCGAAGACTGAAAAACAGTAAGTGTTCTGGAAACATCATGGCTGGTTAAAAACATAATTCAAACTATCTTCAATGTAGAAGACATCCACCAAGTCTGGATAGCTATATATATATCTGCTCCAGCGCCAGGCTCTTTAATTTCCCTCATTGTGATGGTCAGAGGGTACGAGAAACCTTTTCTCGACGGTTTGTTTATAAAAAATGGATTCCGTATGAACAAAAAGAAAGCCGGCAACCGTCTAAACATTCATTCACGCGTTAATATTAACTAAAAACAAAAGTTTCAAGCAGATCGAGGTACACAAGTAGACAGAAGAAATTGTTGGGTAATTCCAAGCTTGTGGAAACTTAACATATTATTGGATGTTTAATATGTTAAGGATAAACACAATAAGGAAATCTAGAAATAGGAAAAGGAAGTTTTCTATTAGAAATAGGAAATGTATAACATCGAAACGTAACAGTAGCTGCTAGGCTACCATCGGACTGTAGTTGGAAACACATAATTAAAGAAGCTACATATATATATATGTATGATGATATATAGAGAAGGGAGAATGATGTATATGGTCATGATAAGTCACTTGATGTGCGAAAAGGGTTAAACCCGAAAGCCTCCACTGCGTGGGCAACCTCCGAGGACATCCACTGAGATGGAGACGACCACTCTTCTGCTTTATCAGGTAACATCATCATCATGTTTTCATCTTTTAGATTCTGACTTTGGTTCTGATGTTGATGGATGGAGGAGTCTGGGTGATCAAATCGGATCATGTGGGAATCCTGGGGATCAGAGGTGTCAATAGGGAAAGTTGCATAGGCTTGGTGAAGTTGGCATGTGTGGTGGCCGAAGTAAGTGGTTGAGTATAACGGAGGACTGTGTTGGATCATCTGAACCTGCTTCTTTGCTTCACAATTCTGGTCTTTTGTGTACGCACACTTGTAGTAGCTCCTGCCATTTCATCATTCCTTTGTTTTTTGTAAAAAAAATTAAAACCACTAAATACATATATACAGTATATAGGTGTGAATGTGAATGATATATATATATATATATACCTTTGGTGATTTGATTCTTTGATCTGCTTTTGTCCGTATTTTCTCCAGAGAAAGCCATCATGGTAGATCGGGTTCGGGGATTCGTGTCTACGGTAGTCTGAGCTCTCTGCCACTGATGTCTTTCTGCAATCATCAAGTTTATTCATGATTGCTGAACATCATTCATTCAACCATTCTTTAGTATTCCAATTGATTAATATATATATATATACCTTCCCCTCTTGTGAAATGGTTTCCTGCTGTTCTCAAGAACAGGAGATGCATCCTGAGGAGATGAGTTATTGGATTGGTCATCTTGATGATGATGATCGTTAGTATCGATCAGGATGGCTAGAGCATCCGAGAAACAATGGAGGACGGACTTGGCCAGATCCTCCCTTTCAATGGACGAGTCTGACTTGGCGTGGTGGTCCATGATGAGCTTGAGCTGGTTGGCACACCCATGGCCGTGAAGCAGCGTCTCCATAGCCTTTTGCTGGCAAGAGGTCATCTTTTGTGGTGTGACTTGAGCGATCTTCTCTACGTTTTTAGCAAATCCCAGATATTTAACTAGGAGATGTGATGGGTCTCTTCGAATATTGTTGTGCGAAGTTTCCTATATATATAATGTAATTAGGAACTGTGTATGTGGCCCTTGAGATAACCCCACGGTATAAAGACAAAACCAGCGAGCATTACTAATTGACTAACTAACAGCTCTATTAGTTTTAAGTATAAAGTAAACACTTACATATATAAACTCATTATCTTAGATTCATCATGTCTTTTTTGTTTTTGTTTTTGGACATCAAATTTATTTTACTGCATCTTGTTCTCTTTTCAGTCAAGTGGTTTCTTCTACCTTCAGATAAAATCAGTAACATCCCTTACTAGTTAAGAAAATTTACTGTCCCGTCTAGAATGCATATAATTTGACTTCTTCATGATTATTCAAGAAAAAAAAAAACATAGAGAACAAAAGGTAGGTTTGTTGATCCAAATTTGAGTTAATTATCACACATCGTTGAGAGTGAAGTTGTAGATCTCTGACAATGGGACGGGTCCAGAGTCATGTGGCACCGCACCTAAGCAGATGGAACGCCTAGTATATGGGCGTAGAAAACGGAGGAGCCAATTTAAACGCCGTTAGTAAATGAGCTCCGTCAAAAGTGACGTAGGGTACATGAGCTCATCCTACCGTACGTCATGGAAGGTTGAATTATGGATGACAGATCACTATAATGCATTAATCTTAATTTAATCTCATCATTGATTAATCCAACGAAGGAGATCAAACGCTGCAAAAGGTATTTGTTATAAAATAAGCGAAATTTGCATGTGCTCCTTAATTGGATTTCAACTTATGTTCTTTCTTGTAAATATGTCTACATCTACTACGTAATAGTGTGATACTATAACTTACACCCGTTGATTTTGATGTAGTTCAACTTTATACATAGCTATTAGTTGAACTACATCAAAATCATATTTAAGTATCGTTTGCTTCTGCTTCAATATCGGCGGCTGACCATATTAGGTTGCGACTTTCGTATGACTATCACAATTTGTTATTTTATAGATAACTTTCATTTGCCAAAGCAATTTTATTATTGTTGTTTTCTTTTATCTTTTGGAACAATTTATTATTGTTGTTTCTAATACGTAAATTTAAGTGTTTATCAATAAATATTAAATGGTGAAGACCTAACCTTGGTCGCTACCCCGTCTTAATGGTGTGGTGTTTCTTAGAAGATACTATAATAGCTGGGTTTACAAAAGGAAAACATGCTCCCTCGAAATCATGATGTTGATAAGATCCTTTAAATCATAAGAACCAGAGTAAATAAGATCCTTTAAATTTCCATAGGCACATCACCAATTATCTACTAAAATATATTAATTGCCAATTAAACATTATTTGCCTTGTTGACGGCTTTCCATGTGATATAAAAGGAAAATTATATGCATGTTTTAAAAACCTATAAACATTAAAAACGATTTTTTTCTTCTTATTATATGATGGCATGACTCATGATAATTGGAAAGAGTAGCCTGTTACAACCAACTTTGGCTCGAAGCAAATCTACAAACCGCAAGCATCATAAAAAACTACACATTCACCAAAAGGGGAAAGCCAACACCCATAATTCTCTAGTCAAAAAGACATACAAACGTAGGAGGAGGAATACATTAAAGAGGTTTTTTTGTGAAATAATAAAAATAATAATAATTAATTTGTAGAGAGAAGGTTAGAGAGAGATAGGAAGAAAGAAGAAGAGAGAGAATAAGGTTCTGGTGTATTTGTCTTTTTTTTTTGTTTGTATACTTGGCCTAATTTCCCTATCTTAAAAGACCTCCATTTTTCACCAGCAAAAAGTCACGTGTATCCAAGCAGAATGTCCAATAGCGACATACGATCGAAAACAGTTTTCCAGTGTAACATTTTAGACGATGAGAAACACTCCTCTAGCTGATGTTCATGTATCTAGTACAATACTAACATTTTACATTGGTCAGTCTCTCCAATTTCTTTCTCTATTTGGCTAGGTCTCGGATTAGACAACACCGATTCAAAACTTTACTTACATTGCATATGTTGTAATCGATCTTCTTCAGTTAATGTAATGATTTGCCTAGTTTTTTTTTTCTTTTTGATGCAGAACATAGCAATGATAGACAAGAGTTTCTCAAGCTCTGCAAGAGAATTGAATACACTGTCCGAGCTTGGTATAATCTTCAATTTGAAGATTTGATGGTGTTTACCCTCTTTCCTCCTATTTTCTTCTTCTTAAAAACGTGTTTGCATTTTCTTGTTGTTCTCATCCTGTTTTTCAATCTGCAGCAACTCTACTCTCTTTTTGATCCTGTATCCGGTGCTTAGAAACTCCAGCAGCAGAACCTAACTTCTCAGGAAATTGATGTGCTTGAACAGAATTTCCTCGCTTACTTGTTTCAGGTATTTAGCTTGTTTTTGTCCTTGTGTTATTGTAGTCTGTCCGTGTTCTTGAATGTTTGTCCTTTTCCTTTCACAAGGTCATGGACAAGAGCAACTTTAAAATAACAACAGATGATGAGATCGAGGTTGCACGCTCTGGCTAGTATCTTCTGAATCTCCCCATCAAAGTTGACGAGTCAAAGGTTTAATCTGAGAACCAATTAGCCCCACATTAAATATTTTGACTCTTCTCTTTCAACCAGTTTTCTTGCTTTGGTGTGTGAAGCTTGACAAGAAGCTACTCAAGAGATATTTTGAGAAGCACCCACATGAAAATCTTCCAGACTTTTCTGATAATGTACTGTTTCAGTTTCGTAGACTTATAATACCAAGAATTATAGTTTCATATGCCTTTCTTTACCGATGTGCTAACAAATACATAAATTGTGTTTTTTCCAATTTTGTAGTATGTCATCTTCAGGCGTGGTATTGGCATGGACAAAACCACAGATTTCTTTTTTCATGGAGAAATTAGATGTGATCATTTCACGTATTTTGGCATGTTTCATGAAAATCAATTGGTAAGCGCAAGTTATCTTTGAGTTACTAAATGACACTTCTCAATCTTTGAGTCTTAACCTCCTTCTTGTTCTCAATTTTTACCTCCGCATTGGATCACAGATTCACAGGTTAGATAAGTTACGTGCCAATCGGTCAAGCAGACATCAAAAGAAAGATCCTAAAAAAGATGATGAGACAAACCCTGAAGAAGATGATGAGGACTTGTATGTGGAGCGTATTTGCTTTGAGAATACACGGTTGAGGTATCCCTTGCTTGCTGTGATTCTCTTTCCACCCAACTTGGGATATTCTGGAAATTGTATATATAATAATTAATGGATTTTCTCTTGATGAAATTCAGCTTCAAGAGTTTCTTGAGCAAGCTCACCATACAAGAGCCTACATTTGATAAAATGATTGTTGTTTATAGGTAAGGTTTATGTCTGTCCATTTGTGAATTTGTGGTTCAAGAAGGATGTGGTTACAGGCGAGCCAGCTCTAAAACAAATCTAGAACGAGGAATATACGTCAAGCATTTCAAAAACATTCCTATGCCCGACATGGAGATTGTGCTTGTAATAAGTTTCTGTTCCTGCCTTTCTTTCTCGATGCAAGTTGTGTGTTTATAGCAATAACATTTACTTCTTTTGCAGCCTGAGAAAATAAATCCTGGACTGACTCCAATGGATGTGGAAGCAAAGATAAGATCTCACTCAGTAGTTCATCTGGTAAGCTTACTACTGAATAAATCTCTACCACTAACTTTCAACCTTTTTGGGAGCCATACCCACTCAAGATTTACCTGCAAAGCTCTTATATAAAAGTTGGACAGCTTTTTTTTTTTTTTTTTTTTTTAAAAAAAAAAAAAAAAAAAGTTGGACAGCTTTAACAAACGTGATTAATCTAAGAAATTTTTAAAAGCATCAAAACCTTGAAATAGAGTGTTTATAAAAATTAAACAACACTAAAGAGTATAAGCTTTGGTATATAGAGTATTTAACAAAAAAAAAATCAATATGTTCGACCCATAGATTTTGAGAAAAATTCAAAAATATGAAAATTTGATTTTAATGCATAGTTGCATCTTTCACTTCATAGGATGATGGTCAAAGAGGTTTAAAACCTTTGTTGTCTCCGTTTCTCTAGAGAATAGAGATTCATAATGGTTAATCCACTAATTTAGGCAGTGTATGAAAATTTATTAAATTAATCGTTAACAAAACTAGAACAATGTCAATGTTCAACGTAAGATAGTTTAGATTACATTAGTGTAAATGTAGAATGTGGTTTGGTAATTTAAGACAAATCCAGATAGTATGAGCTTCACTATATAAAACAGTTAGAAAACTAAAATGTTTTGTAATGTAACCTACAGATTTTGAGTAAATTAAGAAATATGAAAATTTGGTTTTATTTCTTAATTGCATCATGCACTTACATAAGATGATGGTCAAAGAGGTTTGAAACTTTTTTTTGTCTCTTTTTATCCAGAATAGATATTTCTTAGTGTTTAAACCATTGATGTAAGTAATATATGAAATTTTAATAAATTAATTGTTAAATAATTAGAACGATGTCCATTTATCATGAATGAGTGTTTAGAATACATTAATACAAGTATTAAAATATGATTTGGGATTTTTAAACATCACTAAAGAGTACAAGTCTCAGTATATAGAGCATTGACCAAAAAAACTAAATATTTCTGTTCGGGTTAACACTGCAGATTTTTTTACAAAATTAAAAATATGAAAATATTATTTTAATGCATAGTTGCATCATGTAATGACAAATAATGATGGTCAAAGATTGTTAGAACCTCTGTTATCTCTGCTTCTTTAGAAAATAAAGATTTCATAATGGTGAATAAAATATTTTATTTAAGTAGTGTATGAAGTTTTATTAAATTAATTGTTAAAAATTTAAAAAAATGTCTGCATACCATGAAATATAGTAGCATACATTAATACGAATAAAGAACATGGTTATAAAATTTCAAATAACACTAAAGAGTGTAAGCTTTGGTATATAGAGCATTTGGTTTTTATGCATAGTTGTATCGTTCACTGGCATAGGATGATGGTCAAATAGGTTTTGAATTTTTGTATTTGTTTCTATAGAGAATAAAAATTCATAATGGTTAATCCACTAATTAAGGCAGTATATGAAATTTTATTAAATTAATTGTTAATAAAACTAGAACGATGTCCGTGTACAACATAAGATAGTTTATATTACATTAAGGTAAATTTAGAATGTTTTGATAATTTTAAACAACACTAGATAGTATGAAATTCACTATATAAAGCAGTAGAAAAACTATAACTTTTCGTAATGGTTACCCACAGATTTTGAGAAAAATTCAGAAATATTAAAATCTGGTTTTAGTTCGTAATTGCATCATGAACTTACATAAATTATGGCCAAAGAGTCTTAGAACATTTGTAGTCTCTGTTTATCCAGAAAATAGATATTTCTTAGTGTTGAAACCATTGATGTAGGTAATATATGAAGTTTTAATAAATTAATTGTTAAACAATTGGAACGATGTACATTTATCATGAATCTGTTTAGCATACTTTAATACAGATAATAAAATATGGTTTCGGATTTTTAAACATCACTAAAGAGTACAATTCTCAGTATATAGAGTATTTACCGAAAACTAAATACTTTCGTTGAGGTTAACCCACAAATTTTTTTAAAAGTTAAAAATTATGAAAATATTGTTTTAACGCATAGTTGTATCATGTAGTTACATATGATGATGGTCAAAGATGTTTATAACCTATATTGTCTCTGCTTCTCTAGATAACAAAGATTTCATAATGGTTAATCGACTAATTAATTTAAGTAGTGTTAGAAGTTTTATTAAATCTATTGTTAAAAAATAAAACAATGTCCGTGTACCATGTAAAAAGTTTAGCATACATTAATACAAATATAAAACATGCTTATCAAATTTTAAACAACAATACCTATTATATTTCGGCTTTATGAATTCTCTTTGGAGCCCATTCTACAGAGGCACACAGAAGGTTAATAATTTTGATAGGAAATTAAAAAAATAAAGAAATAGAGATTAGTCTGGAATCAAACTCTCACAGATTACCCTTCAAGTCTTCAAACTACTGGAGCAATTAGTAGTAGAGGTAATAATTGTTAGTGGCCCTCACTCTCACCTATAAGAACCTCTATTGTTTTTTTTGTTGATTGGGGTGAAAGAATGACAAAAATGTCCCAGAAACCAGAGTCGATGGGTTTTGCTCTCGCTATACTTTTAAGTTATACAAAAGATTTCGTCTCCAAAAAAGACAACTAAAAGTTCTTTAGAGCAGAGTAAGTAATAGCTAGCTGCTTAGTCAAACAAGCCGAAACCCAAATCTCCATCACTCTCTTCCGCCACTTCTTCCTGCAACCACCAAAATATATATTCCAGCAAAATCACATCAAAAAAACCAAAAGAAGGCTTAGTTACAATACAAAGACAATAACAAAAAGAAGGGTCAAACTAATTGTTTCTTCTTGTACCTTCTTCTTCTCGTCGGCGGCAGGTGCAGCAGCCGCAGAACCAGCAGGGGCTGCAAGAGGTGCACAACCTCCGCCGCCACCAGCACCAACGTTCATGATGAGATCAGTAACGTTACGTTTATCGGCCATCTTGGCAAATAGCATTGGCCAGTATGACTCACAACTAACACCAGCAGATTTGACCAAAGTAGCGATCTTGTCGGCCTAACAATATCTCAAAAAGTTAAAAGAGAATAATAGATGGTTGATAAAAAAATCAAACCACAACCCTCGAGAAAAGATCAGATAAATGTTGACAACAAGCATTTGAACCAAATATAGGAAATGGAATTTAAAAAGAGAGAGAGAATACAAACCGTGATGGCAATACCCTCGTCCTCGAGGATCATAACAGCGTAGCTGCAAGCAAGCTCTCCCACTGTCGACATTTCTTTCTCTCTGAAACCACAGCCGATTAATCACCTATCTCGTCTCTAAATTCCAAATCCTAACGAAACAACAAAAATAAAAATCCTAAGAAACATCAAAATTTTAAATGGAATATTATTTAGAAAACAAGAAGGACTCATAAGATAGAGAGAGAGAGAGACGCAGGATTACATCATCATGTACCTAGGGATGTTAATAATGGGTTTTTACCCATAGGGTACCCGAAACCCGATTAAAATTTGAAACCCGAAAACCGTATGTTTAGATTTTAATTTTCGCGGGTTTTTATTGGGCGGGTCTTGTGTTGGTAATTACCCTAACGGGTTTACACTGTTGGGTTTCGGGTACCCTATGGGTTTTAAAAAAAAAAAAAAAAATTAACCAAAACGACGTCGTTTAACGTTTTACTTTACCCTAAAAATTTTATCTCCCGTGACCACAGCCACAAACCGTAGAACTCTCTATCAGGCCTCCTTTCTTGCGGCGATTCATTCTAAATCGAGTTTCAAAGATCATAGCTTCAAGTTCATTCGAATCTCCATCTCCAGATTTGGTTCTTAGTACCCTTCTGCTTCAAGTTCTTAGTACTCTGTTTTTTCTTCTTTTTTTTCGTCTGTTATATGTTTACCTGATTAGGGTTTCTTTTGATTTTATTCTCAACCATTGGTTTATACTTATATAAACTTTCTGGTGGTTTGTTGATCTCCATTGGTTTATATTTATATAAATTTGCGGTGGTTATTGGTCTCTTTTGAAATATTTATTTTATCTCTCTCTGTGGTTTGTTGATCTCCAGAAAGATAGAGATGGTACGTGGTGTGTTATATAGGTTGATTGTTTATTATTGTACCCTTACTTGGTGACAAGTTCTAGTTAAAAGAAAGTTGATGTTTTACTTTTTTTTTTTTAAGTTGGTGTTCTAGTTTAAAATTAAAACGAAAGTTGGTGACATTGATATTTTCCATATGTGGTTCATTAATTAGCAGTTTCGTGTATGTTCCTGAGTAAAAACGAAACCATGTGTACCAAAGTCTGTCTGCATATATTGTCCACCCATCGAGAAAACATTTGATTAATGATTTTCTACAATTGGCTG
>CAKOAT010139487.1:80388-150592 GCA_932364175.1 Eruca vesicaria subsp. sativa | reverse complement strand
ATTTTTTGGTTGATTAAATAACTCATTAATATAACTGAAAAAGACAAGCATTTAAATAGGATGTTTAATTAATATAACTGAAAAAGACAAGCATTTAAATAGGAAGTTTAATTAAATTCTCAGTGGCATATGAGTGTAAATAAGTTGGAAAACTTAGGGGTATTTTTTAGTGGGTACTTCTCTTTTAATAATAGAGATTGGTGATAAGTGGATTGGCCCTAAACCTTTATATATTACTTAAGGTCCCCTTGAATTCCCAATGTGGGATATATTATCCCTAATACCCCTCCTCGAGATGATGGCTCTTATCGGCCAAAAATCTCGGAATTTTAAGACAGTTATACTCGGTCGAGCGAGTCAATTATGACAATTATACCTAGTCGGTAAAACCAATTGGTGATAATTAATTAGGAGTTTAGGGCTTTTTAGGATCTGGGCTCTGATACCATCTTAGATTCGGGTTTATTATAGACTTCCAACTTAAAACCTATTGGTGATAAGTAGATTGACCCCTAACCCTTTATATATTACTTAAGGTCCCCTTGAATTCCCGATGTGGGTATATTATCCCTAATAGTTATATTTATTGATAAAAATTTATATATATATATATATATATATATATATATATATAAAATTGCTTTCTGTATCCCATAATAGTCAAGTATAGACACAAGATAATTACATATTTCCCCTTACGTATTTCCATTTTTTAAAACCCAAAAAAATTTACATATGAAAAATCAGATTGAGGGAAAGCACAATCATGCATAAATCTTATAATTTTGTAGATAATGGACATTGATATTTATTTCAGTCTTTCCCTGTTTCTTTTATGTATACATTTTATTTTTGTCTATGATATTCTTTTATGTTCATTTGCATTGTTATACTTACTCAGACATTTTTGTTTCTAACGGAATCTACAAATAAAATATATACTAGTATAAGTTTTTTTTTTTTATCTTAAAGTAAACAAAATAATTTCACGGCATTTTCTATATAAATCTAAACACACAAATAAAGAGTAAAGAAAATTTACCATAGTTAAATCTTATTTAGATAGTAGACATGAATCTTTCTCGTTTCTCTACAATCTAAGTTTATTTGATTCCATTTGTTGCCTACTAAATTACTAATTATCTCCACGTTTTCCTTTTTATTTTTTTCTTGTAGTGCTTCACCACGATAACAAATAAACCTATTCCAGCAAATTGAGAATTGATTAGTCCATTTTAAATGTTGGCCAATGTATAGAAGTACAGAAAAATATTAAGAAAGTTATAATTAGGTTAGAAAAGAAAACGGTTAATCAAAAATACTTTTGAGCATAAAAAGTTTAAGCGTTTTTTAGTTTTCACATACATGGACTTGAAGCATTATCTTCCAACTTCAATATCAATCCATATAGTATTGATGTTCTTCTTTTTCGCATTTCGTTAAAGGCGAAATTCTTTTGAAAACTATTAGGGAAATGTTGGACCAGAAACAATTTGGATTTAGATCTTGAACTGCAGATGGTTTCGTATTTCTGATTGCAAGTAGAGATGACAATAATATATGACAATTATCTAAAAAAAGATAACTGTTTCTAAGTAATAGGATTATGGGTGTCGTGTGTTAAGATGTATATTCTATATCAATTTGTGAAATACTACATGAGATAGTATATGTGTGTGTCATAAAGATGGTTTTGGTTGGAATTCTTGGTTTGTGATGTTTTTGGACTTGTCAATTTTAGAGAAGAAACAATATATTTATTGAGATATTTACATTAAAGATAAATATATTACTTGAAGAGGAAAAAACAAAAGAATTATTTCTTAAGAGAAAAATAAAAGTTGATTAAATTGTTTTGGAAGAACTTGGGGAGCAAGTTCTGGTATCTATACAAGGAGGACGTGTCTCTCTGAAGAATGTGTCTATGCGGAAAGGCGAGAGATCTTTTGTGTTTGTGTGATTAAGTTTTTGGTATTGCTGCTCTACATTAGTTACTGCCGTAGTCGGGTTTGGGTGATCCTGATAAAAAAAATTTAGGCTCTAGGGTGAGTTTTAGCTTAGAATTGGTCTAATCTAAAGGATTCTTGTAATATAAAAGATTGGTGTAAGACTTTCTTGTTCTGGTGAATGCGAAAAGATAAAATTTGTGTCTTTTTTATTTCTGCACTTTTAATCTGACTTCACTGCACTTACAATTGGTATCAGAACGGGTCACCTAAGTTACTAGTGAGATCTTGAAGGGTGAGGACAGAAACTAGTTCAGAAAGAAATACAGGGTTTTTGATGGCGGCATATCAAGAGGGAACGTCTATGACAAAACCTCCACGTCTTGATTCATCCAATTATGGATATTGGAAGATACGTATGCAAGCCTTTATCAGTGGTATTGATGAAGATTGTTGGAGTTCTATTGAGGATGGTTGGAGTCATCCGGCAATGCTTTGAAGTTTTGAAGCCAAGAGATCAGTGGACTGCTGAAGAAGAGAAGGCTTCAAGCTGCAACTCTATGGCCAAGACTACGATTTACAATGCTATTGATGCAAACTACTTCAAGTTGATTTCTCAATATGCTTCAGCTCAGAAGGCATGGAAGACATTCGAGAATATATTTGAAGGTACTACAAGTGTCAAGCTAATCAAGCTGGATATGTTAGCATCAAATTTTGAGAATCTGAGGATGGATGAAGAGGAAAACGTGGCTCAGTTTTGTGCTAAATTGTGTGACATTTCGAATGAATGTTTTGCACTTGGAAAGCAGTATAAGGATAAAAAGCTGGTGAAGAAACTGAAGAGATCATTGCCATCCAAGTTTGAGTCAAAGATATATATTGTAGAAGAAGCTCACAACCTAGATGAGATGGCTTTTGATAGGTTTGATGGGATTCTTCAAGCGTTTGAGTTAAGTAAATCATATGGAGAAAAGGAGAAGAAGAAATAATATCCACATTGAATTGCTCTCAAGGGTTCATCTTCTGAAGATTCTATGGCGATGCTGTCAAGAAACCTTGCTAAGTATCTGGAACAACAGCGAGGCAAAAGGGAGAATGGAAGAAGAGATGGTTCAAGAAGAACACCATTAAGAATTCGATGCTATGAGTGCAACGGATATGGACATGTTTGATTGGAATGTGAAAATTTGCAAAGGTAAAACAAAAAGAAGGACGACAAGAGTGATTCTGATACTGACTCAGATGATGGTGAGAAGTTAAAGAATCTTCTAGCGTTCACAACTTTGGATTTGTGTTCTAAGACAAAATCTGCGGTGGAATCTGCGTCAGCGTTTGTGTCAGGGTCTTTATGTAGAAGGGTTGCTGGTGCTGAAAGTGATGATGATGATGATGGAAGCTTTGATTTTACTGGAAATTATGAGAAGATGTATGAGCATTGGCTCAAGATGGTTGAGGAAAATTCAGAGTTGACTAAAGAGGAAGTCAAGCTAGAAGTTCAAGTGGTTGAATAAGTATGCCTCAGAGAAAGAAGAAGAAGAAGCACGACAGGCTGGTGCTCAACTTTTAGAGACTCAAAAGGGTTTGAGGATAGTTAATAATGGGACAGATCAGTTGGATCATCTTTTCAGCATTGGGCAAAGTGATCGATGTGGTCTTGGATTCAAATGTGAATCTTCTAAAGCTGAATGTGTTTTTGTATCAGCAAGAAAAACTTATGGTGTAGCTATGTCTGCTACAAAGCAAGGGGTTAAGGTGTTTGCTGGGAATGCAACAAATGGAAAGGCTGCAGTGAAGGCTGCAACTTATGTGAAGAATGCGACTGCTTCGGGTAATGTTTCTGATCCTAAGAGGGCATCTGAACGAAAGTTTCAGCATGTTTGTCATCACTGTGGTGTTGTTGGACACATTAGGCCAAGATGTTTCAAGTTTTGAGGGAGAAGAATCAAATGAAACAAGGTTATGGTATGAGGTGTCATGGTCTTATATGTTATTCTTGTGGAATTCAAGGGAATATTTGACGTGATTGTTTTATTTCTTTTCAAGGAACTAATCGTGGAGGTTTTAGGCTCAGAGACAAGTGGTCAAAGAAATTTTATCATGATGGAGATGTTGGTATGGGATGTCATCCTCACTTTGGAGGATATATATCTTCTTATTAGCTTTTGACCATGAGGTGACTCATAGGGGGAGATTTAAGACGTGGTTTTCAAGGTAGTTATTATGAGTGCACATGCATAGTCAAAAAGGAGGAGATTGAAGATGCATATTATGTATCAATTCGTGAAGTACTACATGAGGTAGTACATGTGTGTGTCATAAAGATGGGCTTGGTTGGAGTTCGTGGTTTGTGATGTTCGTAGGCTTGTCAAGCTTGGAGAAGAAGCAATATATTTACTGGGATATTTGCTTTAAAGATAAATATATTAGAAATATGGTTATTCTCTAAGAGAAAAGTGAAAGTTGCTTAAGTTGTTTTGGAAGAACTTGGGGACAAAGTTCTGGTATCTATACAAGGAGGAAGTGCCTCTATGAAGAACGTGTCTCTACGAAAAAAGAAAAGACGAGAGATTTTTTGTGCTTGTGTGATCAAGTTTTTGGTGTTGCTGCTCTGCATTAGTTGCTAACGTAGTTGTTGACGTACTTGCAGAGTGTGGAAGATTGAAGTCTAAATTCAGGGGGAGTTTAGCTCGGAGTTTGTGTGATCCTGATAAACAAAATCTAGGCTCTGGGGTGAGTTTTAGCTTAGGATTGGTCTAATCCTAGAAAATTCTCGTAATAGAAAATATTGGTGCAAGACTTTCTTGTTCTAGTTAATTCGAAGATAGAAAACTTGTGTCTTGTTTATTTCTACACTTTTACTCTGATCTCACTGCACTTACAGTGTGAATATATTGGAATTTTTATTTATATATAGAAATAAAAGGAAATCAGTTAATAGACTAAATATATTTTATGGGTTTGAATTCTTCTGTATTTACATATTTTTTTTAAACCGTTATTGTTGTAAAAATATTTACCACATGTCAATTCTTTTTTAATTTTTTTTCCCACATGGTATTGTTTGATCCGCCAGACGACTTACGATTTAGTATATAAAGAATGATGTTAGTTTTTCCAGCATTCTTGGTATATTATAAAAGGAGATATTCTTATTTTCATGAAAGATTTTTTGCAATCTGAAAAATTGGATCGGACGATTAAATATATCTAGTATTTTCCTAATCCCTAAGACATAGAGATCAACTAAGATGAAAAATTTAAGGCCAATAATTCTTTGTAACATGGGTTACAAGATTATTTTGAAGGTACTATACCATAGACTACGGGAATATCTACCAAAACTAATATCTGAAATATAGTCAACGTTGATCTCTGTACGGCTAATCTAGGATTATACTATGATAGCACATGAGGTGTTTCATGGTTTGAGGACTAATAAATCATGTCAAAATAAGTTTTCTGGTGATTAAAACGGATAGAAGTTATGATAAAGTGGAATTCATTTTTATTGAAGCATTGCTTACAAAAATGAGATTTGATACACATTATATTCAAAGATGATGGAATGCATCACTTCGGTACAATATAGAGTTTTACTAAATGGTAGCCTTGAGGTCATATTATACCCCAACGAGAACTTAGACAGGAGAATTCCTTGTCGCCATATATCATTTTGTGTATGAAACTTTGATAGCTAATATTCAGAAAGCAGAGAGATAAAATATTAACATGCTTAAAGGTAGAAAGAGTGCTTCTAGCGGTCTTACACCTTTTATTTGCTGATGATAGTATTTTCTTCTATAAAGCACAAAGGGACGAGTATCAAACTATTTTACAAATTTTGAAAAAGTATGGATATGTGTTAAGACTAAGAAATAAATTTTGAAAAATCATTATTGCAGTTAGGGCATAGAATTGAGGACACAACTAGGATAAAAATCAAAGGCATCCTATGAATTCATACACTAGGAGGAGTGGGTTCATACCTGAGATCTAGACGGTCTAGTTGGATCTAAGATTCAGATTTGTGTATTCCTACATGACATGATGCCTATAAGAGTCAATGGATAGACAGTAAAGTATCTCAGAAAATTTGGAAAGGAAGTACTCATAAAATCAGTGGCAACAGCATGGCTGAATCATGTTACGTCTTGTTTTCGTCTTCTAGAAACAATTATTTCGAAGTTAACAAGTATTTCTCCCAGTTTTGGTGGAACTCTGGAGGTAATGGAAGGAGAATGCATTGGATTGCTTTGGATAAACTATTTGGAGGATTAGGTTTCAAGAATTTAGTGGACTTCAATACAACCATGTTAGGAAAACAATTTGGAGATTAATTGAGAAACTTAACTCGTTATTTTCCCGCGGTTATAAAAGATTGTATTTTAGGAATACTAGTTCACTGGAACCAATTAGATCTTACTCGCCATCCTATATTTGGTGTAGTATTGTATCATCTACATCTATGGTTAGCAAAGGACTAATCAAAGGGTGGGAACATGATGAACTATCTAGGTAGGAAATGATTTGTGACTCCAGTCAATTTCCCTAGACGAGCAAACAAAAATTCCCTTATTGTTGATCATGCATTTACAGTAGATAAGTGATATGTGGTGTTTTTGACACAATTACACATATGTTTTCTGAAACATTTGCACGCTTTCATAAGAATACTTAGTCTTATTTGAGCTGTTTCAAGTCAAGAAGAGGAGAAAGAAGCTTCAGAAGAACAAAGATGAAGTGCAGTGCAATTCAAAATTTATCTTGGAGAACAACCATCCGGAGCAACCTCATGATTGTTCCCTGACCAGAATAGCTTTTTGGTTGTTCCCGACATTTATGGAAAGCAAAGATTCTCCCAAATTTACCCTAATTCACCTCATCACGCGCTTTAACTGGAGGTGCCTCCTATATATATTTCTATTTTATTTTTCTTTAGAGACACTATTTTTCCTGCAAGAAAAACCTAGTTTTTGATTTTGGATTTTCGCTTGTATGGGAGACGAGTACTCTTTCTCCTCATTAGAGAAGATCATCATGAACCCTATTTTTAAGTTTATTAGTACCAAAATGCATTATTCAGAATCATCATCTTCGTTTGCTTGCGCCATGATCGAGTATTTTCATTGTTGGCTTAGGGTGTTACGGTGCGAAATCATGATCTAAACATAGATAAGTATCCATATCGTGTGCCTTCATTCATACTGTTCTTACAGCCTGCATTAACATGATCATTTTATGCATGAACTAAACTGAACCTAGTCATTATACCATCATTTGTATTTGTAATTTTTTATTATATATTTCTTCTTGTAGATTTGTGTTTGAATATTAGATGAAGAAAAGTACATTTAATTCAACAAATATGTAAATTATTTGTATTTAACTCATATGTTATTGAATAGTTACAGATTATAGATAATAAGAATAAATAATTATAAATTTTAGTAACATAATTGTATTTTAATGCAGTGATTTCATATTCATATACAATAGTATTTAAACACTTAGTATTATTTATTTATAAATATGTAAACTAACTATTTGATTTTTTTTTGTAACACAAACTAAACTATTTAATATGAACCAAATAATATTGATATATGTTTTTAGTATGTTAGATTTGAAGGTATATTGTTAAAACATAAGTTTATACCATTTAATTCAAACATCCCTTATATATTAAAGGAGAAACATTTAAAAAGTTGTAACCTCAATTTTGTAATAATTAAAAAAGACCCCATGCTTAGGTGTCACTCAATTAGGTAGTCAATTACATTGAATTGAAAAATAAGTAGGTCCACATTCAATTTTTATATGTCGCTAGATACATTCGTTGGTCAAATTATATGATATGATAATATGATATAATATTTATGATAGAAGCATTTATGATTGTTTCCCTAGATATAATTACTATTTTATTTTCTTTCCATAAATAAAACCTACGGAGTTACCATAAATGACTAATATATATGTATGACACTTAATGATTCTAATCCCCTATATATTATTTGAGAATCATTTAAAAAGTTGTAACCTTAAGTTTGTAAGAATTAAAAATAACTCCAATCTTATGTGGCATAGCTCTTTGGCTTCTATTTCAAATCCTAAGGATTCTAGAGCATGTGATATAATGTATAGTCTAAAAATTATACTCTCTAGCAATATAATATTTCGTAGGCTATAGTTGGTCGCATATATCAAATATTTATTGTTTCGCATGCTTTCCTTAAATAAACCCTACGGAATTACCTAATATGATTAAAATATATATGACAATTAATGATTTTAAATAATAAAGATTTGATAAAAATCTGTATACTTTTTCTCATTTTGTTTATTTATTTATTATTAAAATAAATTACACAATTACATTAATCATATAATAAAAATCTAGATTTTTTGTGAGTATGTTGTATTTCAAATTTTTCAAAATGAGTATAAATTACTAAAATTGTTAAAAGTCTCACATAAACTTTGAGAATCAAGGTTTTAATTTTTTTTTATATTAAAATATAATGATTATAAATTATTGAAACTATTAAACATCTCACATTAAAAAAAAGAATCATTGGTGTAAAGTTTTGTTGCACAAATATGCAAATAATCATATAAAACATATGAGTAAAAACCTCATTTAATAAATATCCATATTAAAAGTGTGCTATATTACTATGTTTATATCATTTAAATTTAATTATATATATCATATACAATATATAAGATTGATTATTTTGATTTATTTACCCTAATTGCAAATAAACAAAGTGATAGTTAAATTTATATGCATATGTCAATTTATTATATAATAGTAACTGATTTTTTAGTTATTTAATATATATATTTATTATTTTATTATTTTATAATATCCAGAAAAATAGAAAATAAATAATAAATATAAAATACTTATTTTGCATAAAGTGCATATCTTAACCTAAGTATGTAACTCTTTAATTATTTTAAATCTTAAGTATTTTCTAAATCCAGGTAAAAAAACAAACAAAATGAGAATAAATCTCAAAATAAATATTTATATCGAGTAATAACCAAAATATTAAAAAAAAACACAACAAGAAAAAAAATTGAAGATAAATAGGATTGACACGTGAACGTAAATTTCTCATAACCATAATTAATTTTTAAATTGTTAAATCATGATATAAAAATTAATTTTTAATTTGTTAATTTTTATTTTTTAAATCATTATGGTTATGTTAAATCATGAACATAATTAATTTTAAATTATTTATTTATATTTGAAAAACTTAAAATTGTTTTTAAAAATAATTTAAAATTTAACTAAATTTTTTTATAAAATTAGTTTTAAAAAAATAATTTGTAAAAAATATAGTTTTCTAATATTATTAGATAAATAAATAAATTATATTAAATTAGTTTTGAAACTTTATATATTTTAAATGCAAGTATTTTACCAACTGCTTCTTACAAAAATAATAGGAAAGTTGCTAATACTCTACCAATCAAGCCCAATGACACTCCGTTTATTTTCCGTCACTCGAACAGTGAAAAAAGTATGAAATCGGGTTTATTAAATTCTAAGATTTGATCTACAATTCTAATTACAATTGTTTCCGATCCTACGTATAGATAATTATATAAAAATTCCAAAATTCTAAAATTTTAAATACATATAAAAACAATCATATGTAAATTTTAAATTTGTCAATACTAAAATTTTATATTTTAATTACATATATTCACCCTGCGCAAGGCGCAGGTCTTATCCTAGTAATAAATATTTGATAACAGTTTATATATCCTCCATCATTTTTTCTTTAATTTTATATTATTAAAATAAATTAAACAATCAAATTAGCTATAAAATTAAACTTTAGATTTTTTTGTATAGGTTATATTTTGAATTTAAAAAACGAGAATAAATAACTAAATTATTAAAATTATTATGTTAAAAATTAATGATCAATAGTTTAACATTTTTATTATAAAAAGATATACATGATTTTAAAACCATATAAGTAAAAAGTATCATTCAATAATAAAACAAATATATATACAGATTAAACTATATACCATATAAGATTACATAAATATTTTAATTTCAAAATCCTCAATAAATTTTCAAGAACATNAAAATTAATGATCAATAGTTTAACATTTTTATTATAAAAAGATATACATGATTTTAAAACCATATAAGTAAAAAGTATCATTCAATAATAAAACAAATATATATACAGATTAAACTATATACCATATAAGATTACATAAATATTTTAATTTCAAAATCCTCAATAAATTTTCAAGAACATTTATAAATTATAAAATTATAAAATTTTTCACATTGAAAATTTTTGTTATCAATGATTTAAATATCTTAGTTCTTTTTTAATTTTATATTTTTAAAAGATATTAACAATCGATAATATGATTATTTTTGGTATATACCATACAAACCGAATGGATGTGATTTTATAAAAACCATAGGATTTGGATATGGTTTGATTTATAACCGATTAAACTGAAACATGTAAATATGTATATATTTATAACGACGCATGAATATCTATTTGCTACATGAGTTGAACAATAATTATAATTTGTAAATAGAAAACAATTTATTACAACTTAGACTTCTTATTTTGATCTTTTACTTTTTTAACAGTAACTAAATTGAAATAAAGATTATAAATTTGATGGACAACAATTAGTTGAAATTCTTTACAACTTTTTTTTATCTTTAAACAAACAGAGTTGTGTTTAATCAAAGACATATTGGTTTGATGAACACTAAATATGGAAGAATATAAAAACTTTTTTTCATGCTTCTGTTTTGTTTTTTATTTTTATTTTCAAAATTTAGTGTTTTGATATTAATTCTAGATTTGATCATTTTATTAGATGATAGAAGCCTTTTTTGTTTTTATTCTTTTATTTATATATATAATATTTTTTAATAAATGACTCTGTGACAATATGACTCTAAATATGATCATATTAAATATTTGTATAATATATAATATGATCTCAAACTAAATAATCATGTTTTTGGTATAAAACTGAATAAACTGAAAACCGATGGTATATAAACCAAATCAAACTGAAGTACATATAGATTTAGAATAGTAGTTATATTTTAATAATCAATATACCAAAAAATCGAGCCGAACCGAAACCCGATATCCGGATTGAACACCTCTAATCCGAATGAAACCGAACTATTGTTTGATTTTTCAAAACATAATAAAAATAATAATTTCATCCCGCGCAAGGCGCGGGTCTTATCCTAGTTTATATTATTAGGAATGGACTTGATATAAATATGAGTACATGCATATGTATATAGAAAATCATGAATGAATATATTTTGAAAAGATTTTCCTTGAACCATCATTTTAGGTTTTATCTAATTAATGGAATAACATCACGTGATTAATAGAATATACCTAGGGATATAAGGTATAATAATAATAGGATTAGATAATTTAATGTAACCTTCCATTCTAGGAATAGGTCCAAAATTTAAAAAACCACACATGAAGTCAAGTCATGACTTCTGTTTTAATATATAAGATGTACAAATTTATTTCAAATTAAAGAAAAACGAGAGAGTTTTAGAGAGAAAGAGGAGAGACTTGTGCAACTATTTTAGAGAAATTATGTATATTTATTTTATATAGAAAACAACAAATTAACTACATTATATTTTTCGGCATAGAAGAATTCAAAGAAAATCTACTAAAATTTAAAATTATGGAATAAACTTCGTTGGAAGTCTCCTATCACAATTTCTTTTTTTTTGTTCTTTATTTTAATAGTCTTACTATATTATTTCATTCTTTTTAATATTATTTTGAACATTATTATTTTAATTTATTCATATAAAAACTTAAATTATTTAAGTTTATTTAATCTTAAGTTTTAAAAGACTACCATAGCTTAAACTCAAGTAGACTCCATTTAAAATCTACTAGACCACAAAACGCTAATCCAGACTTTAATTAACTTGATAACCAAAAATTATTAATTAATCATAAATATGAAAATATTCTAAAATATATACAACTCAACATTCATGTGTAAATTTAAGTTAATCAAACAAAAATATTTAAATCGTAGTTTAATCCTAGAAGTACATTTTTGAACCTTTTGTTATCAGATCATAAGCATTATACTATATGAACATTGTTAGCAAAAAAATATATTATTTTAAATTGTTCAACTGTATTAAAAATTGTACTTCATATATCTCATATTTGTTCTTTTTTAAAACACTTATTTTATATTCATTCATACTTTGATTATATATAAAGAAAAAATTTACCTTTTAAAATAAAGTTATTAGATCAAAATTACAAATAGACTTTTGAAGATATTTTTTGTAAACTTTTCTGTTAAATATACTTAGAATGATATAATCGTAAAATAAATAGATGATAATTTTACTAGTAAATATTAAGAGTAAATTTATTTGACTGAGTATAAGATCTGTGTTTTGCATTTTGATTAAAAAAATTTGAATTCTCTAGCAAATCTCCTATAAAGAAAACTCGATTGCTAGATTTTACAAAAAAAAATAATCGGTTGCCAGACCACAACAGAACTGAGAGCTTCGTCACATCTCTCTCCAATCTTTATGACCCATCGGTATTAATCAATAACAATCAAACCTACTAAAAAAACACATATATATTAGAGAAAATTACCTACAATAACCTATATTCAAAATGCTAACAAAAAGTATGAAAATCAGCGTGTAACGCAGTCATTAACAATTTAACCTGAAGGAAAACTTTTTAGAAAAAAAAATGATAACAACAATCAATCTTTTGATACTGTTAAAATATGTAAAAGATATTTGGTGAAAAAAAAATGGCGATTTCATCCGGGGGCGGACCTAGAAAATAATTTAGTCTGTGGTACAATATATATATATATATATATATATATATATATATATATATATATATATATATATATATATATATATATATATATATATATATAAATATATAATATATATGTATATATATAAAAAAATTATTTTGTTAAAAAATATATATTTTTAAAATTACATTAATAGCTAAAAACTTACATTTTATAATTTTTAGATTATATAAAAAGAGATAAAAAAACGTATAATTTAAAATCTTTCACCTTAAGTAATACTATAAAATTAGATATAGCACATATATTTGTATTAATTATTCATTTTAGTTTTATTTAAATTTAAGTACTGAAAATAAATAAAAATAACTGTTAGATTGAAATTTAAATAAACAGTATTTTTATTTTGGAATACGTAATATAGAGAAAGGAAATAAAAGAAAACATTAGTAAAAAAAATATATGTAGTTAGAAAAATAAATGAAAAAAGGAAAAGTGGTTAAAAGTGCAGAAACAAATTAAAACAGAATAAAGAAAAATTATAAAAAGATATAAATAATTTTATAATTTTAATTTTTCCATTTTAAGTAATATTATAAATTATATATATCATATTATATTCTTATTACAAAAGAATTTATTTATTATAGTTTTTATTTTAATATAAGTATGGAAAAATTAAAATAGCTGTTAGAGTGAAATTTAATAAATTATATCTTTATTTTAGAGAAATAATATTGGAGAAAAAAAAAGAGAAAACATTTTTAAAATAAAAAAATATTGTAGGTAGTAAAATAAATGATAAAGGAAAGGTAGAAAAAATTAAAAACAAAAAGAAACAAAAAAAAACCTAAGTGGGTTGGAATTCTGAGAAAGTAGAGTACAATTTCAATACTTGAACCATTAGAGCAGCATGGTAATATGTGTTCCTCCAAATTAAGAGATTTTTATTATTTATTATGTCGCACTTGCCACATCCATTACACATCTAGATTGGACTCGCTCTTGATTTCATTTTGTTTTTATAACACTGATATTTATGATTGTTCAACAATGGGAACTTGTGATACATAAGGAAAAAATAAAATAGGATGTCGATAGACACCTAAAATAAAATGAAAGGATTCTCACCCAACTAATCTCTTACTTTTGAGTTTTCAAAACGAAAAGATGATGAAGCCACACCGGAGCATGTCTAGCGATGTATGATTAGTAACGCTGATCACGAGTTACACTTAGAGTAATTGTTGATGCCGCTTCATTCCGTTCTTGAAAGGCGTGTTCTAAGTTCTATGTGCCTATTCTTACCAAATGAGAGACGATATTATGGCGGATGATGTTGAAATCAAGGTTTTATTGGGTAACAGGCTTTGTGAAAACGTCATGAAGACTGTCGGAGGATGTCTCAAAAATAATGTTTGAGAAATGCAAATTATCCATACATTCGACTGCCCAGAACATAACTTATTATCCGTTTCTGTTTTTGTCTGCATATAAGAGTAAGTTCGACGATTATACATGAGCATAACCCCATATTAATCACGTAAAATTATCCATACATTCGGATGATTTCATCTTTTTGTATCAGATACCTAAGCATTGTAAGTAGTCACTTTATAGTGAATCGAACTCAAATAGCTGTAGTTAAATATGTACATTTTAACCACTACTTGCAATTAAATTTGATCAGTTCTATAAAAAATATACTTTCGCCTTAGTCGGCAGAAAATGCTTATATAACTGAATCTTGCTGCTGACATGCGGTGACTATGATTGTTCTTTTTCTTGTTTTCCCCTAATTTTATGATCTCGACTCAATAGTTAATTATTCAAATCTAAGAACAATAATTATAGGAAATTTGTTGTTATATCTAAATCGGGATTAGGCCAAGATACTGATTATTTTATATATATCAGGATTACGCCAAGATACTGATATTAATATTTATCATGAAGCTACAAATTCCATTTTATATTATTATTAAAATATGATACAAGAAGATAAATCAAATTTCAGACAACTGCTACTTACGAAGAAGCAACCTGAATATAAAGTACAGACACATCTTGTAATTAAATAAAGTCAAAGTTTACAGATTCGAACGAATATAAGTGCATGAATGAATATCTGCATTTTTGAGGTATCTGTGATTCTATTTCATCCAAATAATTACTTACCGATTTACCTTATACCGAATATCAAAAAATTATATTTTAACCAAATAATTGATCGATTCATACATATAAAAATAAAAATCTAGAAAAAATCTAAAATTAATATAAAATAAGACTGTTTTAAAAATAAAATTCATTACTTTTTCAAACTTTAATAACTAAAATTATCAATTTAATAAATAAAAATACTATAGAACATACATAACATACAATGCATACTTAGTTTATATATAGTTTTAAAATATAAGTTGTGATTTCTTATGTATATTATATATTAATATTTTTTTGTAGAATTACATATATCTAGTTTATTTTGTGTGAAATGAATAACAAATCAAATCCAGATTTACGAATATTTTACCTAATTATAAAAAAAAAGAATCGGGTTAATCCTGAAACGCAGTTTGAGCGCACTGCACTACACCTGTATCCACAATTAATCATGTTATTAAGAAAGAAGAAAAGTTTTTTCTTTTTTTTTTTTTGTAACAAGAAAGAAGAAAAGTTAAAAGAAGCTTTCTGTTGCTGAGTGTTCAAGTCCACCGTGGTGGCCTGGTGGGTGTGTGGATGGACATGTTGGGGATATTTGTAGGGCTAGGCATAATATCCGTACTTGAAATACTTATTTGAAATTGATCCGAAAATCAGGGTATCGAACCCGATCGGATATAGTCTAAATATCTGAAAGGGTCCTTTTTTCAAAACCCAAAAAATCGAAACCGAATCCGATCCATACCGAGAACCGAAGGAGTATCCGAACATATCCAAACATATAAATATATATGAAAATAATGTTTATAATTATTCATTTACTAACAGTAATACCTAAAATTAAAATTATATATCAAAAATATTAATTTTTCTAGATATTTATAGATAGAAATTGATGTTTTGGATACAAAATACCCAAATAGCATTGTATCTGTGGTTACTTTCTACAAAAAAAATAACCAATTTGAACCATATATTGAGTATTTTTTGGGATTTTAGTTATTTTAGAAAAGTTTGAGTAGTTTAGATATAAAATACCTGAAAAGAATCGAGTATTTTAGTTACTTCGGTTAAAACCCGAACCCACCCGGAACCGGGAGGATCCGACTCGAACCCGACCCAATTTTTTTGTAATATCGAATGAGACCATTTTCCAAAACCCGAAGAAACCAATACCCGAATGGGTCGTATTCATACTCAAAGGGTTATCCGAACGCCCAGGCCTAGATATCTATACATAAGAAGTAAATTTGCTTAGTTGTCAACTTTTCCTTGATTTTAGGTAAATTTTTTTATTTACCTTATTTAAATAATTTCACATATAATTTATTATTTAATAAAAACTAATTTATATTAATAATATTATATTTTACAAAATATGTTAATTATTTTGTATTAAATTGTTATCTTAAAAAAATAATTTTCTACTATAAAATTCAAGTGAATTTACTGATTGATTTGTAACTTCTCCATGATTTTTGTAATTTTGCTGATTTGTTATATTTTTAATAATTTTATGAATAATTTATCATATAGTAAAATGAATTTCTATTAATAATATTATACTTTTATAAAATAAGATAATTCTTATGTATTATATTGTTATCTTTAAAATATATTTTTTTTTATCATAGAAATTAAAAATTAAGTTAAAATATTAATAGTTAAATATAAAGAAAGCAATGCTGATTTATCAACTTCTCCATGGTTTTATATTTTGCTTATTTATCATATCTATACTATTATATAAGAAGTAAATTTGCTTAGTTGTCAACTTCTCCTTGATTTTAGGTAAATTTGTTTATTTACCTTATTTAAATAATTTCATATATAATTTATTATTTAATAAAAACTAATTTATATTAATAATATTCTATTTTACAAAATATGTTAATTATTTTGTATTAAATTTTTATCTTAAATAAATAATTTTCTATTATAAAATTCAAGTGAATTTACTGATTGATTTGTAACTTCTCCATGATTTTTATAATTTTGCTTATTTGTTATATTTTTAATAATTTTATGAATAATTTATCATATAGTAAAACGGATTTCTATTAATAATATTATACTTTTAGAAAATAAGATAATTCTTATGTATTATATTGTTATCTTTAAAATATATATTCTATCATAGAAATTAAAAATTAAGTTAAAATATTAATAGTTAAATATAAAGAAAGCAATGCTGATTTATCAACTTCTCCATGGTTTTGCTTATTTATCATATTTTAATAATTATATATATAATTTCTTAAATAATAAAACGAATGTATATTAATAATACTAGATTTACAAAAATAAGATAATTCTTATGTATTAGATTGTTATTTTGAACATATATTTTCTATTTGAAAATTTAAGTGAATTATCTGATTAGTAATTTTTCCATGATATAGATAACTTTGATTATTTTCATATTTTTAATAATTTCATATAAAATTTATTATAAAATAAAAAAGAATTTCTATTAAAAATTATGTTTTGAGAAATGTATTATATTGTTATCTTGAAAATATATTTTTTTATTGTAGAAACAAAAAATTAAGATAGAAAAAATTATAATTAAAATAAATTAAAGCAACACATATGTAAAAATATATTTTAAAAATATTTTGTTATGTGCGTGTTGTCATTCATAATTAATTTTAAAACATAAATCATAACTTATTATATTGGTTTGATTAATAAAATATAAACTAATAATAATACCTAGTTTGTATATTAAATCATGGGAGAATTTCAGTTTTACCACAAGCGTGCTACCATTATTCATATATACACTTATAAGGAAGACATTTTCAGAAATACCTAAATCATTTTCAGAAATACCTAAATCATTAATAGGTAAAAGACAAAATAAGATTGTAATTTTCTATCTCTTTATCGAGAGAGTTTGACGGATTACGGCAACACGATGACGGCAACGGCAACGTGACGACGAGATCGAGCGTTGAGATAATCCAGAGTTCCACTTGGATGCGAGCAAGAACAACGCGAGAGAGAAGGAGTGGGGTGATGAAATCACGATTGTCTTTGGATCCTGATAGATTGCAACCAAGGTCAAGACTTGATCTCTGCAACAAAGCCAAGAACTTTCTTGCTTAAGATCCACAATCACGACCCCTGCATTGACACGAAGCTTCTCCTCTGATCCCTTAAAGACAAGTTGCCACCGAAGCTACCGTGATAGGGTGTGTGAGATCGTGAAGGACGAGTGTGGTGATGACGTGGAGAAACATATGAGAAACTTGAAGGCCGAGTTTGGAGTTCTTAAAGGGAGAAGGAGAGAGAATACAGAGCAGAGGGAAGAAGAAGAAGAAGAAGAAAGGAGCCGAGAACCTCAAAGACAGCTCAATTCGAATAAAGGTTTTAACTTTCTGCAGATTCCTACTTGTTTCCTTAAGAAATGTATAAACTTGAGGGGAATTAGAGATTTTGTAGCAGAAACTATGTATTAATTTGCTCTGTTTATGAACATGTGTTTGCTTAATCATGTTGATTAATTAGTTTGTTTGAAGAGTGTTATTTATTCTCAGGTGTTTGTCTTAACACTTAAGTGCCCATTCTTGTGCTTTGGTTTCACCAGCCAAGTCTCTCTTGAGTTCTGCTTCTGCTGATTCGAAGAAGCCTCTTTCTTTGGTTTTGTGTGTGTTTGTTTCATCAGATCTCTCTCTGATTCAGTTTAAAGATTTNTGTTGATTAATTAGTTTGTTTGAAGAGTGTTATTTATTCTCAGGTGTTTGTCTTAACACTTAAGTGCCCATTCTTGTGCTTTGGTTTCACCAGCCAAGTCTCTCTTGAGTTCTGCTTCTGCTGATTCGAAGAAGCCTCTTTCTTTGGTTTTGTGTGTGTTTGTTTCATCAGATCTCTCTCTGATTCAGTTTAAAGATTTTACTTTTGCTTATAAGAACCTCTTTGTTATTATGAGTTCGATTTTTCAAAATGTAGACATTATCAGCATCAAATTGGGTGACATAGTTCCAGCAGATGGTCGTCTCTTGGAAGGTGATCCTCTCGAGATTGATCAATCTGCTCTCACTGGTAAGTCTTTACCAGTGACCAAGAACCCTGGCCAAGAAGTTTACTCTGGCTCCACCTGCAAACAAGGAGAGCTAGAAGCTGTTGTGATCGCTACTGGTGTTCTTACTTTCTTCGGCAAAGCTGCTCATCTTGTAGACAGCACAAACCAAGATGGCCATTTCCAGAAAGTGTTGACTGCTATTGGTAACTTCTGCATCTGCTCCATCGCCATAGGTANGGAGAGCTAGAAGCTGTTGTGATCGCTACTGGTGTTCTTACTTTCTTCGGCAAAGCTGCTCATCTTGTAGACAGCACAAACCAAGATGGCCATTTCCAGAAAGTGTTGACTGCTATTGGTAACTTCTGCATCTGCTCCATCGCCATAGGTATGATCATTGAGATCGTTGTCATGTATCCTATCCAGCACCGTGCTTATAGAGATGGTATCGAGAATCTTCTTGTGCTTCTCATCGGAGGAATCCCTTTTGAAATGCCAACTGTTTTGTCTGTCACCATGGCCATTGGATCTCACCGTCTCTCACAGCAAGGAGCTATCACAAAGAGAATGACAGCAATTGAAGAAATGGCTGGGATGGATGTTTTGTGTAGTGACAAGACTGGAACTCTGACACTCAACAAGCTTACCGTTGACAAGAGCATGGTTGAGGTTTTTGTTAAAGACTTGGACAAAGAGCAGCTTATGGTGAATGCAGAAAGAGCCTCTAGAGTTGAGAACCAGGATGCTATCGATGCTTGCATAGTAGGAATGCTTGGAGATCCCAGTGAAGCAAGACAAGCCATCACTGAAGTCCATTTTTTCCCTTTTAACCCTGTGGACAAGCGTACTGCTATCACTTACATTGATTCGAGCGGAAACTGGCAATGTGTCAGCAAAGGCGCACCAGAACAAGTANAAGCGTACTGCTATCACTTACATTGATTCGAGCGGAAACTGGCAATGTGTCAGCAAAGGCGCACCAGAACAAGTAAGAAAACACATATTCTAGAGAGTTGTTGAGTTCTTTCCCACTGATTGGTCTCTGTAATGTGCAGATCATTGAGCTATGTAACCTTAGAGAGGATACAAATAAGAGAGCTCATGACATCATTGACTAGTTTGCTGACAGAGGACTTCATTCTCTTGCTGTTGGCAGACAGGTGAAAAAAGCTTTTTAGTGCCAATCCCAGATGTTTGAAGACTATGTCTTTCTATTGTTAAAATGCTATTTTCTTCTTTTGGCTGTTATTAGACTATCTCTGAGAAAGACAAGAACAGCCCTGGAGAGCAATGGCAATTTCTTGGTCTGTTACCGCTCTTTGACCCTCCAAGACATGATAGTGCAGAAACAATCAGGCGTGCCCTTGACCTTGGTGTCAATGTCAAGATGATCACTGGTGACCAGCTCGCCAATGGTAAGGAAACTGGTCGTAGGCTCGGTATGGGCACCAACATGTATCCTTCTTTTGCTCTACTTGGACAGGACAAGGATGAATCTATATCTAGAATTCCTGTTGATGAACTCATTGAGATGGCTGATGGATTTGCCGGTGTCTTCCCTGGTAAAAACAATAAAACTTAATGTAGCATCCATCCCATTGTCTCTTAATGGATCATTGTAATGAATCTGTTTCATCTGTCTGATTAGAACACAAGTATGAGACTGTGAAGAGGCTCCAGGAGATGAATCACATTTGTGGCATGACTGGTGATGGAGTGAACGATGCCCCGGCTCTCAAGAGAGCTGACATTGGAATAGCTGTTGCTGACGCCACTGATGCAGCGAGAAGTGCATCTGACATTGTACTTACTGAGCCAGGTCTCAGTGTCATAGTTAGTGCTGTCTTGACGAGCAGAGCCATCTTCCAGAGAATGAAGAACTACACAATCTACGCAGTTTCCATCACAATCTGTGTAGTGATGGGGTTTATGCTGCTTGCACTCATATGGAAGTTCGACTTCTCACCATTATAAGAGTCTGTCATGTCCTTCTCTATGACTAATAGATAAGCTTTCTTATATTTTTTGCTTGCCTTAATCCTGTTCCAGGCTTACTTCCAAAGAATCAGAAATATTGATTACAATTGAAATGTTAGTATATGGAAAATAAATAAATTATTCAACATCTAATGAGATTAACTTAATGTCACGTTATCTTGAATATAATAAAATCTTATCATTTAATTGTGGAGTAAGATTCAGTTTAAAACTAAAGTCTGTGATGATCTCTGTTGCTTGAAAACTTTCTTGCTTGTGCACCGAACACAAACACGTGAATACTTTTTCCAAAATTACTAAACCTGCCACTACGAGAGCACATAATTTTTTTTTTGGTCAACGAGCACAGAATTGTTTACTCTTTTAATATTCTTATAAATGATTTATAGACCCTTATAAAAACTTTCTATATATTCATATAAATGATTTTTGAGACTTTATAAAGCAATTACCTTTATAAAATTTTACAAATTTTTATAAATGATTTTATAAAACTTTATAAATATTTGGTATATTGATAAGGGTTTATAAATCATTTAGAGATTATAAAACCTTATAAATATTTGGTATATTGTTATAAGTGATTTTATAAGGATTTATAAATCATTTATAGGAATATAAATAAACTATTGATAAAGGTTTATAAATGATTTCTAAATCTTCATAAATGATTTATGTATCACGTTGGCGATCTTTAACTCCATTTTACTAAAGTTTTTGCTGCTGCCTTTCAGGAAAGTGAATCAGACAGTGATCTCGATGATGAATCAGACAATGATCTCGATGATGATCATGTAGTGAGCAATAATAATTTTGCTTACTTTTGTGTTGTATGTTTAAACTCTGTGTTATAATAATGAACACTAACCCATACCTTATTAAAATTCATATTAGTCTTGAGACGTGCTTGCTTAATCTTTGTTAATAGCTTTATCTATCAGAGCTAATAAATCTATTTACAATTGGTTATCAAAACAGTTTATAAGGATTTCTAAATATATTATTAAAGTATAATTCATTTATAAGAGTTTATAAAACCAGTCTATAAGGATTATAAATAATTTATAAATGTTTATAAATCACTTATGACGATTTAGAAATCATTTATAAACCTTTATCAATAGTTTATATATTCATATAAATGATTTATAAACCTTTATAAAATAGCTTATAAATGATTATAAGAGTTTACAAAGAGTGATGAATCTTTAATAAATGGTTTACAAAGGTTTGATTCATGCTCTTCAGATTGCATGTAATAAGTTCTCAGTGGCTCCATGTCTGCATTGAGCAAGAGTGAATTAAAAAGTGAAGCTTCTGTCGATAAGTAACTAAAACCTTATAAAATCCAGAAATCTTATAAAATTTTATATGTTGTTGACAAACTTTATGAAATAGATTTAAAATAAGAGTACATATAAAATCATTTTATAAGGATTTATAAATTATTCATAAGGTTTAAAGTCATTTAGAAGTGTTTATAAATAATTTATAAGGGTTTGTAAAACATTTATAAGGTATCTACATTTATAAGAGTTAATACAGTATATATAAAAGCTTATATATTATTTATATAGGTTTATAAGGGTTCATTAACTGATTTATGAAATCTTATAAACTAATTTATAAGAGATTTTATTTAATTTACAAGAGTGTATAAATTAATTCATAAAGGTTTATAAATTGATTTATAACACTTTATAAATTGATTTATAACACTTTATAAAATATCTACTGGATTCTATAAGTTAATTAAAAAAAAAGTCAAGTCTTATTAAATATGCTAACAACATAAAGCATATAATGTTCTTAATACAATCAGCTTCATAACAAGTGAAAAAAAAACATTATTGATAACAGACTGTTTCCACTAGAGCGTTCAACATCTCATGACTTTGTTGTGCCAAGAGCGTTTCTGAGATTAGAGTACTTAGTTTCAAGCTCATACCAATCACCCAAGTTCACAAAACGATTAAACTCCTCGAAAGTAATCATCTTTTCCAAATGATCTTTAGTTGTTCCTTTTTCCTTGAGGATCTTGAGGACGTCCACAAGAGCACGAGTTGATGCATAGAGTGAGTTATCTGTGGTTAATCAGAATGTTCTCTAAATTAGTTTAATAAATATTTCATAAATTAACAAATAAACCTTAATAAATTAGTTTATAAGCCTTTATAAATCTGCTTAAAACTCTTATAATGATATTATAAACCTTTATAAATCATTTTATATCTTTATAAACACTAATAAGTCATTAATAAACTCATATAATTCAAATTAATTTTATAAACATTATTAAATAAACTTATAAATCTTTATAAATAAATTTATAAGTTCTTATAAATAAGTTAATACTTCTTATAAATAATTCTATAAACTTTTATTAACTATTTATAAGGGTTTATAAATTACTTATAATGGTCTCAAAATCATTTATAATGTCTATAGATCATTTATACATATTTATAAAATTGTTTGTAAATTATTATTAGTTTTTTATAAGGATCCTTTTAGTCCTTTTTTCTAAAGTTCAGTGAGATGAATCTGTTGAGATGGAAAAACAATGATGAAAGGTACAATGCCTTTGAGATGAGAAACTGTTGTATCAAATTGAACAAACATGCTGTATACATAACTTGGCGAACACATACTATTAATAAGCTTGATGAAATCACATTCCTGTTATTTCTGCAACATAATCATCAGTCTTGTAGCAATATTTCTTACACAACATAACTAAAAGAGCTAGAAACTGTTCATTATCACAGCAAAAGAAACAACAGACCTCTTGGTCTTGTAGAATATACAAAACCTAGGTCTTTGATGATGATTTCTTCTTTGAAGAACCAGCTGTTTTCTGCTCTGCTTTCTTGAATAGGTTGGCTACTGTAGCTTGAACGAGCTTACCGAAAGAAACCTAATATGAAACTGAGAATCGTACGGTAGTTAAGTATGCTTACACGTAGAACAGATATGCAGCAACCAGGATGTGATCCGTTTGCAATGTGAGCAACTTCTTGCACAGCGTTTCTATTTGACAGAACATCCCACTAATACACCAACAACACAGAAACATAGTGACAATCTAAAACACTTGGATGACTATTTTACTTAATGAAGTTGTGTATTGTGTTTACCTGAGGACGTGTTCTTTCATCTTTGAGGAAGTTAAAAACATTTTGAGGAGAGTTTGGGAGCCAGAAGGTAGTAGCTGCACATAAATAGTGCCGTTTGGTTCAGGACTCTTATGTGCAGTCACACGGACACCAACTTGGTTTAGTTCAGCAACAACTGTTGAGTGAGTGTTGTTAGATCTGCTGACACTTAAACAGTAGTTTCTGACCATTCTATGAGCAAGTCTCATCATGCTTCTCTTCCCTTCTGGCGATGGAATCACTGAAAAATGTTGCTCAAAAGAAACCTAATACACTTAACCTAACATCAAGTGATTCCCCGAAAGAAACCTAATATTCACACTTTCTTAATCTACCACCTAGCTTTGCTTCTGCTGTGGTTTGTTGTTTGTCTCTCGCCGAGTTTGAGCTACCAAAAACTACTAAAGAATCTCATTGTCAATATCGTCTTTATCTTCCTCGAGATGGTTTCTTGGAGGGAGTGAGCTTCCTGAACCCGGCCTGTAATAGCATAACTACAAAGAAACACAAAAGAAAGCATTAGATTTCATAACTGACTATCCATATACATAGCTTAATCGAACTTGACCAATCTGTTAGCTAGTGCTTACAATGAGAAAAATAACACAATCCAAAAATCCCAATTCAATAGAATACATTCCCTTAAAACAATTGAAAGTCCGAGTCTTTACACCATACATAATGAAACATAACTCACGCATGCCAAAAAATTTAACTAAACTAAGTTACTACAAGTCTCTTTGTTAGATACATTTTATCTCTTTTATTGAAAGAGTGAGTCTTTCTTATTCGATCAAGTGTTGGTCAAGCTTCAAGTAAAGTGAACGAACATAAAACAAGACGAGATCTTTTAAACACGTGTGATTCACACAACTCATAACCTAGAGATCGTATCTGATACTAGATTAGCTTACATGAAGAAGAACAGCGACAAAGTCGGGTACATAGCCACCGGAATCGGACTCCCAATTGGTTTCGCCGCCTTAAAAACAACACAAAAACTGTAAGTTAAAAAGAAAAAGAGATCTTCGGTCTTCTTCTTCGACGGAATCTAGACTTTATCATTTTCGCTAGAGAGAAAGAGAGATCTTCGTTCTTCTTCTTCTTCTTCTTCTTCTTCGATCTGAGCAACAATTGACTGAGAGTACTCCGGAGCTCCGATCGTTTTCGATCCTAATCTCGTCCTCCATAGCTTCCTGATATCGCCGGTGATAATCGGACGAGATTTAGAGAAGAAAAAAATATAGTTTTAACAATTGAATTGTGGAGGGATAGAATAGTATTTTGCATATCAAATTTTTTTGTGGTAAAATTGGTTAAGGTAAAAAATGAAATAGGGTACTTTGAAAGTGGTAGATTAGGTAAATTCCCTTAAATCATTCGGTCCACGATATATTAAACGGGACATATTAGGGCAACCTTAGTTAAGTGTCTTAAAAAGAGGTCCTCACCATATTTATATCTTATATATTAAAACAGAAATCATGACTTGACTTCATGTGTGATTTTTTAAAAAATGAACTATTACTAAAAAGTCATGTTACATTAACTCTCTAATAATATTATCATTATTATATCTTATGAAAAATCATATCTATGATAACATAGATACGCTTAACAATTTGGTTTTGGTAAATTACCTCACACCTTCCAATTTAGTCATGCAAAATATGTCAATGAGTATAAGTTTAGGAATCTTCTATTATTTATAAGGAAATATGTCAATAATAGTTAAATGCATCCACAATATATTAACCAAAATCACAGATTCGTAATATGAAATATTTCTATACCCTAACAAAATTTACACGCTATATATAATAGATAAATTTATTCCGATGTAAATTTTTAAAATTATATTATTTAAAAAAAAAGAAATTGTTTAAAAAATACTTTTTGATAAAATTCTTTATAATATTAATTTATGAAGCTATAAGTTTAGTTTTTAGCAAAAATTTCTTCAAAGTTAATATTATCTTTGCAAATTAAAGTATACTAATATTTAATCAAGCTCTATTTAGATTAATTTATCTAAAAATGAAATACCAATCTAACAAACAATAAAATATAGAAGAAGAAACAAACACATGTTTGAAAAACATGTATAATATAAAAAAATTGGAACTATTTGATTAAAACACGTATTATATAATATTATTATGTTTGAAAAACATTTACTATATATATAGTAAATATGTGATTACTATAATATTTACCAATTTACAAGTGAAAGCAAAATGTTTATATAATTAACTATAAACGAAAACAAACACCCGCGCGGTTGCGCGGGTCAAAATCTAGTTAATCTTTTAATGCTGATGAAAATTTAATGCCTCTTACATATTTAAACCACTGATATTAAAACAGCGGGCAGATGTGTGGTTTGATAAGTTTTCAAATCCTAACTCCTTCTCTCTCCTATTTTTCTTAACTAGAGGCATATTTTCCGCGTAATCACGTAACCGAATACATTTTGATATATTGTGTAGTTTTGTGCATCGGATTTTGTCACTTTTTAACATTTGTTTTAAGAACTTTGCAAAATTTTCGAAAATTTTTAATGGAGACAAAAAAATGATATGTGTTTAGTAGTGTAATTTTCATTCTAAAATTATATTGTACATATACTGTTTTATTTGTGCTGTTATTGAAGTATAGATAACCGGATTTTGGTTTACCAAATTAGTTTCCTTTCACTGGTTTGGTTTCCGGTTTAGTTTGTGGATAAGTATATATAACAGAAATATTGTAAACATAATTAATTAACAGATCAATAAACATTTCTATTTTGATAATGGAGATCATCTTCCTCACGTAACTTTTCTCCATTTTCTGATCTTGTTCAGCACGTAATATGGTATCATAGCCATCACAAAGCTCTAATTCCTCTTGATTTCTTCCGATCTTCATCATCAACCTCATCATCCCTCTCTTATCTTCGTTTTCTGCACTTTTTGAGCTCCGATGGTGTCTATACGGAAGATCCAAACTCGTCGTTCCTCTAAATCTGTGGCGTCGACAAGTGCGACTCGAAATCCTACACGGAGACCTTCGCGAGTCAACGCAACAGATGAAACTCCTCCTGCTTCACCTCCACAAGCTCCGATTGCACCTCCACAAGCTCCAATCATCATCCCTCCGAATGATCCGACTCAATCTCCATTGTATCTCTACAATGCGGATCATCCAGGTCTATCTCTCATCTCGATTAAACTTGATGGATCTAACTATGATGATTGGAGTGCTGCAATGAGTATTGCCTTGGATGCCAAGAATAAAATAGGTTTTATTGATGGATCTCTTGTTAGACCTTCTGATTCAGACCCTATGTTTCGTCTATGGTCTCGATGTAACAGCATGGTTAAATCATGGTTACTCAACTCAGTATCGACTTCGATCTATCGCAGTATCTTGCGTTTGAATGATGCTGCAGATATATGGCGTGATCTTAATGGTCGTTTTCATATGACTAACCTTCCCAGGACATTTAGTCTGACTCAGGAGATTCAAGACATTCGTCAAGGATCCATGTCACTCTCTAAATATTATACAAAGTTGAAAACACTTTGGGATACTCTTGAGAGTTCTGAGGAACCAGATAAGCCTTGTGTATGTGGTAATGCTGCTAAACAACAATTGAAAGCTGATTGTTCCAAGATTGTTAAGTTTTTGGCAGGTCTCAATGAATCTTACGCGATCATTAGGAGACAAATTATCATGAAAGAAGTGTTACCGTCTTTGGTTGAAGTTTACAATATATTGGATCAAGATGACAGTCAGAAGGGATTCTCTACTATTTCTCCTTCTCCATCTACATTCCAAGTCTCTGAAACTTCTTCCCCTGGTACTGATCAAGTAGTCTGCTATGTGCAAAGTGGCCCGTACAAAGGACATCCTATTTGTAATTTTTGCAAGCGTCATGGTCACATAGCAGAACGTTGCTACAAGAAACATGGATTCCCACCGGTTTTTGTATCTAAGTACAAACATAATGAGAAGAATAACTCTAATCAGAAGGTTGTTGCTCAGGCTATAGGACACTCTCCATCTGTGGTTGATCAAAAGACTACAAACGTTGAGAATATGATTGGAAGTCTCTCTAAAGATCAGATTCCGCAATTCATTGCTCTGTTCTCCTCTCAACTCAATCCTTCTCCAGTCACATGAACCATGGAAGCAAGCACATCAAACTCTGGTATCTCATTCTCAACATCAACGTATAGTTTTGTTGGTATATTGATGGTTACTCAACATACTCTTTCATCTCAAACTTGGGTTACTGACTCCGGAGCAACACATCATGTGGCTCATGAGAAAAGTTTGTTTCTTTCTCTTGATACATCGGTTGAGAGTTATGTTAACTTACCAACAGGATCTACTATTAAGATCAGTGGTGTTGGGAAAGTTCAACTCAACTCACACATTTTTCTCAGTAATGTGTTATACATACCAGAGTTTAGGCTCAATCTTCTCAGTATCAGTTCTCTGATGAATGATTTAAACTCTCGTGTGATATTTGATCCTTCCTCTTGTCCTTCCTCTATGTGCTTGATATGGAGTCTCTTCAGGTCTCAGTGAACTCAGTTGTGGATATTGGAGTTTGGCACAGACGTCTTGGTCATCCTTCCTATTCAAGACTAGATGTCATCTCTGGGGTTTTAGGAACTTCAAAGCACAAGAATAAAGGATCTGCCTTCTGTCACACTTGTCATTTGGCTAAACAAAAGAAGCTTTCTTATCCATCTTTCAATAATATTTTTAACACAAACTTTGAGTTGTTACATATTGATGTATGGGACCGTTCTCAGTTGAAACCATTGATGGATACAGATACTTCCTAACAATCATTCATGACCATTCTAGAGCTACTTGGGTTTATTTACTTCACACAAAGAATGAAGTGTTGACAGTTTTCCCAGCATTCATTGAACAAGTAGAAAACCTCTATAACGTCGAGGTTAAATCAGTAAGGTCAGATAATGCTCTAGAGTTACAGTTCACTGAGTTGTATCAGAGAAAAGGTATCTTACCATATCACTCTTGTCCTGAAACTCCAGAGCAAAACTCGGTGGTTGAACGCAAACATCAACATATCTTGAACGTGGCTCGTGCATTGGCCTTTCAGTCTAATGTACCTCTTACTCTGTGGGGAGATTGCATATTGACTGCAGTATTCCTCATCAACAGTACTCCGTCTCAGTTGTTATCCAACAAGACTCCATATGAGATATTAAATGGTACTCCTCCAACTTACTCTCAACTAAAGTCTTTTGGATGCTTATGTTATGCTTCTACTTCTCTCAAGCAAAGACATAAATTCCTTCCACGCTCAAAGGCTTGTATATTCTTGGGTTATCCTTTTGGATATAAAGGGTACAAGTTGATGGATATGGAAAGCAATCAAATCTTTATATCCAGGAATGTATTATTCCATGAAGATATCTTTCCTCTGCAGTCTGCTACCCCAACTTTTCCCATACATAACCTCACACCAAATGATACCCATTCCTCAGGTATTCCTGAGAACTCTAAACACAAACCATTCCTCTTCCTTCAGAAATTTCTACCACCATAAATAAGAAACCACCGTCTTATTTACAAGATTATATTTGTAACTCTCTTTAATCCAATTCCCTATACCCCATTTCATCTTCTTTGTCCTACTCAAAACTATCTCCATCATACCTTTCTTTCATCAACCATGTCACCAGTATTCCCATACCTACTTCTTGGGCAGAGGTGAAACAATCTAAAGAATGGTGTGAATCTTCAGATAAAGAACTTGATGCAATGGAAGATACAAATACTTGGACGGTTGCTACCTTGCCTCCAGGGAAAAAGACTGTGGGTTGTCGTTGGATTCATTCTGTGAAATTCAATGCAGATAATACTCTTGAGAGACAGAAGTCCAGATTAGTAGCTAAAGGATATACACATAAAGAGGGACTCGATTACAATGAAACGTTTTCTCCAGTTGCCAAAATGGCTACTATTAAGCTCTTGTTGAAAGCTGCTGCTTCGAAGCAATGGTTTCTTACTCAACTGGATATCTCAAATTCTTTCTTAAATGGAGAGCTCGAGGAATAAATTTATATGAGGCCTCCTGATGGTTATGCTGATTATTATGCTAAACGTAAGGGGGACTTTCTTCCACCTAAAGCTGTTCTTCGTCTGAGAAAGTCCATATATGGTCTTAAACAGGCATCTCGCCAATGGTTTAAGAAATTATCTCAGGTTTTGGTCAATATGAGATTTACTCGTGGACATGGAGATCATACCTTGTTTTTCAAGCAATTGGCTAGTGATTTCTTGGTGGTATTAGTCTATGTTGATGACATACTCATTGCTAATACTAGTACCTCTGCTGCTTCTTGTTTCAATGCAAATCTGAAACAATGTTTTAAACTCCGTGATCTTGGCCCTCTCAAGTATTTTCTTGGTTTGGAAGTGGCGAGATCATCTACTGGTATTACTCTATGTCAACGGAAGTATGCCTTGGATCTTCTCTCTACCGGAATGATGGGTTGTAAACCTTCCTCTGTTCCTATGGTGCCTAACTTGAAAATGTCTAAAACTGATGGTGACATTCTTAAAGATCCTGAAATGTACATGCGTATTGTTGGCAAGCTCATGTATCTCACTATTACGAGACCTGACATAACGTTTGCTGTGAACAAGCTATGTCAGTATTCATCTGCTCCACGGTCAACACATCTTCAGGCTGTTTACAGAGTTTTACAATACATCAAGGGCACTGTTGGTCAAGGTATCTTCTACTCTGCTACTCCGGATCTTTGTCTCACGGGGTTTGCAGATGCTGATTGGGCCTCCTGTCAAGATAGTAGACGTTCTACTACAGGGTTTACAATGTTCATTGGTGACTCTTTGATTTCTTGGCAATCTAAGAAGCAACCTACTGTCTCACGCTCTTTAGCAGAGGCTGAATATCGAGCTCTTGCTCTTGCTTCTTGTGAGATGATGTGGTTAGTTGCCTTACTCAAGGATCTTCGTGTTGCTCAACTGTCTGTTTCAGTGCTCTATTCTGATAGTACTGCAGCTATTTACATTGCAACAAACCCAGTTTTTCATAAACGGACCAAACATATCGAGTTGGACTGTCATACCGTACATGAGAAACTAGATCGTGGGTTGCTTCGGAAACTTCATGTGAAGAGTGAAGATCAGATTGCTGATTTATTGACTAAACCGTTGTTTCCCTCACAGTTTGAGCATCTTAAATCCAAGATGTGTCTTCAGAATATCTTCAGCACATCTTGAGGGGGCCTATTAAAGTATAGATAACCGGGTTTTGGTTTACCAAATTAGTTTCCTTTCGCTGGTTTGGTTTCCGGTTTAGTTTGTGGATAAGTGTATATAACAGAAACATTGTAAACAGAATTAATTAACAGATCAATAAACATTTCTATTTTCATAATGGAGATCATCTTCCTCACGTAACTTGTCTCCATTTTCTGATCTTATTTAACACGTAATAGATGTATATGAGATTTATGGTCAATCGGAAAGGTTCAGGATAAATATTTATTTATGAGGAAGGATATGTTTTTATTTCGTTTGATGTTTATAACTGAAGTTCTAAATAGTATTGAAATGATATTGGAGGTTAAAACATAATAACCTTCCTTATTAATAGTAGGCCTGGGATTTTTGTCCGAACCGAATGGGTCGAACCGGACCGAACTGGTTGTTTTCGGTTTGGTTTGGTTTTCAATTCAGTTCAGTTCGGTATGGTTTTAAAAATTAATTCGGTTTACGGCCGGTTCGGTTTTTAATTTTTTTAAAAAAATTAAAAAGTGAAAATAATCGAAAATATCTGAAAATAACCGAAAATAATCGAAAATAACTGATAAACCGAACCAAAAATAACCGAATAACCCAAATATAACCGAATTTAACCAAAATAACCGAATTTAACCAAAAATAACCGAATATTTTGGAAAAATTACACCAAAGTTAACCGAAAACTTAAAAATTCGGTTATTTTCGAAAATAAAATTGAAAACCGAAATAAACCGAACCGAACCAAAATTTCATTCGGTTTATTTCGGAATTGTTTTTGAAATCTTTGGTTAACCGAAAACTGATGGTTCGGTTCGGTTCGGTTTCGGAAAACTGAAGTCGCTGGCCTAACTAATAGTATATAAGATGGACTCATAAAATTACTTTCCCCATACTTATATTATTTACATAGTTGTAGTTCTCGAAACGAATAGCGCATATGTCTAGTATTTTGTGATGATTAGATCAACGTCAAGTCTTCCAGTACTGTTTTGATTGTAGTCTGTATGGTTAGAATAACTTGAAGATCATTAACTAGGATTTTAGACTATTATGAGTAGAAAGTATAATTTTTGACATAATTATTTTCAACCAGTTATTTCATTATTTTGATATGAAAAATTAATAATTTTATTCGAAGGAATATGGGTGAATATATAAATTCCGTTGTACTCAAGGATTCTAAATTTTACAATGAAACCCGATTGTTGGATTAATTATTTAAAGGAAACTGTTAATATCATGAACCATAAAATTAATAATATCATGTGTCCGTCAACCAAGCATAGGACTACTATAATTTGGAAATGTTGTGTAGATTTTTTTAACAGATGGGAGTGTTTTTATTTTTTTCTTGCTTTTAGAACTACTTACACCTAATATATTAGTTGTGAAGAATTATCAAATTTGTAAAAGAATTTCTTAGTGTTAAAGTATCCTAATCATGTTGTAGCAATCTATTCAATATTCCAAATAACATAGGCTGTGTTTGTTTTTTCAAATGAGGATGTCATGTCTGTACTGTTTTTTTTTTTAAATCTCAGGCATGGAAAAATCTCAAAAATAGAGCAAAAATCATCTATTTTTAAAAACCTATTCTTCAAGTAACCATTTGTAACATGTTTTAAAACCGGCAGCCATTCCTACTAAGCATTCTTTTCAGGCAGATTAACCGTCAATTTTCTTTATCTTGAATATAATTAAAAAGTAAAACAATACACCAATACAAATGAATAATGTTTTAGTTGATAATTATTGATTAAAATTCAACATAATAAGAGAAAAGATGATTATTGATTCGTAACAAATCAATAAAAAAGGTGAAACCAAACAAAAAGCCTTATTGAGAAATTTTTTTTAAATACATAGTTCATGAAATCTTGAAGTCGACTAAAAGAGAGAGCATTAGAGTCCTTTGAAACTGAACTACCAAAAGGCGATTAAAACATCAATATAAATTTCAAAAGCTTTAATAAATTAAGATCTTGGCTTCTCCTTCTTCTCCTTGAATAGGGCCAAAAGTGAAACACCAGAAACCTTGACGACCTTGAACCCACAGCATGACCTTTACACCCAAATCCAGCAACACCTCGTCCTGAAACAAAACATTAAATACCGATGATTCAACATTTTGACAGTAACTAATCAAAGCAGCTTAAGGATTAGTTGAGAAAGGGTTGAGACGCCGGCTAACATTTTCCTCAATGTAGTTCATGAAACCATCGTTGAAAACAAAAGCAACAATCATATTGCCATTCTTGATAAGTTGCACTCTATCACACTTACGGATAGCAGAGTTAGGCTGCTTAGCTGCAATACCACTACATGATCAAACACATATATATAGACATCAGTTCAATGTACTTATTAAAAAGAGATTAAAAAACTCAAAGTCTATGTTTTAGATGAGCTTACATTTAAAAGAAAGTACACTTTTCAATGGCATTTAATTACTGGGACTGTTTGATATAAGATATACAACTGAAATCATGAAGTCATCCATGTATAAGTTTTTAAACATACAAAATATATTATGAAAATTGAGAATTACTAATAAGCAACACACAAACAATGCTTAAAATTGAGACTGACCTGGCATGGTGAACACTGTGGGACTGCATTGTTATAGCTGACTCGCACATATCTGTAGACAAAGGGAAAGAAAAGAGTTGCCTAATAGCATCCAAGTTTAAACTTGTGTTGCTTGAGTGTGCTGTTGGTGACTCAGTCTGAAGAAATGTTTTTGTATTTGAAGTTACAAAACAAATAATTCTGATTTTGTGTGTTTTGTTTATTGTAGCGAGAAACACAGTTTCATATTAATTTAAAGGCTAACACAAATTGTAAATAACTGAGTTTCATACATGAAAATTTTAATAACAACTCCGAGAGATGATAAATTGGTTAGGAAAAAAGCTGAAGCATATACATTTACAACTAAAAAGGAACAAAACATGACAAGTTCAAATGAAGCAAGATGTTTACCTAACCAGAAGTTGGGATCATTCGTTTATCTGAACCATCCCTAACCTCTTTGCCTGATTCTCACTTCAAAGCTACAGAAAAAATAAGTCCGTCAAAAATTATAGCTATAGGAAATCTAATTCTAAGAAATCAGTTATTAGATAAGAAATTGTGGAAACCTTTTTACTGTATGGATTTTAAAACAAACTTTTCTCACCAGTCCAGATAAAGAACACAAAACCAAACATCAACTCCACACGCATGATACATCTCTTACCAACAAATGGGATTAACTCCATTGAGGTTCCGCAATCCCCACTACCAAATCAATATGATCGATTAAAAAATTGTACATATTCACATGTCCTAACTGCATCAGCGGTTTGAATAAATACTCACACACTCTGCACAATATTCATTGGCATGGGCTGAGGGAGGAGTAATATGTTGAGGATGGGTTGATGTAATAAAGCGATAATCTTAGGGTTATCAGAGCATCTCCAACGGTGTTACCCGTTGGAGTCCTTAAAAAAATTATTTTTTTAATTACTTTTTTTTTTTAATTTTTACTGTGTTAAAAAATATATATATATATATATATATATATATATCAACCAATTGCGGGCTGCCACGTGTCGTGGAGACCCGTAAATAGTGCCAGCATTCGCTAAGAAACAGTCCTTATTTAGGGATTTTAAGGATCGAATTCTTAACTTTTTGTGGGGTTTACTGATTATTTAATTATTTTTCCTTAAAGACTCCCGTTGGAGGTGCTCTAATGTTCTTACCTTTTCATCTATTAGCAGGAGGGTAAGAGCCATGAACTCTGCATTCTTCTTGTTGTTTCATGAACCAAGAAACGAAGAAGCCAACCAACAATCGAGTGAGAGAACTGACCAAGGACGAGATCTTCAAAGGTCGTGCGGAGAGCAACAACATGTTCAACGGAGTGACGACTAACTGAGAGAGTAACGATTCTTCACCTGAGGGGAGAGAGAGGTGAGTATCAAGATATAGGCGAGATACCGAGTTAAATGAAATGGCAATTGATAGAGGTGTTACGGGAAGACTCATACGGTCGGCACTGAACGTCACTTGCCTTGAAGGTGGAGTTACAAAAATGAATCGTCGGAACTGGAAGATGGCGAAAGATCTAGAAGATAGGAGAAAACCCTACTCTTGACAGGCTTAAAATCCACGAAGCCCAACTAATAAGTTAACAAGACCCAAAAACAAATAAAGGAGGGTCCCTCCTACTCCTATGTGTACACTATAAAGAGTCATGAAACTGTATCATTATAATATATATTTCTTTTATTTATTTTTTCCCAAGAATCTCTCCTTAAAACTGCCGTTGGAACTGCTCTTATAAAGATTTGTTTTACATCTATTTTCTTTTATTACATCTACAATTTAGTTGTACGCACTATCCAGTGGTGTCCCTTTGGGTATGGGGCCATAGAAAAAAGAATTAGAGACCTATTTAACTATGGATCTATTTTTAATATTTTTATTTTTATTTTTTTGTATTTTTCATTGACATATTAACAGTAAACTGATTTTTTGTTCAATTGATATTATTATTTTCTTTTTTATTTTACCTTAACGTGAAATAAAAAAATTTACTACGAATTTTTTTTAGAAATTGGGGTTTTTAGACAATGGGAACCCTAGGCCCATGTTTTAGCTTGTTGTGCCAAGGGACGCCCCTAGCACTATCCCAATTATTTGCTAGCAAATCACTAAATTAATTTGAAAAATCTTAAAACAAAAAAGTTTTTAAGAGCTTTTTTGTTTAATGAGTTGTTTACATCATGGTCTGCATTTTTTATTTGTCTTACACTCATAGACACATTGTACATTAGAGATATTTTCCTTTGGCCCAAGCAAAAAAATCAGACAATAATACCTTTACCGAAAACTATGATATTGTTTTGCTTTCCAAATGGAAACCGGTTCGGTTAATGAGCTCGGTTTAGGTTAGGTTTATTGACTCAAGTGTATTATTTTTGACCGTCGGATCTGGATCTTGTGCTTTAAATCAAAAGCTAAAATTGAAATTTCAAAAGTAGGTTAGTTTGATAAGGACGTGAGTTTATTGAATGATGTTAAACCATAAACACTATGTTTTGTATATAAAAAACAGAGTATGAAAAAAAATCTAAACGCTACCATGGTGGTTTTACTGTCATGATGTTTAACTGTCACAGCTTCCTCCGGTGAAACCGGTGAAGGTTCATCGTCCACAGTATGTTCTCTTATATTGAATCATCTCTACAGTCCTCTCATCCACGACATTAACAAAGGCGTCTCCACTATGATATTTTCCGTACACAAATTCCATGTCCACAACTCATCCTTTCATACCTCATCCATCCACAACTTCTCTTTTTACACATCGTCCATCCATAAATCTCATGCCCACAACCACAACATCATCAGATAACCATCCTTCGAGCCCTCATCCACCCCAATCAGCTCCACCGCAACCTTTAGCATCGCCGACAGGAACCCTAGAAATCGTACCCATCCACCATAGTCACCGGCCAAGAAAGGAATCCAGATTCAAGAGGGGAATAAGACTAGAGGAACCGCCATCCCCTTAGCCTAATCCATCGTCATTGAAATCCCTCTCAACAATTCTAGCAGAAACTCTAGTTCCCGATAGATGACTTGTAGCATCTCCAGCGCGTCTCTATCGTCCTCTAAATTATCTCGCCATCGTCGACACCATCGAACCACCAGAACCCAGAATATCCCGTGGAGGTCCACCGCAAAGGGACCTAAACAACAAGCGGTGAAGATGAGAGATGAGCCACCAGAAGCATCAGGTCTTGTCTCTTCCATCAATTAAGTACATATCCGGATTATATAAGAGGAGAGGAGATGGATCAATGGTGTGGCGCCGAGTTCCGGTGAATCGGAGGGTCTTTCCTCGAACATGCAAACCAGGTGCAGTCACGGAGGCAAAATTGCAGAGGAGGAACTCGGATAACTCATCTTCTGATGCTTCTTCGAGAGCTTGCCTGAGCTTTGAATTCATGGAGTCTCCAATATAGTGAAAGAACAAGAGAGAATATGTGTGGTACATGTGAAATATGCCTTTAGATATAAATACAAACTCAAAATGTGCCTTGTAGATGTAAAAAAATTCTTCTTTAATAACTACATAATTTTCCTTGAATCAGAGACTAGTTTTAGATTAACTTCTTTCGTGGAGGATTTACTTAAAAAAGAAAAAAACCTAGGCTGGAACTTGTGGCGGGTCTACAAACGTAAACTATCTTTTCTCCTAGTACAGCCTCCTATGACAACTCGGTTAGGTAGCGTTGAAAGCAATACTCCTATAACCGGTTGAGCCAACTCGATTTGACTAAAACAAAATAATAAACTGCACGTCATTTTTCTAGTTAAATGTTATTATTTATCAATTCAAAAAAATTCCCATATATATTCATTACAGTATCATTTACTAGAAGTGTTAAAATTTCTCCAACAACAAAAAGAAAAGGTTAATTTTCTTCACCAATAGACAATAGTTCACAATATTCAATTTACTCTTACCGCTTACGCAACCCTTCTCCGCACGTCCATAAATTAATTTTTGATTTTAAAAAGAGAAGCATACCTGTTTGCTGCTTTTGATTTCAATGCTCAACTCAGACATATTTTTCATTATTTTGATAGTAATAATTTCAAAAGAACAATAATGACATTCATCGGATTCAATCTAATGAGACTCATTTTCTGGGTTGAAATTGCAGTTGTGTATCCAATTCTTATAACCGTTTCAGTTAACCAGTTTATTACATACGAGACCAAGTTTATATTCTTCCTTAGAAACGCCTCGATGCGCTAGATACAAGTTTGAATCCAGATGTTTGCACATGCACTAGCTAAACAAAATATTATGAAATACATTGAAAACTTTATAAATTAATAATGTTGAGATTACACCAAAATTTTAAATTTTATTAATTTATAAAAATTATTAATTTATCGATATATTAATTGAACCAAAAATTTAGTTTGAAAATATAAAATTATATTATTTTATAGAAATTTTTAGTGTATATAAATTTATAGAGTATTAATTTAAAGAGGTTATATTATAGTACAAATTTATAGAATACACATAAGTCTTTTTTTTGTCTTTTACACCCGGTCTGGGATTCAAATCTCATGCTTTCTAAACCGGTGAATTATGTAGATTATTAGAGAGAAAAATTACAAGAGACTTTTAGCATGACGCAAGGAGTACCGTCAGGAATGGATCTTATATGACGGTTCAGGGTGATGCAGTCAGATGTGGATCTACATAAGGCATGTAGAGTTTTCAACTATAATATCGTCTATGTAGCATATCTTATAATTTGTAATGTATAATTAACCAATATTAAAAAAAAAAACTAAAGCTATTAAAAGTTTACGTTTTTTACGGGCTTACGCTTTTTCTATTTGAGCTTATCTAGTCTTAGATGAATACATATGAACAAAAGTGGTACTTCTCTGTTTGGGAGTGCTTGTGGAAGTTTTTTTGGAAGTTGCCTCCACTTGTCTATAAATTTGTCTGACCAAATCTTGAATGAAACGCGATTGCAACGTGAACTTGGAAAATATACATAAGATTCTCCTCAACGGTATTAGAACTACCAATGTTATATCTCTCTTAAGGAGATAGAGTTGCAGAGAAGGGTAGAAGCAAACATGTATCCATTTTGAACAGTATTTATAGGCCTGTGAATCTGAGTCTTAACCCGCCCCATTTGACTCACAGCGGGAATGGTGTGGATCGAACAATTTGAAAAAATTGAATGACGGATGCGGGTTATGAGTATTTTATACAGACGGGAGCGGGTTGGTGGATTTTGAATCGTGGGTATCTGCCAATCCGTACAATTATTTTCTAATTTTTATATAGTTTTTTTTTGTTAAAAAGAGTGTTTTTAAAAAAAATATATATATGTTTTAAAAATACACGAACTTTAAAAAGTTAATAATTAAAAAAATTAAAAATATATAAATTTAAAAATATATAATTTTTAATTTTAAATTTATAATTTTTATTATTTTTATAAAAATTAAATTAAATAATTATTTTTAAAAAATAACCCACAAGTCCAACATATTACTCATAAAATTAAGCGGCATGAGTGCAAATATAAATTTATTTGTTTATGGATTGTGCGGGTCGGATTTTTTAACCAAAAACAAAAATTAAAAGCCACGGTTTGGCAGGTCAGTAAGGCGGGTTTGACCCGCAACCCAGCTCTAAATATTCACAATGTTCAAAAACACTATACAAGATAATCTTGAAGACAATCAGATGTTTTAGGAAAAAGAGTATATATTACTATCTCATATCTTGTTGGGTCGACGACCTATTTCCCCACGAGAAGTATCGTATAGCACCAAATGTCCACAGAACTATGACCCCGTTCTATTTACCCCTGAAAATAAAGTTTGCAACCTGTTTTCCATCAAATTAAAGTTATATCGATATTTTCCCACAATTATAAAGATGGAAATCTAAAAACCCACAAAATCGTTTTTTATTGGTTTACTATTTATAAACAAACCGTAGATCATGTTAAGCCAATGACTAACCGAATTAAGATGCAATCAGTTGGATATTTTTATGTTTGAATGTTGGATCGGGTTACTATTCTGATCTAGATAAGGGTTTGGTCGGGTTTTTAATTTTGTCTTGGTTTTAGTTTTGCTTGATTTTATTTTATGAGAGTGTAGATTTGAAATTCGGTTTTCAGAAATCATAACTAAATCAAATTTGGTGGGGATATAGGTTGCGAACTTTCGGGGGTAAATAGAACGGGTTCATAGTTTCGTGGATATTTGGTGTTATATGATACTTCTCGTGAGGAAATAGATCGTCGACCCTATCTTGTTAGAACTTAAAAGCTTACGTAAAACTTCTAAGGCTAGTGGTACTTTCTATTTGAACAAATTCATGCGATGCAAACATTATAAACATAAAAGGACATGTGAAGATTCATTAGATGTCCCCTCCTCAGGTTCTTGAGAATTTTGTTTTAGAAATCTACAATGGTTACAAATACACAGTAAAGAAGTTTTAAATAGCACCGATGTTTTTGAGGCCAAGGACAACTCCGACTCCGATGATATGACCAACGGTGCCACAAGCCAACGTGTCAGCCAGCGTGAACCCGGCTGGGTCACCCGTTTGTAGACCCGAGTCACGTGCCTCCAGCTTAAGTCCAGCCGTTGCTTTCCTATTGGCTGATGGTGCAAGTCCGAATCTCTCCGCGAACAACATCAGTGTCGTCGACGTTACCATTATCTAGTTATTAGAGAGTATTTTAACATTAATCAGTGCTCAAACTTCATTAATGTTACATTTGATTATTTTTCTATAATTACCAGATTTGTTGATGAACCAATGAAGTCGCCACACTTTGCCCCAAAGCTCCATTTCCCTTGCGTCTCATGGGCTGCACAGTTGCCTATGTTTTTTTTTTTAAATCAGAATTAATTAGTTCTAGGATATATATATATATATATATAACAAATTATTTATACAGTGATACAATTGATACAGTACTTAGATTTCAAATTTTCCATAAAATATGGTAAATAATTTCGAAGGAATATGCCATTAAAACATATAATAATCAACAACAAAATTGGCCACTAATATATATCTCTATTTGTTTGTTAATGCTTGTACGATTCTTAAATGTGTGTAGATAATGATGAAATCACATTTTTGAAAACTAAAAACAAATGAAAACGACTAACCAGGCCTTTAACAGGAGCTGCAGATATTTTGCTGGCTCGAAGACCATTAAACTGAGGCAGTGTAGTCATCACAGTGCTCGCCATCGACTCTACCTGATAACTTTTATTTTCTTGTGCGATCTCAGGGTTTTTTTCAGTTCTTGTTAGTCTTTAAATGATTTAGCTTAGCCAAGAATCATCGTGTGGCTTTGGCTATCACAGAAATGGATTCTGCTTCGGTTACTTGCTGACGCGTCAAATCATTATTGGTGGATTTTAACTCTAGATAAGTCTGTCGTGTCATATCACACCGCAGATTTTGTTTCTGAGCCTTTTTCTTATTCGGGCTTCACTTGAGGCCCATTAATATTTGGCGAGTTTAGGGGCTAGTGGTATCTTTCTTAGACCATGTTTATCAACGTTGCTTAGGGAGTTTTTAAGCTAATTTGGAAAGGTTAAAATGGATAATAAATAAGGGGCGTGACTTAATTAAGCCACGGAAGGGGCGTTGGTTAAGTGCCACGCGTCAAGAGTGTAGAGGAGAGAGGAGCGGTGTGGGGGGGGGGTTGTTTCGACAAAACCTTTCTTTTTCTCCTATCTCTTCCGGTTCTGATTCTCTCTCTTTTCTTTTGCGATTCGAAAGGCGATTCTCCTTTTTCGACGACGTGTGTACTCGCCGGTGGCTGAACTCGACGGTGGCTGTACTCAACGGTGCCTGTAGTCGAGGTGGCTGATGTCAAAGCGGAGTCGGACGAACTCTCTCTCTATCTTCTGTTCTCTGAGACGAAGAACAACGGTGACTGCTTCCGATGAGGCGAATCGAAAGGTAAACCTGCATGTTTCAATTTTTTTTTAGTTTGCATGTCTCAGATTCTTTTGCGTTTCATTTTTCTCTCAATCCTCTGATATTTTTAAGATTTGCGTATATTTAGGTGGATTGATCTAGAGGCATGATTCAGGTAGATATGTTCCTTATTCAGTGTCAATTTGTAATATAAATCGTTAGATATATTTTTAAATAATTTGTCTATGTTTTGGCTTAGGTGGATTGATGAAGCGGCTGTCGTGGTGGTTGATTGTGTCCGTGTGTAATAAGGTATGTTTTTATCCAAACTATGGTTTGTTTAGTTGATAAGATTTTGTTTCAATCTGAGTATTTTCGTTGTTCTGTGTAGATGGTCGATGAGGAGGCATCACTCAGTTTCTTTAGAGCAAGGGCGTACGATTTGTTAATAAGGTAAAGCCTATTTCTCTGCTCTGTTGTTATTAAGCAAGATTGTTGTTGCAATAAATCGATGCTTAGTTATGTAATAAATATGTTTGGTTGTTGTTAGATAGAGGTTATGTAATAAATAGCTTTGGTTGTTGAATTAAATCAATGCTTATCTCTGCTTTGTTACGGTTAGATAGAAATGAATTGTGTGGTGAGTTGATTGTGTTTAGATATATGTCTACTCGGGACAGCTTGGATGTTATCAATGCGTAGATAGGAGTTTTGGTTCTATAAAAAAATGCTCTTGTCTTCTTTCTTCAAAACAAATCAAAAACCTGTCTTCTTCTCTTCAAACTTCGACAGTTTTCTTCTTTCATATCTCTCAAACTTCATCTTCTTTCACATCTGGATTCTTATCCATCTTCTCAAACTTCTCGGTTTGTTGATCTACTTACTAGTCAACAAACGGTTTCCTTTGGAAACTTTGGTGATGGTGTTAATATTTCTTCATCTTCGAACTTTGATGGAGTTGGAGACACGGCAGCAACGCGTCCAACACGGTGCAAATGGACAGTAAATGATGATATTGTCTTGATCAGCTCGTGGTTAAACACGAGTAAGGATCCGGTGGTTGGAAACGAGCAAAAAGCAGGAACTTTTTGGACAAGAGTAGCCGCATATTATGCGGCTAGTCCTCTGGTTGCTGGCTGCGAAGAGAGAAAGGCTGCACATTGCAAGCAGCGTTGGCATATGATTAATGACCAAGTCAGCAAGTTCTGTGGTGCGTTTGAAACTGCTACCAGACAGATAGGCAGCGGCTATAACGAAGATGATGTTCTCACAGCTGCTCATCGGATATTCTCGGCCAACTACAACAAGAAGACATTTAACTTAGAGCATGCTTGGAGAGAACTTCGCCACGACCAGAAGTGGTGCGATCAGTCAACTTCAAAGAAGTCTGCGAGCTCGAGGAAGATGAACTATGAGGAAGTTGGAGATGAAGAGATCTCTCCAGCAACAGAAAACAAACGTCCCCTTGGTGTGAAAGCCTCAAAGGCAAGTGGTAAGAAGAAGGTGGTAGAAGAGAAAAAAAACTGATGACTTTGAGATGATGTGGACGATCAAAGAGCGAGATTTGGCTGGGAAGGAGAGGTTGTCTAAGCTGAATCTCCTTAAGAGTCTCGTTGGCAAACATGAACATCTTCCTGATTACGAAGATGACCTGAAGAAAACACTCATAAAAGAGTTGTTCTAAGTGGAGTTGTCTTAAATGTTTCTGTTTTTATTAAAAATGTTGTTCTGGTTGTCTTGTTTCACTCATGTAGTTGTTTAAATCTTTGTGTTTTTAATTAAAAATGTTGTTCTGCTTGTTCTGTTTCAATCATGTCTTAATTAAAATGTTTGTGTTTTAATTAAAATGTTTCTGTTTTATTAAAATGTTTGTGTTTTAATTAACATGTTTATGTTCTTGTCTTAATTAAACATGGTCTAACTGTTTCTTCTATTGCAGGTCACGAGAATGCAGTGTATGTCTTGCTGTTTTCTGTCACGAGAAAAGGAAAGAATGGATTGTATGTCTTGTTGTTTCTGTCACGAGAAAAGTAAAGAATGGAGTGTATGTGATGCTTTTCCTTGTTGTTTTCTGTCACGAGTGTGTGTGTGTTGTACTGAGTGTGTGTGTGTGTTGTTGTTTTGTGTCACGAGTGTGTGTGTGTTGTACTGAGTGTGTGTGTGTGTGTTGTTGTTCTGTTGACAGTGTGTTTGTGTATAAATAAGAAATTTCCAATCTCTCAATTTTCATTCTCTCTATTCTCTCTATCTCCAATCTCATTCACTCTATTCTCATTCGTTGTCGACCAAACCAAGGAAAGAAATATCAATCTCTCTCAACCAAACTACTCTATGTCAACCAAACCATTCTCTCTCAACCAAACAAATTCATCGAGCAAGTGAAACAAATTCATCGACCAAGTCAAACCAAACCAGGAAGCACCTCTCAATTTTAAGTATGATCTCTCAAATTCTATATAAATTCTTATAATCAAATTCTTGTTTACCCAATATTTTTAGAATTGTCAAATTCTATATAAATTCATATAAATAAATTATTGTTTACCCAATATTTTTTAGAATTATCAAATTCTATATAAATTCATTATAATCAAATTCTTGTTTACCCAATATTTTTAGAATTATCAAATTCTATATAAATTCTAATGTTTGTCATTTTTGTTTCAAGAACAGTTCGAACATGTCGTCTTCTTCTCATAATCAAAATGAGGATTCACTTGATGAAGCTTTCGACCAGCATTTTGATCAATATTGTGATGATTATTTCGAGCAAGCATTCGAAAATCTTCACGGTGATCAACAGAATACAAGAAGAAGAAGAGCCTTTATCGAAAGACACCGTGAAGAAGGTCATCTCCAGTTATGAAATGATTATTTTAGTGAGGCCCCAACATATCCTCATAATCTATTCCGACGACGATTCAGAATGAGCAAGTCATTGTTCATGCGTATTGTTGATCGCCTCTCCAACAACGTTGAATACTTTCGTCAAAAGCAAGACGCATCCGGCAGGATGGGTTTCTCTGCACTTCAAAAGTGTACCGCAGCTATACGTGTGTTAGCATATGGTTCAGCGAGTACCTCAGGCTCGGTGCAAGCACTGTTCGGTTATGTCTAGAAAATTTTGTCGAAGCAATAGTAGATTTGTTTGAAGATGAGTACCTGAGAAGACCAACAGCGGAAGATCTTCAGCGTCTACTTCATATTGGAGAGCTTCGGGGATTTCCGGGGATGATAGGAAGCATCGATTGCATGCATTGGGAGTGGAAGAATTGTCCCACCGCTTGGAAAGGCCAATATTCTCGAGGTTCGGGAAAATCCACAATCGTTTTAGAGACGGTTGCTTCTTATGATCTCTGGATATGGCATGCGTTTTTTGGACCTCCAGGTACCTTAAATGATATCAATGTTCTTGATCGGTCACCTGTTTTTGATGACATAATAAATGGACACGCTCCGCAAGTGAATTTCTCGGTGAACGGAAATACTTATTCAATGGCTTACTATCTCACCGATGGTATTTATCCGAAGTGGACTACTTTTTTCCAATCTATTTCACTACCACAAGATCCAAAAGCGGCTTTATTTGCTCAATGTCAAGAAGCTGTCAGAAAAGATGTCGAACGTGCTTTCGGAGTCTTGCAAGCTCGATTTGCGATTGTTAAAAATCCTGCACTCTATTGGGATAAAGTCAAGATCGGGAAGATTATGAGATCATGTATCATTCTCCATAATATGATAGTGGAAGATGAACGAGATCAAGGAACCCAATACGATGTTTCAGATTTCCATCAAGGAGAAAGCAGTGGAAGTTCACATGTCGATCTCAGTTATTCAACAGATACCCCTAAGAATGCATGATAAACGAACGCATCAACAACTAAACCGTGATTTGGTCGAACATATATGGCGTAAATTTGGACGTGATCAACAGAACAACTGAACTTCGTAGCCGCTTTCAAATAATTATCTTTTATATGTGTAATGTTTTTTAATGTTTTAATAATATTTTCATGTTTTTATTTTAAAATCTATGTTTCAAATAATATGTTTAACTTTGTGTTATTTATTAAAATTATGTTTAATATTTTTTTATTTTAAAGAACCCTACTTAAGATACAACCACTAAACTAATAAAATTAAAGATCTCTTAACAAAATCCCTTAAGTACATTTAAATACTAAAAAATTCACTAAACCACCCTAAGTGGAGAACACCAATAATCATGCTCTTGATGTTTACAAGAGGCGACTGGTAAAACTGAGAATAGAAAGGAAATCACATCATTTTCAGACATTGATTTATCGACGTGCGGACGAACTTGCCGTGAAGAGACTTTCGAGCTTAGTCAATTCTTTTCATCCACAGTTACTTTCAACCAAATCTCAAATGAATTATTTGGTCAGCTGGTGTACTTCTACTTTATATATAACTTAAAATTTATATCACTGGAACCTAAATGAAAATATATTTAACTATCCATTTATTTAATTTACTTTGAGTTCCACAATAACATTGAAAATTTGAAATCTAAATGAAAATTCAATGTTGTGTTTTTTTATATTGCTTCCACTAACTCCAAAAATGAAAGACCGAAAAGTTAAAGGAGTCAAATTGGTTGGTCTTAAATTCCATCCTAATATGCGTAACGTTAGGTTGTACAATATATAATCAGCTACTGAGTGTTTTTATGTAAATGTTTCTATCTACATAAAGGAATATACAGAATATTTATGATTGTAAATCATCATTAGTGGACCTGTTTTAGCAAGAAAATTGGAATTATATAACCTAACGCAAAAGCCGACACAGTAGACTCTTGTTGTTATTGTATGTTTAATTAAGCAGCCTGCAGCCGTAATTTATTAAAATCATCAAGCTGCCAAAGAATAAATTGTAAGAAGCCACTGTCAACAGAGCGTATTATTATTACTTTGACCAAGAAAATTGAAGCCGCCGTTTCCTTATCAAAGAGAGTTTTTTTTTTCCTTTTAATACTATCAAAGAGAGTTTTAGAAAATTAATTTCATCTAGATCGACTTGTTGGATTTGGTTTAGCTGAACCGGCACTGATTTTATTAGTATCACTTGTGCTTTACTCACATTCTAAACTAAACCGAATATTATACCGGTAATCACCGTCCGTACCGAACGATGTAATAGATTGGACCGGGTCAAAACATTCATTCTTCATCAATGATTTTGAGTCTTCATAGAAGCTACATATGCGCGTGTAATCATATAGACTTCTTCGTATAAATAACACTTAGAGACCACTTCCAAAACACATCAATCTCCTTGCTACAACACGACTTGTATCACCACTTGCACAATTCTTCGATAGATACGATAACTCAGAGATGGAGAAGTCAACGATCAAGACTCCATTGAGAAAGCTTAGAAGAAGAACAACAAAACGATCCTGGAAACTGAAGCAAAAGCTCAAGCTGGCATGGAAGTCTATCAAGATCCGTGTAAGGTCACATCTACCGGGTTGCTTGTCAATCAAGAAACACCTAACACACGTGAAATCAAGAAATCAAGAACCAGAATTAGCCCAAGTGGCCCGGAGGATCTGCAAAATCTCCAACGATGCCACCAATTCTCTAGCGTATCTACTTCAGCTACCAAAGTATTCAGCCTCTGATTTTCTAGACCGCGGCGATATGATGACTCCAGCTGCGTCTCCAAGGGAGAACATATCCAAGATGTGGCGTGAGCTTCACGGTTCCAAGAACTGGGAGAATATTCTTGATCCTCTGCATCCATGGCTGAGGAGAGAAATAACCAAATATGGAGAGTTCGTTGAATCAGTCTACGATTCACTCGATTTCGATCCTTTATCCGAGTTTTGCGGAAGCTGCAGATACAACAGGAACAAGCTCTTCGAAGAGCTTGGTTTAACAAGACATGGATACAAAGTAACCAAATACATCTACGCCATGTCTCATGTGGATGTTCCTCAGTGGTTCTTGAGCTCATCCTTGGGAGAGACATGGAGCAAAGACTCGAACTGGATGGGGTTTGTCGCTGTGAGTGGAGACAGAGAGTCGTTGAGAATCGGTCGGAGAGACATTGTTGTGGCGTGGCGTGGAACCGTGACTCCTACTGAATGGTTCATGGATCTTAGAACTAGTAAAGAGCCGTTCGATTGTAAAAGTGAACATGGCAAGAACGTTGTCAAGGTGCAAAGCGGGTTTTTCAGCATCTACAACTCCAAAAGCGAGGTCACAAGGTACAACAAAGAAAGTGCATCTGAGCAGACAATGGAGGAAGTGAAGCGGTTAGTAAAGTTTTTTAAAGATAGAGGCGAAGAGGTGAGCTTAACCGTAACCGGTCATAGTCTTGGAGGCGCGTTGGCACTTATGAATGCTTACGAGGCAGCCAGAGATGTCCCCGAGTTATCTGGTAATGTTTCTGTGATCTCCTTTGGTGCACCAAGAGTAGGTAACTTGGCGTTCAAGGAAAGGATGAACAGTTTAGGTGTTAAGGTGCTGCGTGTGGTGAACAAGCAAGACATTGTCCCTAAACTTCCTGGTATCGTGTTCAACAAGGTTCTGAACAAACTCAACCCCATAACTTCGAGGCTCAGCTGGGTCTACAGGCACGTTGGCACGCAGCTTAAGCTCGATGTATTCAGCTCTCCTTATATAAAACAAGATTCGGATTTAGCGGGGTGTCACAATCTCGAGGTGTATCTCCATGTTTTGGATGGCTTCCACCGCAAGAAATCAGGGTTTAGGGTTAACGCCAGGAGAGACGTTGCTTCGGTGAACAAGAGTACAGATATGTTGTTGGATCATCTAAGAATACCCGAGTGTTGGTACCAAGTGGCACATAAGGGTTTGATCCTCAACAAAGAGACCGGTAGGTGGGTGAAACCGGTCCGCGCGCCAGAAGACATCCCCTCTCCCTTGTCGACCGGACCAAGACCTATTTATAGCTTGTGAGAAATATATTTATTTCAATTCCCTTTATTCGTTTTTGTTTGACTCTTTTGTCTTTGTGAGTTTTGGCTATAACATTTGAATTCAGTGTACAAAGAATCAAGTTGTGAAAAAAAGATCAAGTTGTGAAAGTAATGTATACTAGAGTTTGACCAGTACTAAGCGCATATGTTTTTTTTTTTACAATTGCAGTTTCAGTTTTGTAAGTTTTTATGATTGATTAAGTTTTAAAATTCAAGTCTATCAAATTGTAAACGGTTTAAAAGTTAAACATTTGAATTCGATGAACATAGATTAAGCTGTGAAAGTAACGTGTATGGTTGCGTTTACAATTTGATATTTCTTGAATTTTTGTCTTTGTGAGTTTTGGTTACAAAATTTGAGTTCACTGTACATGGATCAAGTTGTGAAAGTAATGTATATGGTTGCGTTTACAATTTCATATTTCTTAAATATTTTGCCTTTTTGTGAGTGTTGAAATGTGAATTCACTGTACATGCATGGATCAAGTTGTGAAATTGTATGGTTGCGTTTACAGTTTGATATTTTGATTAAACAATGTACACATTAACGAAGAAGCGTAGACGCAAACATATATATATTTCCGTTTGAATAATCTTCACAGTTCCTAGTCAATAAATTTTTTTTTTTTAAATCCTAAATTGATTGCTTGTCTTAACGGTAGCTATTACAAAGTTTACAACAACCAAACAACACAGCATATACGAAGAAATATCCTAAACAAATCCTAAAATCACACAATAATAAAAGTAAATTAATGAGATAATTGAGGGTTAGATTCAAATTCTAAGCGGCTGATATTGCAGCGTAGTCTTGATAACGAGACATTGCACCTTTAAACTGGTGATCTTCTGGTTTGTGAGTGCTCAAGCTATGCGGAATGAAGGATTTGAAAATCTCCTCAAGGTCCGGACTCTGCTTCAGCTCACGGCAAGCCACCTCGAGAGCTGTGTGTTCGAACCCTGAGTAGAACTTCCGGCGGCAGACGTATCCGAAGATGAGAGAGGTGACAATGAGAGGAACCAAGAGTGTCGCCCAAACGAATAGCTTGACTCCCAAGTAACCAAACATAACCATTTGGAATAGAAACAATGCAGCTAGTATTCGGGTGTGAATATGTGGCCACATCCTTCCATAGCTCTCGTATGATGGAACATACACTTTCAGCGCCTGTCATATCCCGTAAAAGCCGATCAAAACCACCTGAAAAAATCCTTAAACCTAATAGGGTTTTATTACAGTAACTAGGGAGAAAGTCTGACCTGATTCCTCAGGATGAGCCACCCTAAACCGAAGTAGATAACGCCAAATACGAGGATTAGAGGAGCGATTACAGAATAGCAGAAGGTGATTGTGAGGATGAGCATGTCTCCAGGAACCCTAGTTGCATAGCTCAAGTCTCCTGGGTACCAAGCTTCTTTGACCTCTGCTTCGGTTTTGCATAGATACTTCTTTTTCAGATGGAATATTATCAACGGTATGATCCGTGACAGTTCGAGGCCATAGCCGACAAAGAACCTGAAAGATTCAAGAAATATAAGATTAAGAGAACAAATACATAAGTATAGGGAAAGGGAAACTCACTTGAGAGCGACGTAGGTCAAGAAGAAAGTAGCGTTCTTAGGGAGGCTAGTAGCCAAAACGGTAACAATGGAGTTAGGATTGTTTTGAAGAGCCTTCAAGTTATCGAACAAAGACCCTGCAAGTGTCACACCTATGAAGACATTCAAGACCGAGAAGTAAAAGTACTTCCCCGAGGCAGCTCTAACGGCGTGGCTCCGCGAAGGTATCCCTTCAGATTTGGAGAGGAACATGAGGAACTTAGGCAACATCGCCAAGAAGATGATGAGTGCAATCTGAGGAAGGTAAGACTCCAAGATGGTTCTTATGAAAGTTATCTTCACAACTGGCTTAATAAAAGGAATAGCCTTCTGTAGATTCGCAAGAGTGGTGATTGCAGAAACAAACGCGATGGGGATCATGTAAAACAAAATGGTTATTGCGACAATGAAGTAGATCAAGTACTGTCTGATTAGTCTACTGAAAAACTTGATCTTGAGATTCTCCCAGATGATCTGACGTGGCTCAGGTGCTTCAGTCACTGTCCATGTATCCACCATCTGGCTGTGTAGAGACTGTGCGGCTAAAGCTGCAGTGACTCGGTCCGTGAAGAAAACAATAGCTGCTGTTTGCTGCTTCTCAGCAAGAACCTTTTTCTGCTCTGTCTCTAGTTTGGCTACTGACTCGTTGATTAGCTCCGTGTAATACTCGATGCTGTCTACCTGTTTTCCGACCAGACCAAGCAACCCTGTCTTATTAGTTGGTCGGTTACTAGTCGCTGCGAATATCGCTTCTGCACGTGCAAGCTTCTTCTTGTAACCTTCCAAACCTTCCCATATCTTATTAACCTACAAAACAAGAAAACACCTTAAGGCAAAGCCCTAGACTTTTAAAGACAGAACAAGCAAGTACCTTGCTGTTTTCTGTGACGACAAGAGATCTGTAGAATGTCTCGGGGTATATATCTCTGAAGAAAGAATCTATGAACTCTTTCTGTGTCTGCCCGTTAGGTGGGGAAGGTATATCCCTAACAAGAATAGTGAACTGCTCCGGAATTACATCAGCAGACATGAGAGCTTGCGCTCTAAGTGTAGAGACATGCTTGTAAGCTTTCCATAACATGAAATATGTGACCAGAGAGATCCAGTAAACCGCTCCTAGGAACCCCCACAGCCTTGAACTCTTTCTCTGTTTAACAGAAAGGTAACTTAGAGCCAACAAAGATCATAATCAGTCTGTGGTTTTGTTTTAACTTACTGAGATGTTAGCCATTGATAGATTATCAAGTTGGCTAAACGTTCCTTTGCTTGTGGTGTCTGTCGCGTTCCTTGTGTTCTTTATACTGTTGTCCGTAGCGGCTAAAGGGAGGAGAGTCGGTAAGATGAGAAGACCCGACAAAGCAAATATCCCTAACACTGTTCCAAACAAAAGCCAATTTTCAAGACCATCAGAAACACTGAACATATCCAGAACAAATAAATTGTTTTTGTCTTCTTCTTTGTACTTTTTTTTTTCGGACAACAAAATGACATGTAATGATGAGTTATAAAAGATCAAAACGTACTTTAAGCAGATATGGACAAAGTAAAACAGAGCAAATATACAAACAAAAGGAAACATTTGTTTCCTCAATTGTCTCCAAAGACTGAAACTTTCTTAGGTAAAATTACAACCCCAGTTCAGAAAGCAACGAAATTCGGCAAAAATCAGTGATACAAAAGCTGGAGAGAGAGAGAATGTTTTTTTTTTTTTTTTGCTTAAATTTGGAGAGAGAGAGAGAATGTTGGAACCAGTGCTCAAGAAGACAAAGTAGACGGCAGTATCGACGCCGGACAACTTAACGACATCTAGTTCAGAGGAAGTTAAAGCTTCACGGATCCAAGTAAATGGGTTTCGGTTCAAGGAGCTGCCTTCCCAAGGATCCATGCCTTTAAGGATCCGGTTCGGGTAGTAAATGGAAACGTTTCCTGGTCTACGAGAAAGCCACGTGAAGAGGAACATGAGAACGAGGAAGATGAATGCTGATGTCCCTAAGGACAGAAGAAAAGCTTCGAATTCCATATTGGTTTTACCACACCAATTTCTCTCTCTCTCTCTCTCGCTATGTTTCTTACCTTTTTTTTTTGTTGAACTCTGTTTCTCTCTCTACTCCTCAAGTTTTATGGTGAAGGGAAAGTGAAAAAAGGTAGCCGTTTAAAGAAAAAGTAACCGTTTGTCGTTGAGGGCTCTGAATTAAAGAGGGAGAGAGAAAGTGTTTTGCGTGTGTGCTTATCTCGTTGTTCTTCCTTCCTCAGGTAATTGAAGGTGAGAGGAAAGGTTTTTCTTTTGTTTTATTCACAGAAATTTAAGAGAAAGACAAAAAGAGTATTGCTTGTCCTGTGGAATTGGGTTTTGTGTGTTTTTGAGGGAATTTGGTTAGATGGTAAGGAGAGGGAGAGGTGTGACACAAGAAACTCAAGAGCTTGTTTTTTTTTTTTTTTTAGACAATGAAACGCTGATCTATTACTCAAATTTGAGGTGGATTGAGAATCCAAACCGGAATAGAACAATCAACATACAACAAGAGAACTCAAGAGCTTGTTTAAGTGACAAGGCCGACAAGTGTTTGATGAAACATCCTGTGAGTGCAATAATTTTTGAGAGACTAAAAAAAACAAAAGTGTGACGAACGTCAATGTATGTTTCAATCGCTTTTTATATAAGTTTTTTTCTTTTTTTTTTTGGTAAAATGTAAAGTTTATTATACCAATTTTTAGTTTTTGATAGAAAACACAGAGAAACCAAGTAGTAGAGATGCATAATATAAACCAAACAAAGCATCTACAATATCTTTTCTTCTTTTTTTACCGTTTCTCACAGCTGTTTTCTTACATTTTAATTTCATGTGATCCCTCTACAATATTTCTATATTTCGGTTAACCGTGTTAGACAAATAGATGATATACTCCCTTGTTATACAAGTCTAGCTTTGGTGTACAACATATAGAGACCACACGCAGAATAAATAGTTGATGCAGTTTCAAGAAGTCAAGAAAACAATGCAGTTTCAAGAAGTCAAGAAAACAAAAATCAAAGACGTCGACGACATCCTTGACTATAAGAGTAAATGTGACAATAATCTCTCACTTGTTTTAATAGTATAGATTCTGATCGCGTTTAAAAATTCGCAAACACTATTTAAAAAAAAAACTAATTTACAAATTAACACTCTCTGCTTTTATTTACATATGACGTTCTAGACTTTTTCACGCAGAACAAAACACTTGACACATTTCTATTTCTATCCTTATTCATTAATTGACGTGAAGAGTAGAAGAGTTGAATTTGCTAATTAAAAGAATAATATAAAGGGTAAATAAAGTCAATTGTTATTTTAGTTTACATAGTTTTTTGGAAAAAATCAGATATAGTGGAACAAAAATCTACTTCTACAACATCACTTAAAACCAACCGGAGGGAGTGTATGTTAACATTTTGTTGATAACTAAAATTTAAACATTTTAATTTTACTGCATTTGAAAACTATACAATTATCTTATTTTATTTATATTGAATATGAAAATTATATATTACTTAATTTTGCTTTTAAATGATTTCAACTTGTTTGATATAAATATTTGATAAAATCTCAGTAATTGGTTTGACTACTTATGTGATATATATATATATATATATATATATATATATATATATTTATTTGATAAAGAGTAATTTTCATATTTACCACATTGTTGGTACTATTATTCATGTTTACCTTTATTAAAAAGACATTTCATAAATATCTTATTCGTTAAGAAACAAAAAACTATTATATCATTGCTTTATATATATATATAATTAATTATTTAAAAACCCAAAAAGATAAAATTTATAGTTTTTGAATTATATGTTTGCAAATTCAAATTTTCTTATAAATTTTAATTATTTTTCGATTTTTTTTTTAATTTTCTTTTTGAAATTCAAAAGTTTAAATATTGTGTTGTTTGGAAACACATGTAGTAGTAGTAGAAGGGATAAGATATTATTAATTTGAGTGTATTTAACTACACAGTAAAAAATGTATTTAATTTAAAATTTTGAAAAAATGTTGGGTCAATGAAAAATATTACTTCATCCGTTTCACTTTAATTGTCCTTTTAGGTTTTTACACATAAATTAAAGAACATTTAATTTTACATATTTTCAAGATAAAAATACAATTACTTATACATATAACCATTTTTTAACCAATAGAAAACATAATAGCATATAAAGTTATAAAATTTTGCATTAAAATTATAAAATGTCACTTATTTTAAAACAACATTTTTACTCTTCGATGATAAGTAAATTAAAACGGGGGGAGTATGTATTAATAAGAGAGGTGGCTTTAATTTTCCTTTAATTCATATCATTCCCACTTTTTGACACCTAAATAGTTAGCTCCTAATTAAATACTATCTCTTTTTCGATTTACTTGTCATTGTAGAGTAAATTTTTTGTTTTAAAATAAGTGTTGTTTTATAATTTTAATGTAAAATTTATTAACTTTATCTATTATTTTATTTTTCTATGGCTGAAAAGGGGTTATATATATATATATAATTATGTTTTATTTCAAAATATGTAAAATTAAATATTTTTTTTAATTTGTGTGCAAAAAAAAATAAAGGGAGAATTAGAAAAAAGAGACACTTTCAACTTTTAGTTGTCTAAATAGGATTTTTGATACTTTGCGTCATTTTGGACAGGTTTTACCCTTTTGTAATGGAAAAAATAGTAAACTAAATTTTAAAAATGTAAAAAAATATGAAAACCATTGGAAACATCAGTATAACTATTTATATGTTTAGATTTTTTTTACAAAAAAACTGTGGAATCATGTTTTATTTTATGTTATAGCACAGACATAATACTCATTCTAGCTATCTAATTAATCTAGAAATCGGATTGTAAATTATACACATAGATCTATCTTAGGTATATAATACAAACAAAACTTTCATCTATATTCTATATTAGCTAGATTTCGTCAGATAATATTCTAACAAGATGTCTTTAGTCTACTTGTAGTTTTATTGCGACTTATAACCGCAACTCTATAAAATATCCTCTCTTTTTTATGTGTCATAACTTGTTCTGCCTTTTATGTTATCAGTCAAAAAGACAAAAATCATTGTAAAACAGATTCGGTAAACTAAGAAGAAGAAACCCTAAATCCTAGATAGACTTGATCAAAAACATAAGAATCAAAGAAGAAACAAACCCAGAATATGAAATCACTGATTTGCGAATTTTTTTTAGCAAATCCAAGTATTTCGAAGACTAGAAGAAAAGAGATGATTTCTGATGAAACAAGGATTCTTCATAACCCTAATCGCCATTGATACAGGTTGAAGTTACGGCAGAGAGGAAGAGTAAAGGCAGTGCCGGTCCTGAGATTTATGGGGTCCAATACGAAATTAAAAAGTAAGGCCCATAAATAATATATAAATCTTAATTCATAAAGATTCAAATATATAATGAAAATTACAATATCTCCAAAACTAATATTCCCTCTGTTTTATTATAAGTGTTGTTCTAGAGTTGTGCACACGGATTAAGAAAACAATTAATTTTACATATTTCCTATATAAAAACACAATTACCTATACACCAACCACATTTTAACCAATAGAAAAACAAATTACATAATAAAATTAATAAATTTTGCATTGAAAACCGAAAACGACATTTATTTTGTAAACGAAAAAATTATCTACAACAATACTTAATATGAAACGGAAGAAGTAAATGTTTATCAGCTCTTAAACATAATTTTTTTCTGCAAAATCATCTATCAAATTTTAATAATCAAGGTTTTTGATCATAATTTTTCAGTCAACTAGTTAAACTATTTAATCTTTCCAGTGTAAAAATTAAATAAATTTCTTAGTCTATCGTACCTATAAGAGAACTATAAGAGAGGCATGAAAGACAATTGTATTGTGAAGAAAATATAATTTAATCTAAGAAAGTAATTCTATTGCCTAATCAGTTATTTTCCGTTTTAGTTTATTATCATATTAAGGGAAACTTCCATATAAATACTCCAACTAAATTTTATTAAGCTTTTTAATACCCAAACTTTTTCTCTACCCAGTTTAATACCCCAACTAATTATTTTGTCCATTTTAATGCACAAACTTTTATAAATGTGCCCATTTTAATACCCAAACTTTGTTTATTTTAATTAACAATAAGAATTAGTTTCCAATAAAAATTTTAAAATTTCTAAACTTTACAAAAAAATTGATTTTATTATATGTTAGAGAAATGAAATTAAATAAATTTTTTATAATCTTAAGTTTTGTAATAAGTTTTTTAAGTTTTATATATTGAATTTAGTTTTTTTTTCTGAAATAAAAAAGTAAATTATTATTTTTTCCTTCAAAATTATTTTTTTAAACATTTAAATTTTCTCCAGAGTTTATTTACCTTCTTTCTTAAATCTTAGAGTAAACTTAGAAATTTTAAATATTTTTTCTTAGATTTGGAGATTTTTTTAAATTTTGTTTGAAACTTATTAGTATTGTTAATTAAAATAAACAAAGTTTGGATATTAAAATGGGCACAATTATAAAAGTTTGTATATTAAAGTGGGCAAAATTATTAGTTGAGGCATTAAATTGGGTAGTGAAAAAGTTTGGGTATTAAAAAGCTTAATAAAATCTAGTTGGGGTATTTATATGGAATTTTCCCTCATATTAACTATCATAAAATGATATATAGGATGTAATTGTGCATGCATTTTACAAGAGGTCCCACCACATCTTAAGTCGGGCGACATTTATACATTGATACATTAAACAATAATGGGAAAAAAAATAGGCCCTAAATATTTGAGAAAAATCATGGACCCCATGCAAAAGTTTCATGGGTATGCTCTCAAAACCGGCTCTAAGTAAAGGGCAGAAATAATTAGGGAAAACCCTTAAGTTCCTCTCGTAAATTGTATTTTTTCCTTCTATATTTTACTTTTTTATTTTAATATTAAATTAATTACGTAATATTTTATTTATTATTTTGTAATTAAAAAAATTCAAATAGTTTAAGGGCATAATGGTATTAACATTAATCTAAATCATATTTACCTAAATAATTCTTTAAAAGTCTTATGTAAACAAATCTAAGTTGAAAATGTCCTTTTTTACTAATTTTCTCAAAAATTAAAACGAATTAAAGTCTGAAACTGGAGGGAGTAATTGTTTTCTTTCTTGTGTGTGTTTATGACCAAAATCAAGAGCACTGGTCCTCGGTATCAGCGGGGTCCATTGTAAACCTGATTAAATACTCTACTCGTTTTTGGCATCCAACAAAATTTAAGGGATGGCCAATTTTGGTAGATATTAATTACAACTTTTGGCATCCAACATAATTAAAATTTTTGGCATCCAACCGAATTAAATGGAGAAAATCGCATAAAAAACTTTCAAGGTGGCAACCACTTACACTTCAAACCCTAAGAGTATTTTACAATTACTTTAAACACTCAAGTTGGCAAATTTAGCATGTTAAACCTCCAATCTGGCTTACTTGTACATCAAGTTAAAAATGTGACCGGTACTGTTCAAAAGCGGTGACGTGTCGGTTTGTTTTTTTTTTAAATATTTTACTAAAAGATAAATATAAAAATACAGAAAATATAAAAATTCATTAAAAATCATTAAAAATTCATTAAAATTGAAAAAAATCATAAAAAATTCAAAAAAATCAGAAAAATCATAAAAATTAAAAAATCACAAAAATAATTAAAATATTTTATTAATAAAATATTAAAAATAAGAAAAACTTAAAAGAAATTATAAAATATCCCAAAATAAGAAAATTTAAAATTTTTTAAATAAAATAAAAATAAAATTTAAATAAAATTAATATAAAAATAATAGATAAAAATATAAATTCAAGAATAAATAATTTTATTTGTTTTATAAAAAAAATGAGAAAACACTATATTTTTTTTTAAAAAATAATCATTATCTTCAAATGATTCTCGTGAACCAAATCAAAGCAAACAAATTAAATTCCAAGTCATTTTGTTCTCATTTTGTTGCTTATTAGTCGAGGTTATCTGGATTTTATAACTAGATTAATATAGGGTATTTTAATAACTGCTAAAAGACTTGGATTTTAACTTGTTTCCTTTGATTTGGTTCACAAGAATCATTTGATGGTATATATCATATACATTCAATTATACGATGACATATAAACAAGTTAAAATCAAAGCAAACAAGTTAAAATCCAACAAGTATACAATTCAACAAGAATGATTCTCGTGAACTATATCAAAGCAAACAAGTTAAAATCCAAGTCTTTTAGCAGTTATTAAAATACCCTATATTAATCTAGTTATAAAATCCAGAAAACCTTGACTAATAAGCAACAAAATGAGAACAAAAAGACTTGAATTTTAATTTGTTTGCTCTGATTTGGTTCACGAGAATCATTTGAAGATAATGATTCTTTTTTAAAAAAAATATAGTGTTTTCTCATTGTTTTATAAAACAAATAAAATTATTTATTCTTAAATTTATATTTATTTTATCTATTATTCTTATATTAATTTTATTTAAATTTCGTTTTTATTTTATTTAATTTTTTTGAATTTTTCTTATTTTGGGATTTTTTTTATAATTTCTTATAAGTTTTTCTTATTTTTAATATTTTATTAAGAAAATAATTTAATTATTTTGTGATTTTTTAATGTTTATGATTTTTCTGATTTTTTGAATTTTTATGATTTTTTCAATTTTTAATGATTTTTAATGATTTTTTAATGAATTTTTATATTTTCTGTATTTTTATATTTATTTTTTAGTAAAATATTAAAAAAAAAACCGACACGTCATCGCTTTTGAACAGTACCGGTCACATTTTTAACTTGATGTACAAGTAAGCCAGATTGGAGGTTTAATATGCTAAATTTGCCAACTTGAATGTTTAAAGTGCTTGTAAAATACTCTCAGGGTTTAAAGTATAAGTGGTTGCCACCTTGAAGGTTTTTTATGCGATTTTCCCGAATTAAATGGATGGTTCTTTTTGGTAAATATAAATCAAAACTTTTGGGATCCAACTGAATTAAATGATGGACTTTTTAGGCCAATCAGACTTAGTTCTATGTAGACTTTAGCATCAGATAAGGCATGTTCAGCTTGTCCTAAGAGCATATCCAAAAAAACTATCTATTTTAGAGTTTGCAAAACTCTATATACGAAGTTTGTAAGTATTATGCTCCAAAACCAAAATTTCAAATCTAACTTTGAAATTATTTGTATTTTATACTATGGTCCTTATATTTCTCTTAGCTAGTTCAAATTCATAGAATTTTTATAAATAACTAGCACATATATAAAATTATTACCACAATATTAAATGGTAAAATATTACACAAAAATCTTAATTATTAATAGAAATAGATAATTAAATATTAAACTATAAATAAAATATCACATAAAGTCTTGTAATATTATTGTTTAGTTCTAATTTTAACTATTTTTAATCTTATCTTATTTAAAGAAAAAACAATATGTGTAAAATTTAAATTTATAAAATAAAATTTAAATATTAATGAGATATACATTTTAAGGGTTAAAATGATAAAACACAAAATATATAAGACTTATAAATATAATGTATAATTGTAAGGACTAAAATGCAAATAAAAATATGAAACTTCAAATTTGAAGTTTTAGTGGTCTTTTTTGGAGAACCAAAAACTTCATATTTAAAGTTATATAATGTCTTTTGGAGATGCTCTAACCGCAACCAGCAGAGGATTCATGGGGTCAAAATCAAATGGCCTTAGTTCCAAGAAAATACCACAGAATTGAATACTTGTGTGTGGTCTTCTTAATCACAGTCTCTCCAGATTTTGACTTCTTTAAGTTTCCCTGTTGTTCTTTATTTGATTTTATGTGAGCGAGAACTCCAACAAATGTCCAATCTGAAACATGTGTTGTTGTCAACGGTAAGAGAGTCTCGGCAATCTATATGTTCTCTCTTCAAGCGGCAACTTCTAATGGCATATTGCCTTCCTGAAAATCACGGCCATATGAGTATTTGTGTTCATCACTAAAGAGCTGATTGTTACGTTGAGGTAACCTCATTTTTATGATTAGGATCAACTCCAGAATTAAGTAAACAATTGATTAACAATAGATCTCCACTGCATCTTTAAGCTGACTGATATTAACGTTTTCATTCTCTAACGGTACAACCATATTGTCCAGCATTATTCTTATCCGAGGCTTGGATCCACTAACATACTCTAGCAAACCAACGTTCGTGTCTCGCCTTTCAAGAAGATATATATAGTGATTAGAACTCGTTTAACGTCTAACTTTCAGACGCTAAATCTTTGAAAGGTTGTAATGTTTATCTTCCTGTCTATTTCGAGATTTTTTTTGGTTTAGATACTCGTCCATGTATCTAATGGCATTTACTATACCTCTTACAGCAGCTGAGATGTGGTTATCTTCTATCATCACCATGTCAAATAATCTCATCCTATGATTTTTCCCTCTACCAATCAACACCTAAGCTAAGTAAGAAAACTTACTAAGTATCAGAAAGATATTAACCTCAAAATCTTATAGAAGAGATTAACAAATGTTTTCATTTAAGTGGAGGTTAATGGACGAAGAAGTTCAACTCTCCACCACAATTTGAGACAAAACAAAGAGAGCCACAAACCTCTTCAGGAATCAAGCAGACTATATAATCATTTAGATGAACATGATTCACCATATACTAAACTTCGCTATAAAACCATAGAATCCCTTATTAATCCAATAAACTGTTTTTATGTCACTGTAACCACATCAGTCACTTGAGAAACTATAGTGCTTTAAGAAAAAAATCATGTAAGGGTCGCAATTCCACTCATCCTCTGCATAAAGTTGAGCACAACTCTTTCAGCAGCAATAATCTTATGAACATTCCCTGATACTTTTTTTTTTGGTAAACATGTTAAGATTGCATTACCATTTTTAAGTTTGTGACAGACTTTACAAAGAAATACTAGTAGCAGAGAACAAACACCAAAATAAACTACTAACACAACAACAAAATACAAAGTGTAAAACATGTCTAAGATCCGATACTAAAGGATGAAGGGGAACACTTGAGAGAGCTTAAGAGAGCCGCCAAGAGTGCACAAGGCGCATCCATTTAACCTATATGAACATAATATCCATCCCTGCGCATCCATTTAACCTAGAGAGATTCAACATATCACTAACCATAGTTTAACGGAAACAAAACAAAGATACATACAAATAAAAAAACCTTCAAGAGGGATCAGTTTGATCAAATGTATCTCAGCATGAGTAATTCCAGCAACAATCCCATCTTCCTTGGCCAATCTTCTACCTCCATATCAAACGGCACTATGGCCATACACGTTACATCTCCTACATTCAAAATCAAATCCAAGAGCTCAAATTTCACAAAACCATAGACACCATCAAATAAAAACTGAAACTTTATGATATTTACTGAAGATGTGATGAGAGAGAACATGTGTGACGAGCAAAACATTAGCTTTTTCATCTTCCGTTAATTAACAAAATAAGAACCACATTTGATCTAGCAACAAAGACATTGATAAGCAAGCTTCAGTCAGTTACTTTGGGATGCGATGAGGTCGATTGAATGCTTCAGAGCAGAAATAGTGGGTAATCATGTAGAAGCTAGGAGTAAAGTAATTATCAATGAAATGTTGAGACGTTATGGAAAGATGATCGTCGTTTAGAATTTTTTAAAATTTCGTCAGCTGATGTACGAAAATCAAATGTAAAAAGATAAAGAACAATTGTTCTATCAATGGGTTTCAAATGTTTCTAAAGCCCAAAACGAAATTCAAAACTATAAAAACTCGTCAGGAAAAAAATCAAGAATCTATATATTAATAGTACACTTTTGAAGGTTCTCAGCATGTCCACGTCAGCAAGTTTACGGGCTTTGCGTGTGTTATTAGGGAAAACAAAAACGTATAACATTTTGTAAGATTGAATGCTATCGATGAGTGATGAAATTACCCAGTGGTATAAGTTGGTGACGAGAAGTTGGTAGCGTGAGTACGCGGGTTCGAAACGCAGTGCTCGCATTTAATTTTTTTCTCTTTTGAAGCTTCTCAGCATGTCCACGTCAGCAAGTTTACGGGCTTCGCGTGTGTTATTAGGGAAAACAAAAACGTATAACATTTTGTAAGATTGAATGTTATCGATGAGTGATGAAATTGCCCAGTGGTATAAGTTGGTGACGAGAAGTTGGTAGCATGAGTACGCGGGTTCGAAACGCAGTGCTTGCATTTAATTTTTTTCTTTTTAATTTGGACTTTCCAGCATACCTAAAAGCTTAGGGAGATTCAAAATGATTTTTTATGCTGGTTGTTGGGATACAAAATGGTTTAAGGATTTGAAACTTTATGAGAGCATCTTAGATACTTTTATAAGAAATGTTATCATGTTCTAACCTCCAATATCATTTCAATTCAGTTATAATCATCAAATAAAATAAAAACATATTTTTTCAATAATAAATATTTACCCTCGAACCATTCAGATCGGCCATAAATCTCATATACATCACAATTTTTTTTTAAAAAAATATATATATACAACATAATTTTAGAAAGAAAATTACACTAATAAACACATGTCCTTTTTTTGTCTTGTCTCTATTAAATTATTTTCCTACATGAAAGCACTAATAACAGTAATGCTCGATAAAATCACAAATAAAGAGAATGCTCGATAAAATCACTACGAAGATAAAATATGAAAATATCAACCCATATGAATTCGATGTTTATTCTTTTATCAGACTAATAAAGTTGTGTCACTTCTAATGTTTCATTCATCACCATTATAGATAAGCCAGATAAACAAATATTAAAAAAAAACAAGCAAAGTCTCATACACAAAATTACACAACACATCAACAACGTATCCAACTCCGCGCAAGCGCGGAGACTATGCATCTAGTAACTTTTAATAATGTGGCATGTAGTGATTTTTGTTAATAAGGAGAGACAAAATCCTACTATTAGATAAATTAATGGCAAAGAAGTTTATTTGGACGTGTCAACAACTGGACAAACGTGTTACCTCTTGCCTTGTGAAGGAACCTTTATCAAATTCGTATATAGTTTTATTCACCTAAATTAATGGTTTATGTTTCTGAGAAGGTGTTGCTCTTCGTTTGCTAAAGGTAAAAACCATCTCATTTCTATTACAAAAAGCTTTTGACTTTGAACACTAAGACAAATATTATAAGTCACTAAGTACATGTATGAAATAAATGCTCGAAGGAAGTTTCACTGCAAGGACAAGAAGCTCGAAGGAAGTTTCACTGCAAGGACAAGAAGCTCGAAGGAAGTTTCACTGCAATGACAAGATTAAGGCCAAACCATAAGATCTTCTAGAAATGGCTCTATTTACTATATGTATAAACAGTGCCGGTCCAGATTCGTTTGGCGCCTAAAGCGGACTAAAAATATGATGCCTTTAACTATAACTAAGTTTCATTATATTTTAAACATATAACCAAAATAATATTATACGCTTTTTAAAGAAAGTATAAAACCTCAAAACATTATTTGCAGCTCATCTTATCCCTTGTTTTTTTCGTATTGAATGCTCACTTAGTTGATTTATTTTTTAATACTAATATAATAGCATTTTCTACAAATACAAAGAAATAGAAGGAAAAATATATATAATCTATTGATAGAACAAAACATATAATAAAGGCTAAAAAAAAAATTTCATAGATTTTTCAAATACTGAGAACCTATTATACTTTTAATTTTCGGAATTTAATAAGTTTTTAACAAAAATTACAAAAACTTACAAAAAAAAAAAGAAATAAAGAAAAAGATGAACATGAAACTCCCCTGGAACGCTATTTAGGTGAAGACACCAATTATGACACAGTGTAACATGAGCAACTGATAATTCTAATTAATTATTATAGTATTTTTAAATTCAAAACAGCTATTGTAGTAAATCAAAATAAATGAAAAGAAAGTGGGGAAGATAAGTCATTATTTAATAAAACAAAAGAATAATTAGGTTTCGTTTAGAAAAAGTGTTATTGGGGTTTCTAATAGCATATTATTTAATATAATACGCATAATAAAAGAATTAGGAAAGTTGGACATGTAACCGATTCTTCCGTAATGATAAAGTTGTTGTTATTCTCAGAAAATAAAAAAATCTGGAAAATAAAAATTGTTATTGGAACGACTTGAACCTCTTACCTTAGGATAATAAGCTCACAAGAAGTTAACAACAAACCAGTAGACTAGGGTAGATTTTGTGAAAATTGGTGCCCCAAAAATAGTTATCATTTGTGGCGCCTAAAGCCCTAGCTTTATGGGCTTTAGCCCAGGGCCGGCCTTGTGTATAAAGTTTTGATTTTGTTTCTTACCTACGTCTCTCCTCAATGCATGCACTTGTTGCCTATATGTACTTAAATGTACTAAAAACTTCAGGCATAAGTTTTGTTTGTGCTCTGATTTTGTCAATATGATCAGATTACAGATTTGATTTTTAAAAATTGTACAAAAAAAAATTATTTGTTGGAGTTAATATTTTATATTATTTTTCCAACAAAATCTAATCCACTAAGCCATTAAGGAAAATCCTGAATTGGATCCCAAATTGACGGGTTAGTGTGAGCTTTTATCTTTTGATATTTAATCTATTACTCAAATTTCAACAGCTAATAAATTATAACTCTCTAGGATAGTATGATAATATCTAGACATTTTCGATAACAATATTACACACAGTCCCACGACTCTATCTTTGTTACCGATAGAAGTTACCACTTTTCTCAATGATATCAGCTTCACTTCCCTCCCACTTTGGCAACATGAAGAAAGGAGGAAAGCTTATGAGTGTAAACATGGTTTTACTTGACCAGAAGGTTATCATACTCATGTTTCTATCATTTCATTTACTGTAGATTTACTCAAAACCTCCCTAACTCTATAACTCTCCAATCATGTTTTACATTTACAGTCTACCCTGATTAAGGAAGGAGGGTTCTATGAGCTTAGCGCTTTTGATTCTAACATGCCCATTTTGTGAAGGTAATGAAGGAGGACTCTAACATGCCCATTTTGTGAAGGCTTGCAAGGATCCCAACATAGAAGTTCAGGTTTCGTAAATATAAACAACCCATGGCTATGCCTATCACAAACGTGGAGTTCTGATTTGGCTTTCAACAATGAAAACCAAATCATTCAATACAATCTGAATTGACATGTACGTAAGGATTAATTTAAAAGAAAATTCCATAAAAAATATCCCAACTAAATTTCATTAAGCTTTTTAATACCCAAATTTTTGCATATTAGTTATATGTTTAATATCTCAATTAATTATTTTATTCATTTTAATATACAAAATTTTAAAATCGCGCCCCTTATATTATTCAAACGTTTTCTATTTTAACTCAAATACTAAGAACATTTCAAACAAAGTTTTAAAATCTCTACAATCTAAGAAACAACAATAAAACCTCTATAAATTAATAATGTTGGAAATTTGAAATTTTATTAATTTATAGAGATATTAATTTACAAAAATTTCTATATTTTGATTTTTTATTTTTATATATTTTTTTTCTAAAATAAAAAAAATATATTTGATTTTAGTATATAAACATTACTTATATTTTTAAAAATTTGACATCTGTATCAATTATATTATATTATTTTGTGTATATAATATATATTGCATATAATCTAAATGTGGTTTTAGACATAATATTACCAAATCTCATAAAAAATATAATAAGAGTTAAGAAAATGTAAAGAGAATTCCATTGTGAATATAACACAAACAATATAATGACATGTTCTTAATTATTTAAAATATGTATACATATAATTATTAATTTATAATTTTAAGAGAATCATATATTTACATAGAATTTTCTTAAAAATATTATCTTATTATTTTATCGATTTCTATCATATTTTGAACTGGTCCACGTTGGGACCGAGATAATTTATTAAATTTATCGAGTATTAATTTATAGAAATTTACTGAAACATAAAATACATACACATCTAAACTCTTATTTTATGTTTTAAAAAACATTAGGAAACATTTAACTCTGGTTTCTATATTTTTATTTTCATAGCTAATATATTATTATATAATAATATTAATTTATTTCTTAATCCGGCTATTCAGCCACGGTCGACCCTAGGACCTCGTGATTTGGGAGGTTGTCCGAAATGGGTTTCGAGACACTGGTTGGAAGTAAAGTGTGTATTATGGTCTCGTATGTTTTTGTTTTTGAGAAGGTTGTTAATTGTTTTTTTAAATGAGCTTAAGTTATAGCTGTTAATTTAGAATATGAAAAAAACACGTGAGTAAAATGAATTTATTTATTGAAATGAGACTGTAACATATAAATATTTATTTCTACGGCAGATAATTAAATGAGCGATATAGATATTTATTTTCTACTATATATATTAATTTTATTATTTTCTATTATTTTTCCTATTAATTTGTTATTATTTTGGAATTATATAATTGCTTAACCATTAAATTTTTATAAAATATAATTACTTTATTTTTTTCAATATTATTTCTAATGTGAGTTTTATAGTAAAAAGAATATTTTTTAAAAAAAATATATAGTCAATTGTGTTCAATATATTTGTTTTTTATTTGTTTCAAACTAAGAACTCATTTTTTATTAATATATATATATTTTTTTTATTTCAGTAGCTTTTCAATTAATAATTTGAATGATGCAAAAATAATGGCTTACTAGATCTCGATCCACACAACCGTGCAGATTTTCTTTTTATTTATAGTTTATAAAAAATAAATAATAATATATTTCCTTATAAAATGTCGCAAAATACTAAAATAATAGAAGTTAAAGTATCATTTTTAAATACAACATGAAAATATAAATTATCATTAACAAATATTTATCTATAGTATATCTACATAAATGTTAGAATATATTGTATGCAAATTGCAGAAACTAAAACTCTACATTAAAAATTTATATTTTTGATTATTTCAGATTGTAATTTATGAATCAAACTCAAAAATATATTATTAAATAATAATAATCAATAAAAATATAAATTAAAATATATAAAACAAATTTTTATATATTAATAATGAAGAATAAGAAACTTAAACAGCAAAATTATAGAATTACATAATATATAACATTAAATGTAAATCATATATTTATTTTTTTTTAAAATACTAACAAAGTGTTATATTTATAAAATGAAAAATTTGTGTGGATCAAACTTTAGTATATAATTTTTTATTTAGCATTTAGGAATATATAGTGCTATCTAGATAAATTTTAATATCTTAAACAAAAACATTTGTATTTCAAGTAAAAGATAAAGATTTGGGATAATATTATGGAAATAAAATTTAAAAAGATGTCAAAAAGATTTTGTTGGATTTATTTCATTGATATTCAAATGAAAAGATAAATATATTATCATTAAATTATGTAATATTTGAAAATCTTTCTAAGGAATAGTCCATTTTAAAAAAAGAATCACACATGAATCAAGGTTGTGGTTTCTCTTTTAATATATAAGATTCATTATAACCAAAAAATAACTTGAAGTACGTAAGAATCGTGAAAAAAGGAATCATGAAAACCCAATAGAAAGTGTTATGTTTTATAAATCTGTTTGTTATGAACATGAATATTTCTCAATGGGTCACTTCTGAATTATGAATGGATATACATTTACTTAAGAAACCTATTAGAGGGTAGACGATCTCTTTACCCATGAGAACTATCATATAACATCAGATCCCCACCAAACTATGACTTCATACTAGATCTCCACGAATTGAAAATTGCAAACACATTTCTCCCCGAATTAATACTTCAAAACTTAATTACCCAACATACGATGTTTTTAATTGATTTATTCTTAATCTAACATCTTAAAATCAAGTAAACCAAACCAAAATCTAATTTTTGTATAGTTTTTTTAATCAATTTCCATTTGTGATGTATTTTTGTTTTCTAATGAACAAAACAAAATCTTCTTTCGTTATAAAATAAACTCATTAAATCCTTATCTGAATCAGTGTAAACATTCTTATGTAAACATTTTAATGGGTTTATTTTACAGCCGAAGAAGATTATGCTTTATTTATTAGAAAACAAAAATATATCATCAATGGAAACTCATAAAAAACATACAAAAATTGAATTTCGGTTTGGTTTAACTGATTTTAAGATGTTTGGTTAGGAATAAACCAATTAAAACCATCGTAGGTGGGTAATTAATTTTCGAAGTATTAATTCGGGGAGAAATATGTTTGAAATTTTCAACTCGTGGGGATTTAGCATGAGGCCATAATTCGGTGTGGATCTGATGCTATATGATAGTTTTCGTGGATAAATAGATCATCTATCCTCCATTAGATAATGAAGAAATATTTTACTCGCACAATATTGGAATTTAATGAAGAAAGAAACCATAATCTAAGTGTTTTTTTGGTGCGTATTTCAAATTTTAATATGAGTTTGTGGTTAAGTTAATATACATTTTATATAGTTTTATAGATCCAGAAATGGTTCTATAGTATCTTTTCACATAAAATCAACAATTAGAAATGATAGTAAACATACCTAAAATCTGAAATTTGATAAATGATTGTTAGTTAGATAAATTGCTCTCTTTATTGTGTTTAATTTTTGCATCTTCATTCGGAATCAGATGAATTTTTCATTTTGTCATTTTTAAGATACCGACCAGCTTTCTATTTGTTAGTCACGACTGTATTTTCTATCTCTCACTTGTTTTTGTTCAAAATTTGTTTATATTGTTTTCAAACAAAAGATAATTGTTTACATTATATTGGTAACCTACTAGCCTTATGTGGGTACAAATTTGTTGTGACATTGATGGATGGTCCAAAGCATAGACAACCCATACTACATTGTGTAATCTGTTATGAAGAAAAGTAAACGAAATCTAATAATGTTTTTATAAACTAACATGTTTGTCTATCTTTGATTTGTTACTCTTAACTTAACAAACTTATTTCATTATTGTTGGTGGTGTATACAGATCATCCAACCAGTTAGTCTATTTTGCTCTTCATAACATGATTTGTTTCTGATACAAAAGAAAAACATTTGCACATTAATAGGTGAAAAAATTGATTATTATAAAAACAATATAATGGCCACATTTAAGTTTTAAATTTACACTATTACTTGACTTATATCCAGCTATTATAAAATCCAATCTGGAATCTAACTTAAGAGAAAAATAAACATAATAAAAATAAAGATAGATGAATGAATATGAAGGAAATTCATACCGGTTTATAACGATTTATAAATCAATTTATGAATTCTATTTGCCTTGAATCTCATGCTAATACTGAAATAACCTAGATCTTTAGGTTCTTTGAATATACCTGGTTATTCTGCAGCGGAAGGATGAATGAACCATGTCGAGATTTCAAGCACTCCAAACGTCGTGCCTCTACCGGTATCCACACGCACACAAACTGGATCGATACGGGATGCTAGTGCCGTCGAGATCAAATCTCAAAATTTGACAAACTCTTTTGTCTAGGGTTTTGACTTTTACACGCCGTAAAGTTTTGTGCAATACAAAACATTAGTGACATCCTCCTTTTTATAATCAG